>JAQPPZ010002020.1:3000000-3486846 GCA_028583015.1 Wollemia nobilis | reverse complement strand
AGTAGGCAAGTGACAAGTTGATAAAGAAGGGATTAGTTCGGGAGAGTATGAATCCATGTGCGACTCTAGCATTGCTGACCCCAAAGAAAGATGGTGACTGGAGGATGTGTGTGGACAGTAGAGCCATAAACAAGATCACAATAAAATATCTGTATCCTATGCCGAGAGTGGATGACATGATGGATGGATTGGTCGGAGCTAAATACTTAAGTAAAATTGATCTGCGGAGTGGCTACTACCAGATCAGAATTAGAGAAGGGGATGAATGGAAGACAACTTTTAAGACGAAAGATGGGTTGTACGAGTGGATGGTGATGCCATTTGGGTTGTCTAATGCACCCAGTTTATTTATGCGGTTGATGAACAGAGTACTGCGGGAATATAATGGTAAGTTTGTTGTGTATTTTGATGATATTTTGATTTATAGTAAAAGTGAAGATGAGCATTTGTTAAACCTGAAATTAGTGTTAGACGTGCTCAGGAAGGAGAAATTGTATGTCAACCTGAAGAAATGTAGATTTCTTCAGGATAGTTTAGTGTTTTTAGGATTTGTAATCTCAAGAGATGGCATGAGGATGGATGACGAGAAAGTGAAGGTGATTCCGGGATGGCCTCTTCCACGAACTATAATAAAAGTAAGGAGCTTTCATGGCCTAGCTGCCTTTTACAGAAAGTTCATCAGGAACTTCAGTAGTATAGTTGCCCCTATAACTGAGTGCACGAAGGGGAAAGAGTTTGTATGGACTATGGCAGCAACAAAGAGTTTTGAACTCTTGAAGAAGGTGTCGGAAGACCCTGTTCTAGTGTTACGGTGTTTGAGGTTGATTGTGATGCCTCATTTGTTGGAATTGGTGGTGTCTTTAGTCAAGAGGATCGACCTGTAGCATTTTTTAGTGAGAAGCTGATTGATGCAAGAAAGAATTATTCTACATATGATGTGGAATTTTATGCAATTGTGCAAGCATTGCAACATTGGAGGCACTACTTACTCTCAAAGGAGTTTGTGTTGTTTACTGATCATGACGCATTGAGGTATGCCAACTCTCAGAAAAATTTAAATAGTAGGCATGCCAAATGGGTTTCATTTTTGCAACAGTTTACATTTGTCTTGAAGCACAAGTTGGGCAAACAAAATAAGGTTGCTGATGCATTGAGTAGGAGAGTCGTGTTGTTGACCACTATGGAGAATGAAGTGGTAGGATTTGAGGGGATTAAAGATTTGTATGAATCTGATGCAGATTTTGGGAATATTGTGCAACAATGTAAAAGTGCGGTAGAGGGTGAGTCCCATACTATTTTTGAAGAGTATTTTTTACAGAATGGTTATTCCCAATGGCTCTATGAGAGAGAACATCTTGAGGGAATTACATAGTGGGGGTTTGGCTGGTCATTTTGGAGTAGCCAAAACTATCACTCTTGTAGAGGAGAAGTACTATTGGCTGAAAATGAAGAGAGACATAATCAGGTTTGTCTCTAGATGTAGAGTATGTCAAATGGCTAAGGGCCATGCACAAAATACAGGGTTGTATATGCCACTGCTAGTTCCTACAGGTCCATGGACCGATCTGAGTATGGATTTCGTTTTGGGTTTGCCCAAGACACAGAGGGGTAAGGATTTAGTTTTTGTTGTGGTAGACAGATTTTCAAAAATGGTGCATTTCATTGCTTGCCAAAAAACTAATGATGCAACTAGGACTGCAGTCTTATTCTTTGATGAGATTGTGCGGTTGCATGGTGTTCCAAAGACTATTACTTCTGATCGGGATACTAAGTTCTTGAGTCACTTTTGGAGGACGTTGTGGAAAAAGTTGAACACCAAGCTGCAGTTCAATAGTGCTTACCACCCACAGACCGATGGGCAAACAGAGGTAGTGAACAGAAGCTTGGGAAACCTCTTACGGTGCATAGTTGGAGAAAAACCAAAACAATGGGATTTAGCCTTGTCACAAGCGGAATTTGCATACAACGGTTCAGTGAACAATGTCGACAAGTAAATCTCCTTTTCAAATTATTTATGGTCAAAATCCTAGAGGTGTATTAGATTTGGTTGAGTTACCAATTAGGGAACAAGTTAGTGATGATGCAGAAGCATTTGCTGAGCATATATAGAAAGTGCAAGAGTCAGTGAGGAAAAAATTGCAGAGTAGTAATGCTCACTACAAAGAGTCTGCTGATGCACAAAGAGTCTGCTGATGCACACAGAAGGGTGAAAGTGTTTGAAGAGGGTGATATGGTCATGGTTCATCTTAGGAAATAAAGATTTCCTAAGAGGACGTATAACAAACTGAAACTGAAAAAAAATTAGGCCATGCAAGATTTTGAAGAAGATCAATGATAATGCCTATAAAGTGGAGATACCCGATGAATTTGATATTTTGCCCGTTTTTAATGTTTTTGATTTATTTCAGTATCCTGGTACTGCAGAGGATGGCGAATTACAGGAGACAGTAAATTGGGCACGACAAATGCCTAAGAAGAAAAAAGACAGAGTTGCACAGGTGCTCGATAAGAAGGTGATCACCACCAGACATGGGAGCTACAACAAATTTCTGGTTCAGTGGGAAGGATTACCACAGTCGGATAACACTTGGGTTTCGGAGTTAGAGCTAAAGAAAATTGATAACTAAAAGCTACAGGATTTCAATTCAGCTAAACTCGCAGGAGTTGAGTTCTTTTTCACCAGAGGAGAATGATGCACCTTGCCGGAGCCATAACTTGTGAACCGTATGCCCGTTTGCCTTGAATTTTAACAGGGGGTTCCACGTGCGTGTTTTGCGCCCAACCCTCCAAAAAACATGTTTTCGGGACCTAACTTCGACATCTAGTGTCCCAAAATTAGCTTTTAGAATAGGTTCCCGGGTTTTTTGGGTTTTTTTGCATGTTAGAGTTTTATTATCTTTTGTTATACCTTAAGTTGAGACCTAATATTTTAAAGTAAGGTTCGTTATTGTAAGAGGGATGTGTGCATCGAATTTGGGTGCAATCCGACTCATTTCTATTTTTAGCAGTTTTTAGAAAAAAAGATCTATTTTTAGCAATTTTTAGAAAAAAGATGTTTTTAGGGTTTCTTTGGTTTTTGGTTGCTATATGATGGATTGTAATCTTTTGGAGAAGGGGTGTGAATTCAGGAATGAGAAGAATATCTATTTGCAGGTTTCTTCCATTATATTGTATTTGTGTTATGTGATTGGAGTCCATTTTGTTGGTCTCTTGTAGCTGAGTTTACACCATTACCTCTCATTTATTGCTGTCTGCGTACACTTTGCGACTTGTGGCTCATTCAATTTTGGTCACGTTCACTCTTTGTCACTACATTCTCCTTACCCAAACTCGTCGTTGCAATGACATCAAATGTACCACAACAATTTTGTATTCCAACAATAAACAAAGATAATATACAACAGCAGAAAATAGAAATTATCCAGAACAACTTAAAAAACATGCATGCCATCATCAATCATAGAGTATGTAAACACAACTGTTCTATGGTGCTCGAGCAATATGTGCATTAGATTACCAAAGTAACATGTATCATACAATGTACAATACCCAACCCGGATGGTAGATTGAATGTATACAAAAGGAGCATCGGTTGAGACAATTGACAACCATTTAACTGCCAACTACCACCCAATAGCTGCATACATTAAAAATGAAAAGTACCCCTACTACATTTATTACAATATTAGGTGTCATGCACCCACATACTACCACCTATACATAACAACTATAGCAAAACTATATTCATCTATGTATAAGACAAAATGCTTGTGTGTACGAGGTAAATACATGGCTACTCAATGCTGTGGTGGCGATAGTGCTGGTGCCACATTGGATTTGCCACCTATAATCGAGTTTCAATGGCTATGAATGCTTATCATTTCTCTTCTTTATTGGGATGATAATTCATCTATTGCTACAAGGAATTTGTGCACTTAGAGCTTAACCCACTTTCTTAACATGAATCTTACCTCTTGAGGGGTGGAGAAACTACTTGCAGTGCATGATGCCTTGTATCTTCATGATTGAACGATACTTAAATATCAAGAGACTTTGGTGGCAAAATGGAATGCAAATCCTGATGTGAGAGAAGTAGATAAGGGAAAGGAGGTGCAATAATAATTGGCTGGAATTCCACTACACGAGTCATATTATGCGGACATAAAAAATGACATGATGATCCGAAATTCAACATAGAACACATTGAAGTAAATGAGTTTGGAGGAATTGATGATTGATTTTGATGTGTATTAATATTGTTGTCAGTCATTGTATTGGACTCTTTTGTATTGATGCTTTACACTTTCATTATGGACCACGAATGAATTTTATATGGTTTCTAAAATTCTACATTTCATTTCATAGATTATGAATGTATTTGCAATGTTTATATATTTTACACTCAAGATGCATAATTATGCAAAACAAATCTATAATATTGAATATTTTCCATTTCACCATCTTGTTCCTTATTACCTCTAAATCTTGCCCCTATTTAAGAAATTGCAGAACATAGGGTTGATCAATTTGACCCAAAACATTTGTATCACCTAACTCTCAAATAATTGTTGTTGGAATCACAAAAGATAAATGTAAAGTTAATTTTTTAAGTCACAGCCAAACCAGCATGCCCCTTGGGCATGCGAACCCTCTTGTGTGAGCAACGGAATGTTTTCACTTTACCCGATATATCAGATCAATTGTATACATCTTTAGAATTTGAACTTTTCGCCAAGGTCATATAATAAGTCTTGCCAACCCAACTGCAAGGGCAATTAGAACGTCCTCGCAAGAATTCAACTTTCTAATGCAATGAGTGCTTTTAATTGCAAGCTTTTTCAAAGATTTATCATGGTCAGGATAATTTGAATTTACAACAAATTTGTTATCTCCATAGCATTATTCCACTTTCACATATAGAATTTTACTCACAGTCCATGTCCTGAAGTTGGTTCCATTATTGAGTCTGTAAGTAAATTTCATATGAGATTAATTGATGACATCAGAAATTTTCAAAATTCTATATGAAACAACAAAGGCATTTGATTCATTGGCCTCATAGAAAAGGACAGTCACAGATGAATAAAAACAAAAAGATGTCTCATTCTAACATCAAAATCTGTTTACAAACAACAATAAGAGGACTCAGTCTTGCTTAGTTCTACAGAGAAGCATCATACTGAATTGAGATGTCCACATGTATCATATAAGAATAGAATTCACTGCATGTCTGGAGTTTATGCTTGTTTTCTTCGCACTATTTCCGTATCTGTATATAATAATTTCTATGCGGTACAACACCTCAAAAATGTAAGCAAATATTGTTTTCTGTTTGTTTTTATGGTTATGTTAATAAGCATATTCAAACTTGATCTTTGATGGAAATATTGGTAATGGGGAGAGGGAATAGATTTAATTTCTTATCAACATTTTTGATTACTAGATCTAAGTATTCATTTGGGCCATGTAGGGAAAGGAATATTGTTGAGCAAGTACAGAGCATTTCCCCACTATTCCAAAATGGCATGAGGACATTGGCTGAGAGCCCTATTATTGGAGAGGTATGCTAAAAGAACATTTTCTTATGCATTTGTTTCAGGTGTTTAATTCTATATGGAAAAATAGGTCATAAATTTCAACTTAATGAGTTTGATAAATTTTCTTTTCAAGAGACTACATAAAAGAAGAAACAAAGGGGACCATTTTAAGTATCAAATTGTTTTCAGAAGGATTAATTACAGTCGCACTTGAAAATGCAGATGCGTGGAACAGGACTTATTATGGGAGTAGAATTTACGAATAATAAGTCGCCTAGTGATTTACTTCCACCTAAGTGGGGTGAGCATGCTTTCTGCTTTTTAGTATCGAAGTGCTAGGGATATTTTAGAAATAAGTAAATAGAAAAGGGCTTCAAATGAAATCTAAACTTCATTTTACACGTTGCCAACACATTAGGTATTTTGGTATCTTTGATGTAATGATTTTCTGTAAAGTCCATCGCTTGCTGCCTGTTTGTTGTGAGAGAATCCCCATTAGAAGACTATCTTTTGAGCATTCTTAGGTGTGGCATGTGCTAATTCCATACTTGTTGTGGTATACAATTAGCTGTTGGGTATACAAAACTAATGTTTGCTTTATCATGTTGTAACTGCTTTAGTTAGCCCCATTCAAAATGTTATAGTTATTCCTTTTAGTGCAAGTCTTATTTGATTGGACTATTCTCTTCTTTTTTTTTTCTTTTAAATGCACTAGCTGTTAGGAGGGGTGAAAACTTAGTTATTAATGGTAAAATTTTTATCTTCATATTCATTCGTATGAAACAATCTTCTCTACATATTTACTTTGCATACAATAGTAATTCCTTGTTCATGCTTCCATTGCATTTCCCTCTAGTTGTAAGTTGTAGACAATGTAGCACAATAGTTGTTCTTCCGTATTGAAGTTACGGGCAAATGTAAACAGCAGCAGCAACAAACATTAACAGCAATAATTCATGAATATGTGCATAAAAGGAATCTCAAAAATAGAATAAATTACCAAGAAGAACAATTCACTTCCATTGATATATGCACAATCAGTACAACACACATATGTGAGATTTAAACAATACAGAGATACTGACTATCAAGATATTCAACAGATACAAATGATCGCTTACAGTAATTTAGGGGGTCTATAACTAACAAAACTCGTTAGGGGAGGTAGTTGTGTAACTATACAATCAACCTCCTACTTGTTCGCTAACAACAACTAACCCATCCATAATGAGTCATTACATGTGCACATAACGCCAAACACATTGCGGGCATAATGCCAAGCATACTGCATACAAATCGTGCAATATGATTATTAACAACACATAAAATGAAACTACGTACAAGTAAAAAATGTACGCATCCAATCAAGCTAGAGGTTGATGCTTTGGTACTTAAGCCTATATCTCCCCTTCTCTATAAACTTGTCGACGTCCTCATCGACTGCTGCATCTGCCTACCCTATGGATTGGGCTACTGTACTGGAGAAGGCAGCTGGACAGGAGGAGATGTGAGAACGTGGACAAGTTCCATACCCATCCCAAGGAGCTACTCCTTCAATATGTTGTATTCTTGCTTTAACCTGACAACATAGTTTGCATACTGTGCCCATTGAACACTGTGATGGTGAACTTGCCCACTTAATTCCTAATTACTTTTCCTCTGCTCTTGGTTGCTTCCATCAAGTGCTGAAATCTTTCCTTGGGATTCAACCGAGCTTGCAATGCTACAATCTATTGATCCCTTACCATTCCTTGTTCCAATTGCTGCACATGCCCATGATTCTCTCGTAGTTCTTCCATCCCCCTTGTGTGCAGTTCCTTCAATTGCCAAAGTTTTTTTTATATGTACTTTACGCGAGCTTCCTGCTGCTCAACCATCATACTTGAACTCTTCGCCATGTCATGAAAAGTCTGCAGCCCTGCGATCAACCATTTGATCAAGTAAGCCAAATAGTTCCAATTGTCATATGTGGTTTCCACTTCTGGTGCCAATATGTACTTCATTGTTTTAGGAGTGGGATATGTATCAACTTTTTCCTCTGAAACATAAATCCAAGGAGGATGCCATATAGAATTTGTGTTCCCTTCGGGCACTCCTTCACTCAGATCATGGTTTCGATATTGCTGGTTGGGTCTGGACAAACTGGGCTAGTTGTGTCATCCTCATCTCATCTCGAGCCTAGTTCGTCAGTTTAGCAACCTTGTTCCCCATCCTAATTGTTTAGATCCTCCAATGCCGAAAGGCACTAGACTCAAACTTCCCGTGCATCCTGTCCATTGCTCGCCAATTCATCCTCTATAGGTGGTCTGCTCAACTTTGGGTATTTGAGCAAAAGGGGCTCGCTGTTATCATTCTCCCATTCAACCCCATCCTCCTCTTCTTTTGAAGCTTCCTCCTCATTCTCATCATCCTCTTCTCCTTTGGGCTCCCCCTCGATTGCTTTTTCTACTCGTCTATTCTTGTGAAGCAACTGCTCCTCTAGCCTATACTTCTTTTGAACGATCTCCTTCAATGGCTGGCTACTAGGCTCATTGATCTCCATCACCCTCAGTGTTGGCTCCTCCCTAGCAAGAACAACACCCTTTCGCTTGGTTTGCATGGGCACATCCATTGATATTAGGCTTCCAAATTTGTCTTTTGCAAGGTGTTTTAGGCTTTGTGTAACAATTAGTTTCACTCTGCCCATTAGTTCCAATGTTTGCAACACCAATTTTTTCTTTCTAGGATAACAAAAATTGAGCAATAAGTTTGGACTGATAGTTCAACATATTTTTATGGAGAATTTCATCAGTTAATAATGTATAGCATTGCTGTTGGTGGCTGCCAAATTCCTTCAAACTGCAAAAAATTCGCTGTTAGGATGCGTTTTAGTGTTTTGTTTGGTGTGATAGCAAGTAGGAAGACCTCTAGTTTGGAACAAGCAAAATGAGGCAAAATGAAAAAAACAAGGTATTTATGCCCTTTCCCCAACCCATGCTGCTGCGACCGATTTTTTTGGCAAAAAATCATGATTCGTGATTTTTGGCTGATTTTTTCAAAAAATTGGCAATTTTTTCAGAATCGCAATTTCTGATGCAGATTTTATCGGCAAGGGCGCATCGCAATTTTTTTCCGAAAAAATCAGGATATTTTGGCGATTTTCTCAACTTTGTATGCATTGACAGCTAAAACCAAGTTTTTTACCTTAGATGTAACTGTTGGGTGGCTGTTACATTCTTTAAAACTAAAAAAATTTGGATTTAGGATGCAATTTATTGTTGTTGTTGGTCTGATCTCAGCTTGTATCTACTCTCTCTCCAATTGGAAATAGCAAAAATGAGGGACTTTGAAAAAAAAACTTTTTATGCCATTTTCCGTACCCATGCGTAGACAACCGAGTTTTTTCTTGAGACTCTTTGAAAAGCTCGCGAGTTTCGAGCACTCGACAAGTTTTCAGAAAACTCAGCTGAGTTTGAAAAACTTGCAAGTCTGAGCCCAAGTGACTCGGCGAGGCCAACTTGTACCCGGACTCAACGAGATTTTGAAAAACTCGTCAAGTTTCACTACCATGTGTCAAACAATCCTTCTCCTAGTCGTGGTTTACCTTTGCCATGTGTAGCCACCTGCATCCCAACAACACATCATAGGCTGGTTTTTGCATAGCAATTACCACAAAAATACATGATGAATATTTGATCAACAATCTTCATGTTTTGTGCAGTCAGTACTTCATTCATCTCTATCCTATACTGGTATGCACCATAGAATCGAAAGTTAGGAGACCACAAAAATGGTGCCCCCAAATCTTTCCATGTTTTTTAAGGCAAGACATTTACACTTGACCCTCTATCAACGGTTATTTGAGAAAACTTGTGATTCAACAACTCGATGTGAATCGCTGACGGTTTCTTCCCGGCATCCATCATCAAGAGTATTAGGTCAATATACCGATCCTTCCTTATTCGTGTTGCTTCCAATTGGCATTGTGGATGCTTCATTCTCCTTGCTTGCACCATTTGTCTTATCATTGCATATAGCTCCGATATTGTGCCTAGTAGACTGGATACTTTCACTTTGATACTCATATTCAGTACTTGTGTGACCAACTTGTTCATTACCACATCCTCTTCTTCAATCTTGATGGGTTCCTTCAATTTCTTTTCCTAGAGCAATCTCTCCCGATTGGTCTTTTTCATCTTTTTTTTCAATTTGGACACGTGCTTCCTATAATCTCTCCATCTCTTTAGCAGGGTTTGGGTATTGTTCTTCCTTCTTTTCCTGTGCCCGAGTTACCTCTAGCACATGTTTTTCCTTCTTTTGTTGGTCTCGTGAAGATTCCTCAATGTTAATAAAATTGACATTTTGTAAGTTACTTGTATTTGCTTTCATCGAGCAATTTGCCTCCTTGTGATTGCTTGGACCACACCATCGACACATCATTGCATTATTGTTTCCACTGCCTCCTCTTTTTGGGGCATTCTGAAAGTTATGTGCGAAGTGTCCCTACTCTTGACATTTCCAACACTGAATGATTGGCTTTCTGTCCAAATTATATTGCAATCAACCCTCTCCTCTTGCAGATCAATTTCCTTGTTGTAGCTGCCTTCTTCCTTGGTGGTTATTTTGATATTTGTCACTTGTTTCCCCTTGTCCGTTCTTTGAAGTGCTTGGCTTCTCTTCCTTACTCTCCTTTTGCACCGTCAACATCTGGTGTCTAGCACTTTTGAGATTGAACGGACAATCGGCAACAACATGCCCCACAACTTCACAAATATTGCAAAATGTTTTCTTTGGACAATTGACATTGGTGTGTCCTTCCAATTTGCAATCAAAACACCATATGTTCTTTCTCTCCTTTTTCTTCTCAGCCTTCACATCATTAATCATATGCTCCAAGTCCTTCCTCATGGCCTGGATTATCGTGCTCAAGTCATCTCAATCACTATCCAAATCATCGTCTCAATCATGGATTGCACTTCGTCCACCTGCTGCGGTTGACGTCATCTCACTTTCTAAATCCAGCGCTTTATCAAATGCTTCTTGATAGGTAGTTGGCAGAACTACCTTTATCTTCTTCTTGTACCGCACTAGCAATCCATCCAGGAACCATCGTTTTTGCAGCCCATTCATTGGTTTGGTTTCCATCGACGATTAGATGACTTGATGTTCTCATCCTTCTTTTGCTTCATTAAGTAGATCTCTCCAATGATCTCCATATTGTCTTCAAGCAATCTGAATTCTTTATCAAGTGTAGTTTTCAATTCATCCCAAGTTGTAAAGGGTTCTTGTTTTAAGTGCCAATCCATCACTATTCCAAGCAACATGGCTGGAAACAATTGCAACTATGAACCTTCATCATCTATGCCATAGATTTTCCATATCGCTTCACATGTTCGGATATGGGTTTTGGGTCTTCCTTCCCATCACCCATGAACTTTGGGCACTTAAATTTGTCTGTAGTTGTAGCAATATTAGCCATTGGTGGTTGTTTGTCTTCTCTTTGCAAACCTTTGTTTGCAAAAAATCTTCGGCCACTACCTTGTGCTCCCACACTTCGTGATCTGCTCGGATGTGGTCTCTCAAGCACACTCTCCTATGGTCGCCTTTGTGCTTGACTCCCATCCTATGCACCTCTAGGTGCTCTCGCCCACACTTGTGTTGGTGTCACCAATTGTTCCGC
This sequence comes from Wollemia nobilis, assembly GCA_028583015.1. Classification (NCBI taxonomy): domain Eukaryota; kingdom Viridiplantae; phylum Streptophyta; class Pinopsida; order Araucariales; family Araucariaceae; genus Wollemia; species Wollemia nobilis. The sequence goes on along the minus strand of JAQPPZ010002020.1, from coordinate 3,475,650 downwards.
CATGTCTTGCGCATGCTCCACGTTTGCACTTTTTCCTTTTTCCCCCCGGGTTTTCGGGGGGGTTCCTGGGGGGGGGGGGGGGGGTTTGGGGTGTGTCTGGTTTTTTGTTTGTTGTTTGTTTTTTTTTTTTTTTTTTTTTTTTTTTTTTTTTTTTTTTTTTTTTTTTTTTTTTTTTTTTTTTTCTTCTTTTTTTTTTTCTTTTTTCTTTCTTTCTTTTTTTTTTTTTACTCCAGTCAGACTTTTTAAAAACGTATCAACTTGCTCGTTGATGCTCTCTCCCAAAACTAGAGGTCTCCTTAAATTCGGCACTTCCAAAATGAAATGCTTGCTTGTCTCCTTAGCCAGTTTTGTATCGATGTTGTCTCTGGTGGTAGTCTCTTCCCTGTCCTCTCCACCATGACCTAGTCAAGTTTATTTATCATTTTACTGCCTTGCCCTTCTACATCACTTGGACCACATAAGTAGTTCTTTCTTTTTTAGTCATCGCCTCCTGTCTCCTCTCCAATTTATCTGATGGTTGGCTACTTTCTCCTTGCTACCAAACTCTAAACTTTGAAGCATTTTGTTTACCCTTATCCCTCCTTTCTTCTGGTACAACTGAACTTGGTGTCGTCTCCTATGCTATAGATGTGATATCAATATGTGCATACTCATCCAATGGGGGTGATCCACATGGATCCATTTGCTACACAAATTGCATTGACATATTATCAAAGCTTGTGAGTGAGGTGATATTCTCTACCCACACATTCCGCGCACATTCGCCTTCTTTCTGTGGTGATGCTTACATTGTGTCCTCTTCAATTTGGATTTCATCGTCCACATCTACAACATCAATAGAATCCTACGCTTGTTGCTACACAATCCTCTCCTTTGGCTGTTGCGTTCTCCTCTTGTTTGCCTGTATGGCTTACACGATAGACTTCCCTGGCTGCTGTCCAACCACTACAACCCTATTTGAAGTCAATCTTCTGGTACTTAAACCAGTACTAATAGTGCCTCCTTGCACACCCGGACCCCTTGGTTGTGCTGGAACTTCCTCTCGTACTGCCTCCTATGACACTCCACACGTCTTGCTCCAACCCTCAACCATCTGTTGTGCATTGCCATCTTCTACTCTGGCTTGTTGTGGGGGTTCCATCTGTGACTCATGTTGGTCTTCTTGTTGATGCTATGGTTGGGCTCTTGTTCACTGTTGCTCCAACCTCCAATGTTGTTTTACCTTTCTCACCAACTCCTCAACACGCAGCTACTTCCCAACTTCCTCTGAGTCCGTACTTCTCTCATCTCCTAAGGCTTCCCTAACTTTCCTCTTCCTTAGGGTGCCCTTCTTCACTAGAGTGCTTGAATTTGTTAGTGGCATCACATGAATCCGACGAAATATGCTTGGTGCATGCTCCGGAATCACCTAAGGGGGATTCAGCTTTGGAAACTACAACTTCTCTTGCATCACAACATTCATCATCAACAAAATGGCATGGAAAGCTATGGAAAAGTTTCTAGTGTACCGCATTTGAAAATTCTTGATGCGATTCGACAAGTATGGTGCCTAATCATATGCTATGCCTGCCATGGTTCCTTCCATGTATGGTGTGAGCCAAGTGGGCATCTTCGAGGCTCGTTGTTCTCTAGAGAGTTTTGACATGATCACATTCATAGCGCATTGTAGTTCCTTTGTCTTCAACTGTTGCATTTTCATTGCGGCTCCCATGCTTCAACAATTTTTGCCACCTCCTCCAAACTGAGATCAATAACCTCGTCTATCAAATTCTTCCACCGATGGAGGTCAATTCAAAAGTTTTTCGGAAATTGCTTGGGGAGAATACTACTCGAACCTTCCTATTGCCAATCATAACTCTACTCAAATGATGCTCTAAATCGTATGTTTGGAGCATCCGCAGCAAAAATGACTTGAAAAATTCCTTGTCAAAATTAGGAATCTACATAATATAGTGCACGCCTGTGTTCTTGAACGCAATCTTCAGTGGATGTTCTAGTGTAATCTCTTGCCACTAGTTCCTGCAAAACTCTCTTCCTAGCTGCTGCCATGACATCTCTTGCAAGGGTATTTTCATTCTTTCTCTTCCCTTGCCCCTCTCCCTCTCCCTCTCCCAAGGCAAAGGCTTCATTTCTCTCATTTAGAGTGTTGGTTCTCAACCTTTCCCTTAACACACCATGTTGCCTACTCCTATCCCACTCGACATCCATACCGCGTTCTCTATTTGACACGTACACATTTTGCAAGGCCTCTCCTGGGGCCAACTCCAATGCCCTCTCCTCATGAGCGAGGTTATGACTGCAACACTGGTTTAGGTGGAACCCTCCTTTGTTGTTGTTCCACCCACTGGATCCTCTCCACGATCCTCGGTCGTTTGTGCATCATGTCTACCTCTAGCAACTCCGACTGCAATTGCTACTCTTTGCGCTTTTACGGCCCTGTCGTACACATCCTTGATTTGTACGAAAGCTACTATCACACCTTGGTTGTACGATAGTGTTGTCAAACTGTGACTTGTACAACGCTGACGTACAACCCTCTTACTTGTATGATGGTGGTTTTTGCTTTGGCTTGTATGGTGTTGCCTTACAGATCCTTTGTTTATATGGTAATGAATTGCTTGTATGGCACTACCATACAAACCCCCATTTGTACAACGTCGTGTATGATTCGTACAACAGCCTCCTCTGCGCTTTGCCCTTCTGCATGCAACTTGTACGGTGCTACCCTACCATAGGACCTCCTTTCTACTATTAAATTCCTCGTCTCTATGGCACTCTCCCTTGACTTCGCAATCCCTCGTGCATGTGTCTGCAGTTTTGATTTCTCCTACTAGGAAGCCATCATTATGGCCTGTATGGCCCGTACACTTCCAAAGTTCAGTCCTTTGCAGCTCTTCAAAGTGTCGTCCTCTTGAATGTCTTCCTTTCCTTACACCGCATCAACTTTTTCTTTAGGCCGCATCCACTTAGCTTTGCACTCGTCGTCGGCAACTCTGTACACCTACATCTGCAACTTTGAACACACTGATTCCTCTTCCTCTCCATCAGGCAATGAGCGATGGAATGCTTAAAGCCTCCCATATGCGTGTATTTATAAGGTTGGCAAGTGTGGAGGACAACTGGCTTTCATGCTTTAACTGCCACTTCGCCACCCTTGCATGTAATTGAACATCGCTTTTCTTCCTTTTTTTTTTAACATGCATCTGAGTTTATCTGCACCACATCATTTGTACAGTGATGCAAAGTGCAAACATCTAGTCAGATCATTTGCCCCATTGACAAATCTTCCTCCATTGCCTCCTAACAATGTCGAATGTCCCTTTGCGTAGGTGTTGTAGAACATATAGCCATACGAGGTCGTGTTGTATGGTGGCGTGCCGTCTATGCCTCATTTGTACGACATCTTGCACTTGTTTGACAGGCCTTATTTGTACAACAATCAGCTCTATCTCTTCATTCTTCTTGCCATAGTCATCATCCATTCTACCTTATTTGGTCTGAGTGGCATGACTATGCACCACTTCTTTGTCGTTGTCTTCTTCTTCATGACAATCTTGCGAACTCGGATGCATCTCGTTCTCTACTCACTCCTCCCAAGCGCCTTATTTTCTCGCGTTTTTTTCTCGAACTGGAGCACTCGTTCTCTACTCACTCCTCCCAAGCGGCCTTCCATGACTTGGGACTATCTCCTTAGTTTAGACTATCCGAGGTCTGTTCGGGGTCTAATCCTTCGTCATATTTCATTTGGGCGACAACCAAGAGATGGTCTTGACAAGCCAACCTGATGGTTGTGGGGCATTTGGTTGTTTTCTACGTGGTCAAAGGGTGGCCTCAACAGACCAACCTGCTAACTACGTGGCCTAGGGACAGTCGGAGGGAAAAACCTTCCCCTCAAACTACTGAGAAAGAGGCCAACCAACCTCCTCCCTTGGCCGGGCAAGCTTAAGCAGCCCAAGGAACCTGACGGTCCTCCCAAATTGCCTAAATTGCATATTCCTTGTATACGCCTTGGGTTGTCTTGTAGTCCTTGCAAACCACTTCGACTTCCCAAGGAATCATTTAGATTTAATGGCAGATATCCAGTCCTCTTGCCGCCTTACTTCCTCGGAGGCAGTTTGTTGTCTTTCATTAGTATTGTCTGCAACTTGGGGAACATGTGCTCTTGGTGTCTCCCTTTGTACTCTTCTAAGTTCTCTGCTTGAGCTGTCATTTCTCGAGTCTTCTCCATTTATATTAGAACTCGTGAAAGACATACTACTGGAGTTTGTTCACCAGTTCCTGACTTCTTTTGTTGCTAAAGGTATTTCAAATATGTCTCCTTTTTGTTACCAAATTCAGATTCCATTTAAAGCCTGCTACGATTCCAGGATGCAATGCCACTGCCATGCACCTCTGGTGGGGTTACCTACTTGTCTTTTCAACTGTCATAATCTCCGCAGGCTGTGACCAAACACAACCAGAAAACTCAATATGCCTGATAATTTTGTTTTCGTGATGGTGAGGGAGCTATAGATATAGATGTTTTAAGGGCCACTCCTCAACCAGATTTAATCAACTGTCACTGACTTGACCTTTCACATCACAATGACAGGACTGCTAAGAGTCTATCAATCCATCCCAAAGGGCTTTAGCCACCTTGAGAATGTAGTGTGTGTCCGAACAACCTTCAAGATGTTGGACACATTGCATCCACCTTGAGAGCCTCTCCCACCTCATGATCGAATGCATAAGCATTGTTAGCAATCTAATCGTCCAGACATTGGTTTCTAGTGACCCAAATTGCTAGTGCCTATGCAACACCCTTCCCCCTTGAGATCGTTGGACTTCCATGTCGTTAAATTTTGAGATGTTGGATCAGGCCACCGTCAAAGTGGAGAAGGGCCTCCAATTTTATGTTAATATTTTAGTACTGCAAATTTATATAGTGGATATTGGATAATATATGTTATGTAATTTTCTTTTAAAACATTATTTGAATCATCAAATTTAGTTAAAATTCAGATTTTTTTAATTCATAAATTATATATATATATATATATATATATATATATATATATATATATATAAATTAATGGGTTATATGGGATTGGAACAGTTCCACCCGTATTATATCATGACCACATAGTAGTATTACAACAACTTGGCAATTATGCATGTATCATTTGGCAAAATTCAAACCTCGGGGTAGGTCTACCCCTTGAAATTCAAGGAACTTAACCATTTGAGATAATGCCATTTGATTCTCAAAATTAAATATTATGATATTAAATAAAAGAACTTTGAAGATTTTGTTTTTATATCAATATGTACCACAATTCAATATATTTGATAATAAAAACTTACTAATAAAATAAAAATAATTATTTCAAACTTGTATTAATTTTAATAACCTTCTAATTAAATTATTAATGTTTATTTGCAGTAGTTTATAATATAATTTTGATTTTCTTTTCTTTTAATATTGCTGGGATAAAATTCTATTTGTGGTTGGGGCATTTGTCCACTGTTAATTGGTTTGACATATATATATGTGTGTGTGTGTGTGTGTGTATTGGCAAATAATAGGAAAACTTAAACTTAGCTTCCATCATGGTATGAAATCTGTACAAATAAATTTGCCAAGGAATTGCACCTTTGCCAAATCTATTAACTCACCTACCTTCTGTGAATTGGCTTTTGGCTTACTTGCACCCTATGAAGAACATTTCTTTTACAATTAAATATGAATATCCTTCATTCATCGACTGCCCACTTGTAGTTATAAACCTTTGACAATGTATAGGCTTCTGAAACATGGCTAGTTATTTCAGCTTGCCAATTGTTGCTGTATTCCCCAAATTCTGGCACATTGAGTTGCCTGTGCTTTGGGCTATTGCCTTACTTGCACCTCAAAGAACATTTTGTTTACAATTAAATTTGAATATCCTTCATTCATTGACTTCCCACTTGTAGTTATAAACCTTTGACAATGTATAGGCTGCTGAAACATGGCTAGTTATTTCAGCTTGCCAATGGTTGCTGTATTCCCCCGATTCTAGCACATTGGGTTGCCTGTGCTTGGGCTATTGCTATTAAGTTTGAGGAAAGGGGAAGTTCAAGGTCCACTTGGGTTGTGAAATAATAGAGATAATCAGTAAATCAGTCGAAGCAGTGTCATGTGATACATAATCAAATGGTCTTAAACAAGTCCAGGAAACAAGAGGTTGAATTAAGGAACCTAAGACTATATAATTCTAATGTGTATAGCATAGATAATGGACTCTCATTTGGATTCATTGATATTAAATTATAATGATAATAATATGGTGTGAGTGGGCTTTATTATGCATAGAAGGACATGAATAGTTTCAGGGGTTGTTAGGAGGTGAAATGTCAGAATGTAAAGTCATGAATGAATCCTGTGTGATATTATAGCTGTATACGTTGTATCATAAATCATAGTGAGAATATATGTTTAGTTTTTCCCATAACATTCCGGTTTGCAGGTCTACTGTAAGAATCTGTAGCATAAGAATATCTTGCTTTGTTTGAGAATATCAGTTGCATGATTTGACAGTCTAGGTTACAAACCCACTGCAAGAAGCAAGTTGTCTCGCAATGGGGTAGATTATTATTTACTATTAAGTTTTAAATGTCATTGTTTTAATAGCTTAATAATTGTTATATTGATTTACTATTTTTAGATATAGTTAATCAAGGCTTAGAGCAGAGTGTGTTTGTGTCCTTTGCACAGGCATAGGAACATACTTTGCAGGGCAATGTGCAGAACGGGGAATGTTGGTGCGTGTTTCTGGTGATACAATTATGATGTCCCCTCCATTCATCATGAAACCCCAAGATATTGAACAGGTAAATACATTACAGACTACTTGTATGCTCCATGTTCCTCACTTGTCATCTTTGTTTTCTTAACTAATAGTAATACAATGGATATGTCATATCTCTCAGCTTATCCACATATTTGGGGAAGCATTAAAGAGCACAGAAGAGCGGGTTCAATATCTCAGGTCTCAACAAGACAATTAGGTTCCATTCTCATTTGTATTTGAAGAACACCCCCCCCAAAAAAAGGGAGTGGTAGAAGCTCATGTTGAAATTGTTTGCCTCTTGGAAGATGCTTGCACCAAAATTGAGTTGGACATGCATGTTGGAGAAAGTTTGTTGTGGATACAGAAGTTATTATCTTGTAATTATTTTTTAAAGGTATAAGGGTCTAGTGTCACTATTTATATTGTTTCAAGCATAATTTGATATATAAAATAAAAAGTTGGATTGAACAAAGCATCCTAATATCTAGACTAGCGAAGTGTTGGTATCCATTTTGAAGTTTGTTGCAGCTAAGTTTATGGTAAAAGAAAAAAAAATTTTACTCCCCAAAAAATCCAAATTTGCATTTCAATATATGAAAGCCTTTGGTGAATGATCTTGCACGTTTTTTTATTCCTTTGAAGTGTTGTTGCTTACATGAAATGAGCCAACCGTCATCCTGTAATGATCTCTTATGTACTTATGAATTAGAAACTTATTATCAAAAGTATTAAACTCCTGAAGTTCTATAATTTTTAGGGATGTTAGCACATCAACCAGGGGATTTGTCTCCGATGCCCACTTTTAGATTAAAGTTTTTTTTTTCCCTTTCAGATTTTGTGTAATGTCTTAGAAGCCCATCATATCTCCCAATTATTACTAATGTTGGACAATACTAATATGTATATTTTAATAAATGCTTATTACACATTTGAATCTTTCCTTTGCAGAGTCTTGTTATAACCTATGATCATTGTTCAAGGGGGGTCTTTCTTTTTCCTTTTGGTCAGTTTCTTTGAGTGACAAATAATAATTCTTTACAATCGAAAGAGCTTTGCATCTAGGAGAGAATTCTGATTTTGCCTAACTTTAGTCAACTTAGGTTGGATGAAGATCATAAAAAACAAGTTAATGTTGTCAAATTTAGTCTTAGATAGCAGTAGCATGTAAGGCCACTAATTCATGTGAAACTTGTAAATTATGTTTGGGTTGCTTGCACAATGTGAGTAAATCTATACATGCTATTGTACAAGTTGGTTTGGTCTAACAACTAATTGAATTGGATACAGAGTTATTTTTTTGCTTTCTAATAATATGTTAGCATTTGATTATCTAAAAATACATGTGATCATAAAGATTGAAGTTCAAAATTTTGGAAGATAAATGTGTAATAAAATCCAGTATCAATTCATTTTTAAAAGAGAAACAGATCAAACCTAAACATTAAAAAGATTGAAAATGTGTTTACTTTATTTATGCATATTAAAACTCATAGTAGAAAGACTCGGACTCGACTCGGACTTGGACTTGGAAAGTTCGACTCGGGAGTCGAACTCCGGACTCGGCAAAAAAACTTGGCAAGACTCGATAAAAACTTGGAAAAATGAAAAAAATACAAATTTTTATTGAAAAAGTAAGTTTTTTCATGCATATTACTTATTAGTATATTCTAACACTTACTCAACATTCAACATTATATAAATAAGAAATTAACAAGAGGAAGGAGCATATTCGAATAGCAAGCTAATAATTTTGTTTTATAATTTTTTTTTTTTGATACATAGGGAGTTGGTTACATCAACACTATTTTTTGTAACTGCCTAGTGCAAGGTTCAAAATGAAGAACACAAGCTTATACGGAGAGAGGGGGGATGAACAATATAAGACCACTTTTTACTTTTCTTTTCAATTCAATATTATGCAGTGTATAGATAGCAGTATCAAAAGCAGTAATCAAAACAATGCACAAAACACCACACACAATAGAGACACAAATTTTAACGTGGTTCACCCAATGTGGGCTACCTCCACAGAGAATATTTCTTCTAAATATTTCTCAAATAATCTCTTTGGGAATCTTTTCCAATTACAATGTTTATGGATCTCTGTCCAAAGGAGATGTTGATCCTCTAATCTCAAGTTCGTGGATCTCTTCCACAGGAGAACTCTTTCTCCTTCTACTCTGGCTAGTGATCTTCTTGAAGACTGTCTTTCTGCTGCATTGACTGATGGATCTCCCATCACTTGAAGACTCATCACTCAAAAGATATGTCTTCAATTGTCCTGGTTGTTGGATCTCTATCCACTGAGGCTCTGTCCTCTATACTCTGTCACCTCCAAAGTTTTGTCAATAGGCTCACTTAGACTCTTCTCAAATTTTCTCAATAGGTTCATTCAGAACCTACTCAAATCTGCTCAACAGGTCCACTCAAAACCTGTTCAAATCTGCTCAATAGGTCCACTCGGAATTGTTGCCACATTTTGCACGGGGTGCCATGTTTTCAAATTTTGTAAGTATGTTGCTCTCCCTTCCCTCCTTTCCCTTTCTCCATTGTCCCCTTTCTCCCCTTCTAGCAGCTTCATTTCCCCTCTTTTTCCCCTTTGTACTTTCTCTCGGTCGTATTCCTAAAATAGAGCAAACATCCCCTGAAAATTTCTAAGTCTAAGAGCGCAACCCGACTTCGTAGCGAAGTCGGGGTGCGCCCTTAAGTTCGAGCGCACTCGGGAATGCGAAGTGCGGAAGATGACCGAAAAGAAGCAAAATTTGGCTAAGTATAGGGGCGCAACCCGACTTCGCAGCGAAGTCGGGGTGCGCTCTCTTTCCTGTGCGCACTTGGGAAGCAGTGTATCCAAAAAATCAGCTAAGTGCCAGACGCAACTCGACTTCGCAGCGAAGTCGGGTTGTGCCCTGATTCCTGTGCGCAGTCTGAACAACGACCAAATTGACTAAGTGTTGGAGTGCGCAAACCGACTTCGCAGCGAAGTCGGGTTGCGCCCTCTGACTTGTGCGCACTTGGACAAGATGTGTCAAGCGGCCCAAAAATAGTCTAAGGCACGGAGGCCTCCCCAAGCTCGCGCTGTTCCCCACTTGCTGTCGTCCAATTGCGCTCCGATTCCGGGCGAAGTAGGACACAAAGAGAGACGCCTTTCAAGGCGGTGCGTCCCTCATCAGAATTTGACAAGTGTCCAGCCTTGGGATCCAAGCCGAGATGTGATGGGAAAAAGGACAAGCGTGGGCCAAATTATCTACCGTAGCTACCCTCATTTAAGCTGACGCAAAGTTCCATCTACCGCAGCTACCCGCATTCATGCTGACTCGAAGTTTCATCAACCGCACTGCCACGTAGCTGCCAAGTTTTCAGGTAGACCTTATTGCAAGTACAGTCCTTGTCTGCAGGAGTCGACATCAGCAGCTCTTTTGCCGCTTTTGTCAGCTATTGTCGGGTCTAGGATTTTGTGCCCAAGATTGTAATCAGGGGGAATTGTGCTATAAATAGTCGCACCACATCATTGTAAACGGTGGAAGGGGGATATCTTGCTAGGGAACCATTGTAGCTATACGTTTGCTTCTAAATGTAAGATGCACTTGGCTATATTTGTTGTTATCATTCTTTATGCTGCCTTTACTTAGCATTTCTGCCTCATGTTGCTTATTTTATTGCTTACTATTATTCTGCTATCTGGATATTGGTATTTGATGATTAAGTATTCCTGGAATGCATAGATAGAGGATACATAGGATGTGTGACAGTTGTAGTTTCTATAGTGTATTCTGTATTTAATTGTTGTTAGTAGTGGTGATTGATCGTTGTCGTGCTGCTTATCTTCCCCACCCAACTCAAATCATATTTGTATTTCTTTCTGCATTTTTAATTCCTTTCCTGCACTCTGAGCTTAAAACATCCAAGAAAACACATAGGAAGCCGACCTTCTCCGGAGATTGGCACGGAAGGCATCCCTTCCTTTCGGCCTTTCAATCTGGTGGGCGAATCTAGGGCGCATTTCACTAAATCCTTTCCTAGTGGCAGGTTCGTAACCAACAGTTTCTCTGGCATGCCCGATGGGACCTGAAAGTTTCCCACCCAAAACAGAATCAAAGCATCGGTGTTCACTTCATTGTGGTTAAAATCAGAACACCTGGCGACTCTGCAAGTACCTGAATATTCTCTGAGTCCGTGAGACCGGTCCAAGCGCCTTCATGCATACAAGAATGTGGAGAGCAAGGAATCCGGGAAACCAGCCTAATCTTTATGAAAACGACATCAACGCTCCAAGAGAGCGCGTCAGGCTGGCTGACTACCAAGCTCGCATAGACGAATCTGAAACCAAAATCGAAGAGGCCGAAGTTGAAGAGCAACCTACATCTTCGAATGACATCGATACCGAGTACACGATCGAAGGAGAGGAAGAAATGGCTGCTCAGCAGAATGATGACGACCTCTTCCCCGCGGTCGACTCCACGGGGCCTTTGGCCTTAGTCGGACAAGAGGCTGTACCCCCCGCTGCCCTGAAGGCCATTCCTACTTATGATGGCTACGGCAAAACGACGTATGAACACATCCAGGACATTCTGGCCTTGGCTGCGCTACACTCTATTACTGACGAGAGTGTCAAGACCCGTCTACTGGCTCTTTCCCTAAGGGGGAAGCTTCTCTATTGGTGGAGATCTTTGCCAGAAGGATCTATCATGGGGTGGCCTCAGCTAGCAGGCAGGCTTGTAAAAGGATGCAACGAGTCTACCGATCCCTCTTCGCTGTTGCATCAGTTCCAAAGCATCCAACGACACCCGCAAGAGGAGGTATCAGACTTCAACATAAGGTTTGTGAGGTCTTGGAAAAGAGTACCTCATGAACTGCGACCTTCGACAGGTTAGGCTGCACACTACTACCTGAGGTCTTTCAACTCAGATATTTGCCTACTTCTGAAGATAGCCCGAGTCGACTCCTTCCCTGCCCTATAAGAAGCTGCCCAACAAGCAGAATTAGATATAATATCCATAAGCAGACTCTCGCATAGAGTGCAGCCCCCTATTTACCCTGATTTTCCTCAGTCCCAGTACCCATCGGCCTCTGGTGTGATGCCTTCATCTTCAAGTCAGCACCCCCAGTAGCCATGGAATCCAACACCAGTCATAAACCCCTACGACCCGCCTCAAATTCATTACCCTAACCCGCCACCTCCGCCTCCACAGTATCCCGCACTCCCAGCTCCCCCTCAGTACGCGGCGTATTTTGCGCCCCCGCCATTGGCTGCGTTACCCCCGCCGGCCCGGTTGGCACCTGCAGACAATGATATTCAAAATAAAATCCTCCAAGAGGTACGGGCTCTGGCCTTTGGGTATCATACCATGTCTAATGACATGACAATAATGAAGAAGCAAGCCCAAATGGAGTTCCTTCCAAGGAGGCCATATCCTCCTCCGGCGCTAACGAAAGACCAAGCCGCACAAGCTCAAAGGCAACCCCCTGCAAGAAATGCTGCCATTGAGGATCGACCTGGAACTTATGACCAGGTTAACTGGTGCTCCACGTGCAACGATCCACACTCAGAAGAAGGGTGCATGCTGCATCAGCATTACCTCGAGACCCTGGCAATCAACGCCATAGAGGATGAATTATATATGATCCTGGACGATGAAGGCAACTTTGTCGTCCCAGAAGAAGATCTTGCGTTGCTCCTGACCAAGGAAGGCAGAAAGCCCGTTGAAGTTGTTGTGGCCCAAGCAAAGCCATTAAAAGTATACGCCATAAGAGAAAAGGTGCAACCTGCTGGGTTACCACTTGACAAGTCACTGTGGCCTCATGCAGCCAAAGAAAAGTTTCCTGCGCTCAAAGCTCCCGCAGTGAAAGCCCCCACAGCTCAGTCTCCAGCCGAAACAAAAGAACAAGCTCAGGAGAAGCTGAGATATCCGTTGCTGACGAAGAGACAGAGAGTCGAAGCCACGCAGCAATACCGGACTAAGTATGAGCCTGCGAAAGAAACGGAGGGAGCCAACACTTCAAGCTACAGCATAGTTGACGAGCTAAAGAGGACCCCCGCAAAGATAAGTATGTACGAGGCTCTTCTGCTCCCAGGACAAGTTGATCTGCTGCAGGAATCTTTGAAGAGCATAAAAGATGGGAAGCCTGCGCAGCCTGCTATGTTAGCTCAACCCTTAACAGTCTCCGCCACCGAAAAAAACAGGCCACCTCCTTTCTATCTGTCATTACGGATGGAAGGCTATATAGTGCACAACTGCATGGTGGATTCTGGTGCCTCCACGACTGTCATGCCGAGAGCTGTCTGCGACGAGATCGGTATGGAATATACAAGGAGCAGCCAAGGTGTGTTGCAACTAGATGACACCCCTGTCAAGATAGTTGGTGTCATCAAGGATATCCCGATCCGACTACACAAAGCTCTCGACATAGTGGTCATACAGGAAGTCGTGGTGGTCGACTTGGAACCCTACTTCGGCATGTGCCTCTCCAGGGAGTTCACTGCAAAGCTGGGTGGGTATCTGTATCTGGATTACTCACATATGGAAGTGCCCTTCAAAGGAAGGAGATTGAAGATCTACAATGAAAAGCCTTCCACATTTCTAGTAGAGAAGATACCCGGAGAAGAGTCACAGAACGGCATGGTGCATCTGACAACTGAGGAACTGGTGGTGGTAGACATGACAGAACAAGCCCTTGAGCTGTTACAAGTGGAGGATGAGTTCTCCTTGCTGGACTTCAACGCCATGATCGAGACTGAGCAGGGTTGCTACTCTGTTACTCAACCTGAGAAACTTGACCAGTCAGCCAGGAAAGAGGTAGGACCTGCACTTGAAAAGCTATGGAAGCTCTTCTTTGATGGCGCCCGATGCAAAAATGGCGTCGGTGCAAAGGTACTCTTGGTTTCCCCGTCCGGGATCCAGAAGGACTATACTTACAGGTTGGATTGGAGTTGTACTAACAACGCGGCGGAGTATGAAGCCCTATGCTTGGGTTTGAGAAAAGCAGAGAGACTGGGGATAAAACATTTGCAGATCTTTGGTGACTCAAAGCTGGTGTGCAACCAGATTACGAATAAGTGCGCCTCCAAGAAGCATTATCTCAAGGCGTATCGTAATCGTGTCTGGGACCTGATGGAGTCATTCGACTCGTTGAATGTCAAAGCCATATCACGTGAGAAGAACAAGCACGCTGACATTCTGGTGTCTGTTGGAGCCAGGTACGTTTCGGCTGATGACACTGTCCAGAAGTCGAAGCCGGTTCGTACCATCTACACGCCTTCTGTGCCTGATAAAGACACCCACTGGCAGGTGTTTGATTGTGACAAGGATATCGTCACTTTTTTTATTACCGATGCATGTACAATAGAAGGTAGAGACCCTGATGATGAGCAGTACGAGGGGTTGATACAGTTGAAGAACAATCATGTCCCGAAAGGACTGATTACCTTAGAGAGTCTCTTTGACCAGAACGATAGAGCAATATCTCACAGGATCAAAGTAGACCCCAAGCAGTACGTAGACCTGGAGCTGGAACCTGGAAAAACAATCAAGGTCGGGATGGACTACACTAAAGAGGAACTCGAGCAGATCAGATCATTATGCAGAGAGTTCCCAGATATCATAGCCTGGTGCTACCAGGACTTGAAGGGGTATGACAGACGGATGATCCAACATACCATAGAGCTAGAAGATAATGCAAAACCTTTCCGAAGCAAAGGGCGATAAACCCGAAGATTGAAGCCATGATGAAAGCTGAGCTCTTGAAGATGCTGGAAGCCAAAATCATCTACCCCATCAAGCATTCATCTTGGGTCGCGAATTTGGTTCCTGTGAGGAAGAAGAATGGAGACATCCGTCTCTGCGTGGATTTCAGAAATCTTAATCAAGCCTCGCTAAAGGACCATTACCCGCTTCCCTAGATCGATCAGATCCTCCACATAGTTGCTGGAGCACAAAGGTTCTCTCTCTTGGACGGATTCTCTGGATACAACCAGATATGGGTAAAGGACGAAGATCAACACAAGACATAGTTCACCACCAAATGGGGAACGTTCGCATATCAACGCATGCCCTTTGGCTTGTCTAATGTCGACACTACATTTCAGAGAGCCATGGACTTGGCCTTCCGAGAGCTGCTCAACAAGGTCATTGTCATCTACTTGGATGACATGACTGTATTTTCTCACAGAAGAGAGGACCATGCTTCCCACCTGCGATAGATATTTGAGAGATGTCGTGAATTCGGCATTTCCATCAACCCGAAGAAGTCAGTCTTCGCAGTAAAATAAGGTAAGCTATTGGGACATGTCATTTCCAAGAAAGGCCTTGCAGTGGATCCTGACAGAGCAGAAGCCCTCCTCCGCTTGCCCATCCCAGTCGACAAGAAAGGGTTACAGTCATTCTTCGGTCAGATCAACTTCGTGAGGAAGTTCATACCAGACTTCGCACAAGTAATTAAGCCCATGGTCGAACTGTTAAAGAAGGATGTCGAATTCTTGTGGACTGATGAAAGAAAGCAGGCCTTCCAGGAGATCAAGGCTAGAATTGCTCAAGCTCCGGTGTTGATTAATCCAGACTATTCCAAGGATTTCCTCCTGTACGCGGTGGGAGAACCTGAGAGTTATGCCGCAGTCCTGACTCAGAAGGGAGACAATGGCGAAGAACGCCCCATAGCGTTCTTAAGCTAGGTGATTCAACCGCATGAAGAAAAGTACAATTTTATTGAGCGGCAGGTTCACGTAGTCATGAAATCTCTCAGGAAGTTCAGGCACTTTGTCTCCCAGAGCCGGATAACTGTCTTCGTGATACATCCGGACGTTAGGAACTTCATCATACATGGGGAGCCTGGTCACAAGAGGGCAGGATGGATAGCCAAGATCCAAGAATTTGACATCAAGGTACGGCCAACAAAGCTGATCAGAGGCGGAGCCTTGTGCCAAGAGCTGGCCCGAAGCGCTGCAGCTGAAATATCTGCCTGTAAGTGGGAAGATCTGATAGTAGAAACCAACCTAGCCAACTCCTTATCAGAGGAAAGTGATTGGACAAATGACCTGGTGCAGTATTTTAGCATCGGGAGATGTCCAGATCACCTCAATGCCTCACCTAAACGCCTTGAGATACGTACTTCACCCTGAGGGGCTTTATTTCAAAAACATTGACGACATCCTGTTGCGATGCGTCAGAGAAACAGACAAACCCAGGGTCCTCGGAGAATTCCACTCCGGGATGCCTGGGGGACATCATTCTAGAAGGCCTACGACCTTAAAAATCATCAGAGTTAGGTACTATTGGCCCACTCTCTTCACAGACGCACATGCGGTCTATGTCAAATGTGATAAATGCCAGAGGTTTGCTGGCAGGAACAAAAAAGCGCCCTTGCCCCTCCAGCCAATTCAAGTTGAGACTCTGTTTCAGCAATGGGGTCTAGAATTCATCGGGGTCATCACGCCTAACTCTGCAGCAGGACACAATTTTATCCTTACAACCACCAATTATTTCACTAGGTGGGCAGAGGCGATCCCCACTAAGCATGCGGACCAAGAAACGGTCATTGGGTTCCTCGAGAGCCTCATCACCCGCTTCGGGGTCCCGAAGTCAATAGTGACAGACAATGGTCCGGGGTTCGCAGACGCTGTACTCATGGAGTACACCAACAAATACGGCATCTATCACAAGATGTCTTCGAACTACTACCCGTAGGGGAATGGCCTGGCTGAGTCCACCAACAAGAATCTACTAAAGATTGTCAAAAAAACAGTAGAGAGAAACAAGAGGACATGGCACCTACTCCTGAATCGGGCACTATGGGCGGATTGCATATCATTCAAGAAGTCTATCAAGACATCCCCCTACGCGCTCGTGTACGACAAGGAGGCAGTTCTGCCTACCCACATAGAGATACCCGCACTCTTGATGCTAGATGAAGAAAAAGGCAACGGGGATCCAGTGGACGCCAAACTTTGCCAACTACTGCAATTAGAAGAAGAAAGAGAGAAGGCATACCAGACCTTTACTAAACATGCTGAAGCGATCCAAGGCTAGTTTGCGAAAGGCACCATCGCCCGAGTTTTCAAAATCGGGTACCTAGTGTTGAAGTGGGACTCACTGAAAGCAAAGTCGGGCAACCATGGTAAATTTGATGCCCTCTGGGAAGGTCCCTATCAGATTGCTCGGGTGAATCAATTTAATGCATTCGTGCTTCGGGATATGGCGGGACAACTTCTCCCCATTCCTGTCAACGGGTTCCACCTGAAGATTTACCACCACTGAAGGCACCCAAGGGGTCCTTCCTTGTACATATTTCTTTTCTGCATTTTAGTTTGTCACACAATGTACATATTTATTTCAGCATTCAGCTTTTAGTTTTCAGAGCCTAAGTGAAGCCTAGAGCGATGCCCGACTTCGCAGTGAAGTCGGGCATCGCTCCTTGAATAGTGCGACATCGGGATTTTGAGAGAAGGCAGCTGACAAAAAAGCCAAAAATTTGACAAAGTGTTGGGTGCGCAACCCGACTTCGCAGCGAAGTTAGACTGCGCACCGTCTTGGGAGCACAGTCGGGGAGCATAGAGCAAAAATCAGCTAAGTGTCGAAGTCAGACAGCGCAACAAAGTTCGGGCGAAGCCGGAGTGCGCACGTTTTTCGGGCGAAGTCCGAGTGCGCCCTCAATTTTGGGCACACCTTGAATGACTTACCGCGGGAAACGAGGGACATAATGATAAAATATTTCTAAGCGTAGGGCCCAGACAACGCAGTGTGACATAGTGCGAAGTTGGGTTGCGTTCCTCCTTAAAACCACGGGCCAAAAGTTCTCCCTCGAAGTTGTGCCCAGGCGGCGACTATGACGTCATTGGAAGCACGAGGTCCGAAATTTTTTAAAAATAATGATTGCACGTCTTTCAAAGCGGATGACATTAAAAGAGCAGGCGCATTAGGACCAACCGCAACCAGGGTACGCTTTCCAAAGAAAAACCCACGCACAGCTGCCAAAAAATTATAACGCTTCCAACTACTTCGGGTAAATCACCTTATCCCCCTCCCTTGCGCCATTAATGTTGTATTCCTTGCCTAGAAAAGGGGCCCTGGCATACTCAGAACATCCAAATTGTCAAGCTGACTCTGAGCTGCAAGGCACAGAACCGAAGAATCAATAGCCAGAATCACCATCTCTGCCAATTCGAGCAGAAAAGAGAGAATGGACAAGGGGAAAGCGCCAATACAGGCGCAGTCCAGCGACGAAGAACGCGAAGCTGAAGAACATACAGAATCCAGTGCTCATGAGAGCGAAGCACCGCGAGAGCAAACAAGGAGAACCAGGTCGAAGAGAAGCCAAGGGCAAACTCCACTACCGCCCATCAATCGCCTGGCTGGGTATAGAGACGGCGAGTACTCTATCAGCCTCACCAAGCTGCGGCCAAATATAGCGAAGTGGGCTGACAAAGTTTCACCCTCGCACCATGTCGGGGCTGCATACAAATCGAACCTGTCTTGGTTCTTGTGCCCTCTTGTCCACCAATGCCGGAGATGGTTGAATCCATTGTGACATACTACAAACCAACTGCCCGAAAGTCTGTGACAACAAAGGAAGGGTGTTGTTCACCCTCTTCAGGGAGAGCGTCCAGCCAGCTTTCGCCCCGGGGCTCCAGTACGACCCCAACGCAATTGTCAGAAGAATTAACCTGGACGAACAGGCGGGCAGATTCGCCCAGACCAAAAGGATGAGAGAGTTCCTCGACTCGAAGCTGAAAACTCCGTCGCCGATCGGACAGTGGCCGACAGGCCCTATACCCCTGGACAGATTTGAAAACAAGTACATATATATCATCCTAGCATGGGTACTCGGCTGCGATTTCGACAGAGTGGTACGCCCGTACCAGCTGACGCTAGTAGAATGCATCTTGCATGGGGAGTTTTATGACTCCACGGCGCAAAGGAGCGGAAGGCGCCCTATTTTCTTTGACTGGGCAGATTGGGTGGCATATGCCATACATTCGAACCTGGTCAGGTTGTAGCAGAAGCAGACAACTGAATTTCGGCTCTGCTCGTTCCTCACATGGTTGTGCCTGTACCACATGCACTACCGAATTAAAGTACCTGACCTAAAAAAGGTGAATGAAAAGGGAGAGCCACTGCTTGTGTACGAATGGACTGAAGCCCTGTATAGGAGAGGGTCATACTACGAGTTCAACTTCAAATTTCTAGGTATGACCCTGGCGCTGTTCAACGACGAGGGATCTCGCCCGCCAGTGGCCATGACGAACTATCTAAGGAAGTACAAGTGCGAGGATACCTTTCGGTTGACGCAGGGCATTGTAGTCAGAATCTACGGATTCAAGGGGAAGTCGTTCCTGCTGCCCTATTTTTGCACTGACCATCAGTTCGGTATGGAGATATCATGCCAGATGGACTATGTTGAGGAGGAATTCGGCCAGGGAAAGAAGAGAGGCCATATTTTCCAGTATCCTATTACCTGGGCGAACATTCAAGTATGCGAGATTGGACAACATGTCTACCTCGAACAAGAGCCCCTCGTCATGGGCCTGATACAACTACCTCAGCGCTGGAAGTATGACCCGATTGGGGTCAAGGGAAAGTTTGTGCATATCTGCCCCCGAGCGGAGATCATGCAAGAAAGGTGCAGACCTGGAATGGCACATTGAGCGGATGCAATCGTGGCCGCCATGGCATGATTTTTATTGCGAAGAAGTGGCGTTTGATCTAGAGCGCAATCCAGAACACCGGTTAGACTCAACGGGCTTCAAGAAATTCCTCTCCAAGGTGGCGCCCCTCAACTGGCAAAAAGACAAAATCATTGAATGCTGGAAAATGAGGTGCCGCACGCAACACGATAAGTCTAACCGAAAGACGTTGGTCGTAGATGATGAATTTTTGGCCTTATATGATCAATACGTCGACAAATGGCAATCGTTTGCGTTTCGAGATTGCGTTCCCCCAGGTGCCAGAAAAAGGTATAATAGGAGGCCCCCATCCCAGCAATTGCCCACTCCAGGGACTTCCAGCGCGACACCAACGAGTAGCCAAGTGGGCCCAATGTTGCCTCCAGCTCCTGAAGCGTTACCTCAAAGGGTACAAGAGCCAGAAAAGTCAACTCCGGAGGTGCCCCCCCAAAGGAAAAGGCGTCAGAGGAGCCAGCCAATGGAACGGCCGCAACAAGCATTCTCCCGATAAAACCCAGGTACAAGTTTACCGTGGGAACATCGCTGCCTGCCGCCCCAACCTCCTCTGCCTCCTTCGAACCAACTGCAGATCCAGAAGAAAATAAGAGGAAGAGGAGCGAAAAGGCCAAGCGGCCTAAGGAGTCTGCACAGCAAATGGCCGCAGCACGGACGGGGACAGCCACGCCGAAAATTATTTCATTGGACAGCACCGGGAAAGAAGCAGAAGCTTGGGTTGTAGGCGTCCTTCAATCAGCGGCTCAGACGGAGCCCGCAGGTACGTCCTCTTCCCTGGTTCCCCAAATCCCAGTCAGCCCTGCCGTAACACCGTCCCCCACTATATCATGGCAAGCCCTAGTTGCATCCTCTTTGTCTCAAACCACCCAACCCTCCCACAGTCCCCATTCCTTCGATCAGTTCGCCCAGGACCCAAATGCTTTCCAGACCCTCAGTCAAACCCTAGACCCCTCGCCTGCGACCAGTGCCGAAGTTGTGCCTACATCACCACGCCGCTCACCTCCCTTGTTCAAAACCCCACCTACACCTTCCACTCAGCCGCTCTCTTCCCCTAGGACCCGACCGCCCTTAAAAGCGACCACGCCTTCTGGAATATCTCCTGCTTCATTGTTTGCAGGAAGAATGTCGCAGCAAGATTTAGTCTCGGCGTATCCGATGTTGGCGGACCTTGACTTCATGGGAGAACAACTGCAGATTACAGATGATCAGCCTCTGGCAGCAAAGGTCGTAGGATGTTCCGCCTCTTTCCTCCAGGGCGCCAAACGGAGAAGAGCCGAGGAGATAATTGCCCCGGTGAAGCGCACCAAGTTCGACTTGGACAGGAGAGTGCTGCGAACTGAGAAGCTGATCCCAAAAGTGAAGAAGCCTCTTCGGGAAATGACCGAGGCGGACTATGAACACCAAGTCAAGGAGAAGAGCTTTGACGATATAAACGAGGAATACGAAATCAACGGTATTCGTCGTAGAACTCATAATCTCCTTGTCAAGCGACTCGAAAATCAGGAGACGTTGTTTAGCTACAAAATGACTCAAGGTAGCTGGAGGAAGATTTGGCTAGGGCCACCACGTGGCTGGAGTCTACCCAGCAAGAAATTGATGAACTGAAAGCACAGCTCGCCGCCTCTCAGAAAGAGGCTGTAGCACAAAGAAAGACGGTCGAACAACTGTCAGAGGAGAAGAAGGCAGCGTTGGATCATGTCTCTCAACTCCAGGATTCGTTAAGGCAAGCTCAATATTAGCTCGAGGAGAAAACATCCCAGACGGCGGCCTTTTCGAAGAATAAGGTCAAAGAGATGCGGGCTGGTTTGCTGCAGGGATGCAGGGCTAACGTCGTCAGGTCCATATCCGTCATGGATTTCGCGTCCAAGATCCAAGAAGTGTCTGCCCAGGGAAAGCCTGTGGTAGAGGAGGCCGAACACCAAGCGAAGCAGTGGCTGGACTTGGCAATAAAAATTGAGGAGTTCACGCGCAAAGGCCTTCGATTTCCCCCAATGTCCCGAATTGCCTTAGAGTGGGCAGATGCAAGGGTAACCTTGCACAATTATTTTGAAAAAACAGAGAAAACAAGAGCCGCTAGGAAAATGTTGGACGCATTAGACCATGAAATGAACATTTTCCTGGCCCCCTTCAATGCTTTTTCTGAGCTCGGTTGCCCAAGCTTCGTCAAGGATGGGGAGTTTCTGCCCCTTGAGCTAGTGAAGTTGAATTGGCTGTCTTGAGGCAGACACGTCAGAAATTGATAGCTAGGCCGAGCCCGTCCAGGAAGCTCAGGTCACCCAGATGGTGTCGAGATATTGCAAGATCAACACCTCCCTTCAGGAGTTGGGAGAGAGATACAACACCATCGACGTGCATGCGGTTGCGGCATTCAGAGCAGCGCTGAGAGATGTCAGCGACTTAGGGCCATTTCAGGCAGCAGCCTGGGACCAGGCCAGGTCCGCGTACAATCATGTCCGTGAGCGGGAGCAGCCGACCGAGCAAGAAGGTGACAGTGGTGACCATTCAGATTCAGAAAGAGGAGGAGAAACAGAAGAGGCAACTGCCGAAAGTGAATCCGAAGAGGAGCAGTTGCCCAAGAAGAAGTCGTCAGAGCAGCGAAGTGCAGGGGAAGGGAGTTCCTCTGCGCCCAAAGGATGAAGGCCTGGTTCTTTGCATCAAGGCGAGCTCGACACCCCGCGAGCCACCAGGAATGTTGCCACATTTTGCACGGGGTGCCATGTTTTCAAATTTTGTAAGTATGTTTCTCTCCCTTCCCTCCTTTCCCTTTCTCCACTGTCCCCTTTCTCCCCTTCTAGCAGCTTCATTTCCCATCTTTTTCCCCTTTGTACTTTCTCTGGTCAGATTCCTAAAATAGAGCAAACATCCCCTGAAAATTTCTAAGTCTAAGAGCGCAACCCGACTTCGCAGCGAAGTCGGGGTGCGCCCTTAAGTTCGAGCGCACTCGAGAATGCGAAGTGCGAAAGATGACCGAAAAGAAGCAAAATTTGGCTAAGTATAGGGGCGCAACCCGACTTCGCAGCGAAGTCGGGGTGCGCTCTCTTTCCTGTGCGCACTTGGGAAGCAGTGTATCCAGAAAATCAGCTAAGTGCCAGAGCGCAACCCGACTTCGCAGCGAAGTTGGGCTGCGCCCTGATTCCTGTGCGTAGTCTGAACAACGGCCAAATTGACTAAGTGTTGGAGTGCGCAACCCGACTTCGCAGCGAAGTCGGGCTGCGCCCTCTGACTTGTGCGCACTTGGACAAGATGTGTCAAGCGGCCCAAAAATAGTCTAAGGCACGGAGGCCTCCCCAACTGCGTTGTTCCCCACTTGCGCTGTCCAATTGCGCTCCGATTCCAGGCGAAGTAGGACACAAAAGAGAGACTGCCTTTCAAGGCAGATGCGTCCCTCATCAGAATTTGACAAGTGTCCAGCCTCGAGATTCGAGCCGAGATGTGATGGGAAAAAGGACAAGCGTGGGCCAAATTATCTACCGCAACTACCCTCATTTAAGCTGACGCAAAGTTCCATCTACCGCAGCTACCCGCATTCATGCTGACTCGAAGTTTCATCAACCGCACTACCACGTAGCTGCCAAGTTTTCAGGTAGACCTTGCTGCAAGTACAGTCCCTGTCTGCAGGAGTCGACATCAACAGCTCTTTTGCCGCTTTTGTCAACTATTGTCGGGTCTAGGATTTTGTGCCCAGGATTGTAATCGAGGGGAATTGCGCTATAAATAGTCGCACCACATCATTGTAAATGGTGGAAGGGGGGTAGTTCCCTTGTAGCTATACGTTTGCTTCTAAATGCAAGATGCACTTGGCTCTATTTGTTGTTATCATTCTTTATGCTGCCTTTACTTAGCATTTCTGCCTCATGTTGCTTATTTTATTGCTTACTGTTATTCTGCTATCTAGATATCGGTATTTGATGATTAAGTATTCCTGGAATGCATAGATAGAGGATACATAGGATGTGTGACAGTTGTAGTTTTTGTAGTGTATTCTGTATTTAATTGTTGTTAGTAGTGGTGATTGATCGTTGTCGTGCTGCTTATCTTCCCCACCCAACTCAAATCATATTTGTATTTCTTTCTACATTTTTAATTCCTTTCCTGCACTCTGAGCTTAAAACATCCGAGAAAACACATAGGAAGTCGGCCTTCTCCGAATATTGGCACGGAAGGCATCCCTTCCTTTCGGCCTTTCAATCTGGTGGGCGAATCTAGGGTGCATTTCACTAAATCCTTTCCTAGTGGCAGATTCGTAACCAACAAGAACCTGCTCAAATATGCTCAATAGGTCCACTCAGAACCTGCTCAAATCTGCTCAACAGGTCCACACAGAACCTGCTCAAATCTGCTCAACAGGTCCATACAGAACCTGTCCAATCACATAGAATAATAAAGAGAATTGTTAGAGACTCAATATGTTCTATACTCAATGCTCAATCAATCAATATCTCAACTCAATCTCATAGAAGCATAAAGAGAATTGTTAGAGACTCTATATGTTCTATACTCAAATCCCAATCTCAACTCAAATCAATCTCATAGAAGCATAAAGAGAATTTTTAGAGACTCAATATGTTCTATACTCAAATCCCAATCTCAACTCAAATCAATCTCATAGAAGCATAAATAGAATTGTTAGACACTCAATATGTTCTATTCTCAAATCCCAATCTCAACTCAAATCAATCTCCTAGAAGCATGAAGAGAATTGTTAGAGACTCAAAATGTTATATTCTCAAATCTCAATCTCAACTCAAATCAGAATATAGAATAGTTTGTTTCATTTCATTGAACTTGAACCACTTCACACAATCACTTGACTAGGCTCAATCAACTCTACTCAACCAATCACCTCAAGGATCGATCATTTCTTACAAACCCTAGTCCAAACATGTATCAACCAACTCAAAATGTTTCCAACAATGCTCAACAACAAATCTCACATAACAATGATACTCATGTTCAAGTTCTTTGCACAACCAATGGGCTTCAAAAACAATGCTTATAAACAAGGTTTAATCACAACTCTCAATTCAGAAAACCTTAAAGCATTAAATCAACAACTCTCAAAAAGGTTAACCACAATCAATCCTTTTCTCTCCAAAGATATTTTCAAAAATCAATCACCCACATAAGTCAATGAAGAATATTGCCCATACCTTTTTGATGCCTTATGAGTTGTCCATTAAATATGCCACACTCAACACACTTTCTTTTTCCAATCTCAACAAGGGTTAGAGGTCATGAGTAATAACACAATAATCAAAATAATATCTCAATAACACCTTATTACTCCTACTCAATAAACATGCACCAAACCCTCTTATGCAAGAAATAAACCCTCATAAATCAAACTTACTTTTGGAACTCCTTGACAAAACCAGAAATATCTTCTTGCACATACCTTATTTCTCCCTCAAAGCAATCTAAACAAGTAGCTCTCAAAAATAGCTTTCCAATGATATATAATATGATATATTTCCACAAAGCAAATCAGCATAAATCTCTATCTTTCCTAGGGCATACCATAACCTTATTTCTCCTTAGGCAACCTTGGTAGAAAATAAAATATTAAAAAAAATTAATTTACTTTCCTTGCCCTTGGTGAGATTCGATCCCCCGACTGTTTTCTTCCCAACGCCTTTGCCGTAGCCAAGCTGTCGTTGGGCCACACGCCGTGACTTGTCTAAAAGGGCATGTCCACCATGCAATATCTTCGAACAACGAACCTTCGAAAAACAACAAGCACGTAGAGCGCTTCTTCCTTGCAATCCAAAAAATAGACCTCATGCAAATCGAACTCAGATCCTACTCCTTAGCACCGAGCCAACATACCACTAGGCCACGCTGGCCTTTGCGCTTAGGGCTTTCGAATCTTCACAGCTTTAACCTTCACGAAAATCGTAAGGCTTTCAAAATAGAAATATCTTTTGCATGCACTTCAAAAACAATAGCAAGGGATGCTTGGTAAATGAATTTGTTTGGCATTTATATAATGCCTTTTGCCTTCCTTAGCATCATGTCGACGCTTCGAATGAATTCGACGTCGACGTGATTTAATTTATAATAAGTTTAAATTTAATTTTAAATTTAAATATTATAAATTAAAATCAACCTTAGAACTTTGTCTTAAAGAGCCAACCTTAGGTTTAATAAAACCTTAGAACCTTGTCTTAATGCCAAACCTTGGCATTATTTATAAAATTTAAATTCCTTGTGAATTTAAATGATTTATAAATAATTATTAAACCTCCTTTTTAACTTTTGCAATAACCCATCTTGGGTTTTTATAAACCAATCATTTAACTTCGTGCTCCCAATAATATTAAAATATTATGGAGCCTTTTTCCTTTCACTTTTGCATGGATGAAGATTTTTCCTGGATGACTTGGACGACTTTATTTCTTGTCGAATTCCTTGAGATGAGTGATAACTCTATCAGGTGACATCAATGACAACTCGACTTAGAGGACTCAAAATGTCCAACAATCTCCCCCTTTGTCATTGATGGCAACCCTTATCCTTTTATTGAAACCTGACCTTATTTTCTGCTCCCCCTGGCTCAATGCTCTCTCAAATATCAAATCTCTCCCCAATACACAAATCTCTCCTCCTTTGACATCAATGGCAAAGGGTCACCTTTGGGGCTCGGGGCTAAGAATGAGCCTCTTATCTTAGCCCCTCCCCCACCTCCACATGAGGTGGTTAATTATGGCGTGGGAGTATTTCTACTCCCCGAAAGCATTGCTCTTTGTCTTTATATTTTTCTCTTCTTTTATGAGTTTTCTGAATCCTCTCATTGTTTCTTTCCAAGTCATCATCCCTGTTCCTGTCGTCACTTCTATTTCTGTTCCTGTTCTTGTTTTCATCCATGTTCCTGTTCCTATTCTCATCCATGTTCCTGTTCTTGTTCTCATCCATGTTCTTCTTCTTGTTCTTGTTCCTATTCTTGTTCTCTTCTATGTTCTTGTTTCTGTTCCTGTTCTTGTTCATGTCAATGTTCATGTTCCTATTCATGTTTGATTTTGGAATATTTTCTCTACACCATATTGCTATGTGACCATCATTATTGCACTTATAACACTTAATGTTATTATTCCTTGGATGTGCAACTGTCTTAGAATTTCTCCTAGTGAAGCCATATCCTCTTTTGTCATGAACCCTGCAATTCATTGCCTTGTGACCAAACTCATTGCATGAGTAGAAATATCCTTGGAAAATTTGTCCTTTCCCATCTACCTGTCTTTTATGTGCCCTGCACTGTGAAGCCATGTGCCCAAACCTGTGACATGAAAAACATCTTCCCTTGAAGAAACCTTGCCTAGATTCCATTGGTCTTCTAGTTCCTCTTGACCTATTCTGATTGTTGTTCCATCTGAATCTTCTTTGTTCATTGTTCCCGTTCCTGCTGGACTCAGTACAATTTGACTCATCCTTAGGAGTTTCACTTTCACTTCCGCTCTCATCTGAGAAACCCTCTTTTGAAGTATCCTCTTCTTTTGAAGTGTCTTTGGAACTGGTAGTTAACTTATCTTCTTGAACTTGTTTGGAACCAAGACCTGTCTTGTTTGTTGCTCTTCTTTGTATCTTGACTATTTTATCCACACTCTTTTCACTGTTTACATACTTGTATAGCTTATTCTTGGAATCCTCTAGATCTTCTTTTAATAGGGCCACTTCTTGTGTTAAATTTTCACATTCCAAAATCTTTGCTTCTAACTTATCTTTGAACTTGCTTGCCTTATCTTTTGACTTTTCTAGATCCTCTATGAGCAATAATCTTTCTTCATCACATTCTTGAAACTGTATTTCAAACTTAGAGTGTTGCTTTCTTACCTTCTTTACTGTGTCAAGGGCATAAATAATTTCTCCCTTGAGATCATATCCATTCTATACCGAATAATCCTCTATTGTTTGCCTTTGTCCATATCATTACTTCCTTTTGACATGTCTTCTATAGAATTAGTCACTTCTTCTTCTAATGCCATTAGAAGATTTTCATCTGGTCTATCAAGTGCATATTCAAAATCATCATCACTAAAACTATAACCATACCTTGTGCAATCATCTTCAAGATGTCCAAATCTACCACATCTAAAACACTTGAGAATAACTGGAGTCTTTTTCTTAACCGGACCTTTTTCTTCAACCATAAATAAGACTTCATCTCTATCATTGTATGAAAAACTAGTATCACTATCAACTAAGTACTTACTTGCATTATCCGCATAGTAGCTTCTCTTTTGTCTTTGGAAGAACTTCTTCCCTTGTTTGTTTTGTCCATCCTTGCTTTTCTTTTGGTACCTATGTCTTTCTGATTCCTTGTACCTGTGATCTTGTTTTTCTTCTTCATTGTTTCTCTTGGGCTCTTTGCACTCTGTTGCATAATGTCCATACTTTCCATAATTGAAGCACTTAATAGATCTCATATCTATGGGTCTTATGGAACCTTTATCTCTTCTACCATAGTTAGCTTCTTCATCATTGGAAGATTCATTGCTTGATTCTGACTTCTTACCCTTTTTATTTTTGTCCACTTTGAATGCAACTTCTTTTGGAGGAATAGGATCTTTTGTTCTTATCTCAAACGTAGTAAGCATGTCAAGCAAATAATTCCTTGTCAAATAATCACTATCAATTAATGTTTCTATAGTAGAAACCTTTTCACTGTACCTTTTTGGAAGAGTCCTCAATATCTTATCACAAGCATCTGATTCATCAACCTTCATTCCAAGACCTTTCATCTCATGTATGAGTTCATCAACATTTATGAGATAGTCATGAATGTTCTCATCATCACGCATTCTTAGGTTCTCAAATTCTCCTTTGAGATTTCTGATCTTAGCCTTCTTGACATTTTTATCTCCTTCATATATGGTATGCAATAGATCCCACATGTATTTTGTTGTCTTATATTCCATAACCTTCATAGTTATGATCTACGCAACCCTTTTATAATTGTATTCATAACTCTTAAATTTGCATACATTAGAAGCTTACCTTCCTTATCTGTAGGAGGATTGGCTCTTGAATCATATCCAAATTCCACTGCATCCCAAACTTCATTGCCAATTGCCATCAGGAGAAATCTCATAAGTACACACCAATACAAGAAGTCACTTCCATAAAATACTGGTATTGCATTGTTGAAGAACCCATCCTTTTGATCCTTTTGATCCATTGTGTTCTTATATTGCTTTTCCTTCAAGCTGTCAAACTCTTCTGAAGGAACTCGCTCTGATACCAATTGAAGAACACAGACTTATACTGAGAGGGGGGTGAAAAGTATAAGATCACTTTTTACTTTTCTTTTCAATTCAATATTATGCAGTGTATAGATAGCAGTAATAAAAGCAATGCACAAAACACCACACACAATAGAGACATATTTTAACGTGGTTCACCCAATGTGGGCTACCTCCACAAAGAAAATATTTCTTCTAAATATTTCTCAAATAATCTCTTTGGAAATCCTTCCCAATTACAATGTTTATGGACCTCTGTCCAAAGGAGATGTTGATCCCCTAATCTCAAGTTTGTAGATCTCTTCCACAGGAGAACTCTTTCCCCTTCTACTCTGGCTAGTGATCTTCTAGAAGACTTGGTCTCTCTATTGCACTGAATGGTGGATCTCTCTCCACTTGAAGACTCTTCACTCAAAATAGTTTTATTCAATTGTCCTGGTTGTTGGATCTCTATCCACTGAGACTTTGTCCTCTATACTATGTCACCTCCAAAGCTCTATCAATAGGCTCACTCAAAACCTTCTCAAATCTTCTCAATAGGTTCACTCAGAACCTACTCAAATTTGCTCAATAGGTCCACTTAGAACCTGCTCAAATATGCTCAATAGGTCCATTCAAAACCTGCTCAAATATGCTCAATAGGTTCACTCAGAACCTGCTCAAATCTACTCAAATATGCTCAATAGGTCCACTCAAAACCTGCTCAAATCTGCTCAATAGGTTCACTCAAAACCTTCTCAAATCTACTCAATAGGTCCACACAAAACCTGCTCAAATCTGCTCAACATGTCCACACAGAACCTATCCAAATATGCTCAACAAGTTCACACATAATTTTTCCAATCACATAGAATCATAAAGAGAATTGTTAGAGACTCAATATGTTCTATACTCAAATCCCAATCTCATAGAAGCATAAAGAGAATTGTTAGAGACTCAATATGTTCTATACTCAAATCCCAATCTCATAGAAGCATAAAGAGAATTGTTAGAGACTCAATATGTTCTATTCTCAAATCTCAATCTCAACTCAAATCAATCTCATAGAAGCATAACGAGAATTGTTAGAGACTCAATATGTTCTATTCTCAAATCTCAATCTCAACTTAAATCATAATATAGAATAGTTTGTTTCATGGAACTTGAACAACCACTTCACACAATCACTTGACTTGGCTCAATCAACTCTACTCAACCAATCACCTCAAGGATCGATCCTTTCTCAAAAATCTCACATAACAATGATACTCATGTTCAAGTTCTTTGCACAACCAATGGGCTTCAACAACAGTGCTTATAAACAAGGTTTAATCACAACTCTCAATTCAGAAAACCTTGAAGCATTAAACCAACAACTCTAAAAAATGTTAACCACAATCAATCCTTTTCTCTCCAAAGATATTTTCAAAAATCAATCACCCACATAAGTCAATGAAGAATATTGCCCATACCTTTTTGATGCCTTATGAGTTGTCTATTAAATCTGCCACACTCGACACACTTTATTTTTCTAATATCAAAAAGGGTTAGAGGTCATGAGTAATAACACAATAATCAAAATAATATCTCAATCACACCTTATTACTCCTACTCAATAAAAATGCACCAAACCCTCTTATGCAAGAAATAAACCCTCAAAAGAATGAATCAAACTTACTTTTGGAACTCCTTGACAAAACATAAATATCTTCTTGCACACACCTTATTTCTCCCTCAAAGCAATCTAAACAAGTAGCTCTCGAAAATAGCTTTCCAATGATATATAATATGATATATTTCCACAAAGGAAATCAATAGAAATATCTATCTTTCCTAGGGCATACCATAACCTTATTTCTCCTTAGGCAACCTTGGCAGAAAATAAAATATTAAACAAAAATTAAATTTACTTACCTTGCCCTCGACGGGATTCGAT
This sequence comes from Wollemia nobilis, assembly GCA_028583015.1. NCBI lineage: Eukaryota > Viridiplantae > Streptophyta > Pinopsida > Araucariales > Araucariaceae > Wollemia > Wollemia nobilis. The sequence continues at coordinate 3,445,023 of JAQPPZ010002020.1, read as the reverse complement.
CCCCAGATTGTTTTCTTCCCAACGCCTTAGCCGCAGCCAAGCCGCTGTTGGGCCACGCATCATGACGTGTCTAAAAGGGCACGTCCACCATGCAATATCTTTGAACAACGAACCTTCGAAAAACAACAAGCGCGTAGAGGGCTTCTTCCTTGCAATCCAAAAAATAGACCTCACATGAAAAATAGACCTCACATGAATCAAACTCAAAACCTCCTCCTTAGCACCAAGCCAACATACCACTAGGCCACGTTGGCCTTTGCGCTTAGGGCTTCTGAATCTTCATAGCTTTAACCTTCACAAAAATCGTAAGGCTTTCGAAACAAAAATCTCTTTCGCATGCACTTCGAAAACAATAGCAAGGGATGCTTGGTAAATGAATTTGTTTGACATTTATATAATGTCTTTTGCCTTCCTTAGCATCACGTCGGCACTTCGAATGAATTCGACGTCGACGTGATTTAATTTATAATAAATTTAAATTTAATTTTAAATTTAAATATTATAAATTAAAATCAACCTTTGAACTTTGTCTTAAAGAGCCAACCTTAGGTTTAATAAAACCTTAGAACCTTGTCTTAATGCCCAACCTTGGTATTATTTATAAAATTTAAATTCCTTGTGAATTTAAATGATTTATAAATAATTATTAAACCTCCTTTTTAACTTTTGCAATAACCCATCTTGGGTTTTTATAAACCAATCATTTAACTTGTGCTCCCAATAATATTAAAATATTATGGAGCCTTTTTACTTTCACTTTTGCACTGATGAAGCTTTTTCCTGGATGAGTTGGGCGACTTTATTTCTTGTTGAATTCCTTGAGATGAGTGATAACTCTATCAGGTGACATCAATGACAACTCTGACTTAGAGGATTTAAAATGTCCACCACAAACTACAGTGGCTGCCCCCAACAAGCCTATACCACCTCATTATTTTATAACCCGTCATGAAGAGGACCACCAATCGCTCGAGATTCATACCATCGTTGTCGGTATGACGTGCGAGGATTCGAAATAGACTATGACCTTTGCAGGCATGACCACTTTGGTTTATAAAATTATAAATAAATAATATAATGATAAAATAAAACTTAATATATAAAGTTCAAAAACATTATTAACATTTTACAAAACATTAAATAATGATAAACTTTACTGTATGACGGAATCACCCTAACTTAGTCCACCATGTTTAATAAATAAAATATTCAAATACCATGTTTAATAGAGAAACCATGGGACGGAATCACCGTAACTTAGTCCACCATGTTTAATAAATAAAATATTCAAATACCATGTTCAAAAATAATCGGTGGGTTGTCTAGATTCGATTTCCTGGATGGTTGGTTGGGATCTATTAACTTTACTTTTATTAAAAGGTTCCAGATAGATAGAGAGATAGAGAAAAAAAAATTGAAAATAAAATTCTTCAAATATTAATAAATCTAATATTTAATCCTAGCCATTTTTCCGGTTTTAGAATGGGAAGCCGTTTTTGAAAATTGCTTACCAAAATTCAAGGTAGAAGCGACATTCATTATTCTGGGGGAGCTTCGTGCGTAACAATTGTTTCGTTGGCGGTCGAGGGTTTCAGAGCGAAATAAATTATTGTTTTTAAATTTTTTTCCATTGTGGCGTGGAGGTGTGTATTGGCTACAATGGTGATGGTGGCAATGACAGCGACGGGAGAGGGTGCATTGAAGGAGAGAAAAGAATGGAAGAAAATGAAGGTGCAAGAACTGCGCTACGAACTTTCCAGAAGAGGTCTCAACACTGGCGGTCTCAAGCCTTCCTTGAACGAACGCCTCCAAAAATCATGCCATCCTCCGCCCGAATCACCACACCCCATAGGACATGCATACATTCATTCTGAAGCAGTTCCCATTCCCAAACAAGATGCGGATGATGTATCCATTGGCGAAAGATATATATGTATTAAAATAAATTATAATAGAGGGATAAGCATTCTAAAGGTTTGAGAAGCAAAAGTGCACATTCTCTTGTCAATATAATAAACGAAGATTTCAACGTCTTGTTTGTGATTGTGCACTGGCCAACGTGGATGCTTAAGTCGTGGAGCATCATCAATACTTAATCGCCTAGACGTAAAAAAAAAAAAATTTAATTTCCATTTTTTTGGGCCAGTCGAGTCCTGTCATCGAGACTCGGGGGTCCGAGACAGAATCGGAGTCGGTCCAGGACTCAACTGGACTCAATGGAGTCCAAAAAAAAAGGAGTCAGAGTGGGCTCGGCGTGGTTGAGCCCACTCGAACTCGGACTTGGCAGAGTACTTGGAAGTCCAAAAAAGTCTAACTACTATGTTAAAACTTAACATATATATATATATATATATTCAATAGCAAGCTAAAGATAGCAATGCATTGCCCATTGTGGTTTCTAGACCATGAGCATATCAAACTGTCAATAATGATCAAAAGTTTATATAGAAAGATTTTGAAACTTTTATATATATATTCAATAGCAAGCTAAAGATAGCAATGCAGTGCCCATTCTGGTTTCTAGACCATGAGCATATCAAACTGTCAATAATGATCAAAATTTTATATAGAAAGATTTTGAAGCTTCATATAAGTTTTAAAAAATTATTATTTATCTTAGTGATGCATTTAATTAATTTTTTTTTGCTTCATGGATATTTATTTATATGCATTATTTATTTTACTCTTAGTTTTTAGAGTTTTGAATGTTTAAGATTGTTATGATTCAATTTTTTATTTGTTAAACATATAGAGTCCTTTAAATGAAAGAAATTTTCAATTTAAGTTTTTAAAGATATTTTTATGAAGAATTGTGTTCTAATTACAATTTACCCCAACAACAAAAACTATTTCCATTGTTGTATATAAACAATTAAAGTTATAGAGTTTATAAAATAAATTTTTATTTACATTATTATTCTTTGTTGAAAGAGATTAGATAAAGATTTGTAAGGCATGTATATTCAAATATCACTGGAGTATTTGAACATGCAACAACTAATTTTATTATAATACCTTATGGTATCCATAGTTTTAATAGAAGCTAGTGTAAACTCTTTTCTTTTTGTTGGATTAAATACACATTTATAAAGTATTTTATTTTCAAATATTAATGGAACATTTACATATAATTATTAATATTATTAACATATTTAGAAGAGTTGTTAAATTTAAAATTTATATGTTATACGATTTTTATTTAAGATAAACATATAAAGTGAGTATTTGATCATGTAATTACTACTTTTAAAAAAATGATTATATGGAATTCTCACTATTTCCATTCATGTTACATTATTCTCACATAGTGGTATTACAATAGCTTGGCTATTATGCATATATTGCTTGAAAATCAAGGAATTTTTTATTTTTTTTTAATTTGGTTAGTGTGAGAAACCCCTACGACCAACGCACAGGGCTGAGCAGTCTCCTTCCAACCATGACCCCTCGTAAAGTCGAGAGCTATGCTTATTAATAGGGAATTTAACACACAACCACCACACACCCACCCCCTCACACACTCACCCACGCTATGGTTTGAACCTTGAACCTCCCAAAGAAGAGCCAAAGCCCGAACCTTTGCGTTGTCTCCTTGGGACAAAAATCAAGGAATTTAACCAATTGAGTTAATGTCATTTGCTTTTATATATATAATAATAATAATCTATGTGTGGCTTCTATTAGTGGCTTCACCCATCAAAATAATAAAACATTATAATGTTGTCATGGTGATTAAACCATATCCATCTTGCATTTTTATAAAATATATATTTTGTATTCTTCCAAATTGTGTTTCCACAATCATGTCCTTTGACGTCATTTTTATTAAGAGATGAATCTCATTTGACCATTTGCCTTTTAAGATTTGAATTTTGTCAAGATAAATATTAACGTTGTGCTTACCTAAATTATATGTTACCATCTCTCTCGATATATATATAATTTCAAGATGTCGTCTCCAACAAGAGCTAGACATTAGAAATAATGTAATTTTTGTGTCCAATCTTCTTTATAACATTATTGATAATTTGTGAATCCCCCTTCAATTGAAATATGTTTCCATTATTTTTCAAATTACAATTTTGCCCATGTAACTGTTAGTTAATGTTCATATGAAGCAAAAAGTTTTTTCTTTAGGCATGTGGTCCATTCAACTTGTCCTTGATATGGTATTGTGCTTGAAATTTCATTTTGACCCTTTCAAAACACATTGGAAAGCTTAGAGAGAGAACAAGAAGTTTCAATAGGGAACTATTGATGTAGGATGGGTTTCAAACAATTGCATTAGAAAAATGCTTTGGATACCTTAAAAATACAAAATAAAATGATTACCAAAAATAGTAATATTTTATTTTTAGATATGTGTAGCCAAATAACCAATGTTGACACATGGCTAGGGGACAAAACACAAAAAGACAAGTCATATATATAATTTTCATTTAATATGCACGTTGTAACTTATAGAAGGTGAACCACAACATTTCCAAACTATATATTCAACATGGTGGATCTCAACCCATCAAATATTGTATAAAAAGAAATGTATCCCTTATTGTAAAACTTAATAAGTAATGAATGCAATTTTTTAGCCTCGTATCCTCTTAGATTACTTACATTGTACCTTATTTTTTGAGCAATAAAATTATTCTATTATTTTTCACATGGTTCTATTTTTTGACTTGTATTCTATTATTGTTCAAATTGCATTTTTTCTTGATGTCCTTGGATTTCCTTTCAAAGTGCATCAAAATTAATTTTGATAAACTCATCTTTTGGACATTTCCATATTACGATAGATCAAAGTGGATCCTTAATTTTAATTTCATTATAATAAATGACCCACCCTTTTATATTCAAATTCTATAACCTAGAGGTTAGTGTCTATTACTAAATAATGTAATATTCCTCAACACCCCCTTCTATTACATTATTTGATTATTGAAGACAATGCTCTTCATTCATGGTCTTCATATTCAATATTCAAATGACCTTGCATTGTTTATGATCTCCTATTTGAGATTCATCTTTAGCATCTTGCTTGAATTTTGCTCTAAGTTCTCCTTCATATTCATTCTTTAGATTTTTAGTCTTTGTATTTTCTTTAATTGATTCATGAACTGCTTGTGTAACAACCCCACATTACCAATCAACCTGAGATAAAACTTTCTTTTTTACATGTCTAACATGTCAAGTTTTAACAACCAAGTATGTTTGGATCAACATCAAGTAGGGTAGCAAGTAACCAAGAGGATTACGACATGGTCAATATCAACTTTTGTGATAGGAGTGACCAACTCCTATCTAACCTTACATCCCATCATGATAGGTATGATATCCTTGGTTTAATTGTTTCTATATCTATTTCATTAGGAAGTTTTAGTTACTTTAACCAATTGAATTAGATTTCAATATTACTTCCTAGTTTCATTATTTGTAGCGGAATATCATGCACGTATTATTTTAAATAATACATAAATAATCCTTTACTTATATCGACTTTTACTTGATTCAAAGCATAAATCATTACATCATTTTAATAGAGCCATTCATTGTAAAATATAAAGACATCAATTATTATATCCTCAATATCAATCATAATCCATTCTCATTCATGGAACATTGCTTGTTAACAAAATATTGCATCATATAACATTCTAGTAATCATCTTATAAGAATGTAAATACATCATTCCATTGGAAAGAAAATAACATTTAGTTTCCATCATATTCAATATCTATGATCTAACTAATCATAATATAAATCAAGTATGATACCCATGCATAACAATAATTGAAAAATACAAACAAAGGTACACAACCTATACCCTAGGAACCCTCACGGGGAATAAACCCAGCCTCCAAAATATGTTTCTCTTGGATCCTTTTTCTAAATCAATTATACAATTAAAGGAACTAATTTGTTCCTTTTATAAATCAAGATGCAAATAAGGAAATACCACATTTCCTTTCTCTAAGCCATCAATACCATACATAATAATCTCACAAATTCTTATATCTACATGTTTATGAATGATCATCGGGTGCATATTAAGGAGAATTTTCATCAATTACCAAGAGGGAACCCCATTATTCCCTCAAGAATGAATCCCATGTTCATTATCCAACCTAGATGTCATTATCCCATTTAAATAATTGTGATATAGTACTCATTCAAGGTTTCATAACACATGGAGAGATCCCATACTTTATCCAAGATAAGACTCCATATATAATCTCCCCACATTCATCCATGTTTCACATTTAGACAATTGCCTCCATATTGTTGTTTGATCAAAATCATACTATAGTTCTCATAATCCAACCACAGGATCATCCTATGGCTCTTGTAGTTTGATCATCAATTTATTTCATGATCTATTCATATGATTATATTAGGGCCTCTACAAGTTTTGCCTTAATTTGTAATATAATATTATAATAGGATTAAACTATAGTTTTACAGATTTAACCCAAACAATTTATCAAACAAGTGTTGGAAATATCAATTTGTCATTGATGTCAAAGGCAAAAATATCTTCAAGGATGAAATGTTGAGTTATCAGTAAGTGCAAGGTAGGTATCTTCAAGGATGCTTTAATATTTAAATAATATTTAAATATTAAAGGAGGTCCATATTTAAATCAGAGGATTTAAATATAGTTTAATAGTTTAAATATTTAAAACCATAGGCTAATCCTATTATAAGATTAATAATCAATTCAAAAATTTAAAATATTTGGGTGCCAAAGGACAAAGCACATAATGGTTGAGCCAACTTTGTTGGGAACCAAAGGACAAAGCATATAAATATATGCTTTAAAATTATTTTTGAATGAAGCTTAGGTTTGCAAAAATATATTGATCGAGAGAAGTGGCAGCGAGCAGAAGACGAAGGAGGAGAGTGGAGAACTTTAGGTGGCAGCGAAAAACAAGTTTAAATACGATATCATGCCTTGTTAGTTTTAACCATTGGGGTAGCCCAACCGGTTACTGAGCTCACGTGGAGCACTGCTAGGCAGGAGGTTGAGGGGTCGAAACCCTTCAACATTGTTTTGCTGAAGATAAAGTTGCAAAAGTAATAAAATTATTTTTATACCTTGAGGTTCCATGTGTTGTGATAGCATAGCCAGTTAAAGGGCCTGTGTTAGGGTGTTGGGCTTCTCAAGGTTAGGGGATCGAATCCTATCATTGGCAGTGAGAGGTATTTATATTTTTATTTTATTAAATGTGATATACGAGGAGCTATAAGGTATAGTTTTGCAATTTAATCTTGGAAATGATAAAAGGAAGTTATAAGGTATAAGAGTGTGATTTAATTTTTGGAATAGGGAGTTATAAGGTATAGTGTGGTGATTAATTTTTACAAATAATTAATGGGATTTAATTTTTGCAAATGATAAATGTGATTTAATTTTTGAAAAAGTAGAAATAATGGTTCTTGTTGTTAAATAAAGCTTTATATTGTGAGTTTCAAAAGGGAGATATAAGAAGTTATTTTTAAGCTTTATTTTGTATGTTTTTTATAAGGGTTTTTGAGTGGATGATTTGATATTTAATGAATAAAGGAAAAATAGAATTGCTAACCAATTTTTTGAAGGCACAAACAAAAGGAAAATTATTTTGTTAAGGCAGGTTTGGAAAGCTCAAGCAAAAATCTCATCATCATCATTGAGGTAGATTTAGAGGTATGGTGATCTAATTCCTTTATCAAAATGGTGATCTAGTTCCTTGTATATTCAAATTCTATAACCTAGAGGTTAGTGTCTATTTTCTTGCACTTGGGACTTCCCTATCTGTGAACATATTGTAAGAGAGGCAATAATATAATTCTAAACTTGGGCATGATTTTGAGATTTTTTTTTATTTTTTATATTTATTCCTTTCAAGCCATAATTCCAACAAAGAATGGCAAGGTCAATCCTCCATGGATGCATAATGCTTTATCTTTGAAATAGTTTATCCAACATTTCATCAACTCTTTCAATGTCGATGGAATGCATAATGCTTTATCTTTGAAATAGTTTATCCAACATTTCATCAACTTTTTCAATTTCGATAATTTAAAGTGAAGACTTTCTCTTATCGATAAGAACAGTTGAACACAAATTGCATATACAAGAAACGAGACAGAAATATAGTTTTGACCTCTTATACACGTGCATAAACATACAAGAAACAGGACAAAAAAATTCCAATAGTCATAGCTTCTAGTAATGAATTTGAATATTACAAATCATGCTAGAAGTGAGAGCTCAAAATCTTACCTGTAGAACCACTCAGGGTTTGGGTCTATATTGTTATACAAAAGAAAATGAAGGAAGAGTTACAGATAGCAACTAATCGATCCTTTACAAGCCTAGACTATTACTATTTATAGACAAGATGGAGAGTTTTTTCCTCCAAAACTTGCACATGAGTCTTTGGCAATTCTTCTCTATTGATACCTTGACCTGATCCTCATTACATCACCTTTAGCCCTTTGAGGTCTCTAGATCTGGAAACATCAACTCTAAGCTACTGGATGTTCAAATACGACCCTAGGGATCCTAAAAATTGAGTATAAGCACCTTTTATAATTAATGTTGTCAGATTTAGAAGTGTTAATATTATGGCTGCCACACAGGTGTTGTAGGTGAGTTGGAGAGGAGAGGGCAATCCTCCAAGGGAGGTCCCAGGTTCAAATCTCCACCCTACCAAAATGCTGAATTGGGTATCCAAAATCCAATTGATAATGTTGGTGTGGGTAGGGTCGGGTGCGACTCCCGGATGAATTTGACGGTGTAGAACCCCTCGTTCGTGGTCTCTCAGACCAAGGCGGCCCCGCAAGGGGTTTTTCGCTTAAAAAAAAATATTATGGCTGACACGTTTCCACTTTCAATAGGCCAACCACTTCTAGATTGTTGATCCCAAGTGATGCTAGTCGTTGATTCTTAATTGCTTATAGTGATTACTCATTAATACAGCTCAACTACCTATTTGGAAGCTTGTGCATCATCCATGAAGTCTTGCAATCTGGTCTTCCTCATGTCAATCCGCCATATCTGACCATTCCTTCTTTGTTGGCCATTTTTGTGCTATGCCCTGCTTCTCAAAACATTGTCTTCTCCTTGGTTTCCTTCTATCTCTAAAGTGATGTGAGCCATCAATCATGAACTTGGATGATTGTCTAAACTTTTTCCTGTATTTTCTTATTGGATATTTATAAAACTTTCGTAGCTCAATTGGACTTCTATCTGAAGGTCCACAAAAATATTTTGTCGGACTCCTCTTGGATGGTCTGACTGTCAGAACTTTTACTTCATCTATCTTTGGGATTCACAATTCTTGAACCGACTGAACTTTTCTTCTCTTCCCTTTCTCGAAACTTTTTCGATCTCCAATATTTGAAATTTTTGCTCCTCTTGCTTCCTTTGGAAGTTTTCATGGCCTTCTGACTTTTAGAATTTTTGATATTGTGTAGGCTATCAAATATTTTTACCTTCCTCTTTATGTCAGAACTTTTGTAAAGTAAAGCCAGCCTTTTGGTTGGAACTTTTACCCCCATTTGTCCAACACTTTTTATATCCCCCTTTCGCCTACTTTGCTTTTGCCTGCTTTTTGTATTCCACCTGCTTTGCCTTGGATTCAATATTTCTTCCAAGTTAAGACAAAATATTCTAAGTGTAATGATCATTCACCATAGCTTTGACGGTAATTAGAAGCTTTTCTAAGACTTTTTTCTATCAGAACTTATCTCGGAGTGGTGCAAACCATTGGTCATGATATTTCAATCATCTGTGGGGCTTTCGAATTGAAGTGCTTCGTTATGCCTCTTGCAACTCTGCCATCGCTAAGTGTTGGTATCCTATTAGTGGAGTCATTGGTGTAGAGAATATTAATCCAGTTGTAGTTCTAACCAATGCAGAGGAACTATCTGCAGCTAGGATAGTTAGGGCAATCAAGTGCACCAACTATATGTTTTGTAGGATCTCTTCGTGATAAGCTCCTATGAGCTTTTATCTATATTTCGTAGTTGTTTAATTCTTCCCACTTGGATCTTGCAATGAATATGTAATGTGCTTGTTATGGAGAGATGACAGAAGGGTGGTCAAGAGTAGAAAACCTAAACAAACATGGACGCTAACTAGGTCCACGAGTTTGCTTGCAGTTGTTGTCTGAGTTGAACCTCCGTTAATGGTAGTCATTTTAGTTATCACCAAAATGGCTCTTGAGTTACTACCAATGGAGAGGTTTGATTCAGTTATCACCAACAAGATTGTGAGGAATTACAATAGGATGCTATTTGTTAAGATTTGATAATTAACATGGCCCTACAACCTCAGGGTTTTACACTCACTCTTAGCCTTTGGTGATGACTCCTTGGTGATTTCTCCAACACAAATTTCCTAATGGGTAGTATATCTCCAAGAGTGATATAAGAGCATCCATGCATGAAAGCAATTATTGGCAAGGAAGTTGCACCTATTTGTAATTGTCACAATTATATATATAACCTTTCTAGCAAGAGAAAAGGGAAAGAAGAGGAAGACAAAGAGAAGACGAATTGAAGAAGAATAGGAATAACAAGATAAGAGGAAGAGGAAGAGTCAATAGAAGGAAAAAGAAAGGTAATGAGATGCATGTTTCGGACAACAGAGAGAGATGAGTGCTTAGACAAATAAGTGCCTAGAGGAGAGGTCATAGAGGATGTCGTAGATGACCAAGGAGAGAGGCCAGGGAAGAGATGTGTAACCAAAAAGAGGCTAATGTATGATAAATGTTGCAATTGATTTGTATATGTGGTGTATGTTTGCACATAGGCATTGATGTCTACTTGATTTTGTAAAGCAAGTGCTAAATTGACCAAGTTAATACTAAACACTTGATTTTGGAAATGGTCCACTTGTCTCTATGTATGTTGGTATGATTATTTGTTGCAGTAGCATTGTGTATTCATCATATTGTGCAGGTTATAGAGGTAGACAGTCATCACAAGAGAACATGATAGTGGGATGCTGACCACTAGTACGAGAGGATTGCCATACAAGTGGTGAATGTCTCAGTTTGTTAATTGTTGGGTACAAGTACAATGAGTGTGATCACCCTACAATTACTTTTCATATAAGGGTATGAAGGAAGACCGTCTCATAGCCATACTTAATGTATAGTCTCATGAAGTCCATAGTCTCTTGGAGTTCATAGTGTTGGGCATTTGAGGTAATTTGAGGTATTTTATGTTGTCATTGATGTCACATGGATCATTGATGTCACATTGATCACATTTGGTTTTGGTGGCAAAAATATTTCATAAATAAGCATTTATGATATTTTGGAAAGCATGGCTATTTACAGAGGTTTTTATGAAAACCAAGGCAGGCAAAATAAAAGGTTTTATTTAAAACCATGGTGGGCTTATGTGGAAAGGGCTTTTCTTAAAAGCCAAGGTGGAATTTTGTTTCATCGAAAAAGGACCTCCGATGATGAAGATATTAAAGTTTAAAGTTTAAGTTTAAATTAATGGAGGGCCGACCTATGTGCAATTAATGGAGGTTGGCATATATATATATATATATATATATATATATATATATATATATATATATATATATATATATATATATATATATATTGTAAAGGTTTCAATTTATTTCGGAAAGGGGGCATATTATATATCGTCGAAAAGCTTATTTCGAGGGCTATTTGACTAACTTATTTAGAAGGAGAAATAAGGTGTGTGTAAAGAGATATTTCTGATTTTGCAAAGGGGTTCCAAAAGTGAAGTTTGCCTTGTTCTTTTTCAAGAGGATTAATTCTTTCATGAGGTGACAAGGTATGCAATATTGTGATTTATTTTATTTTATGGTATAAGTGGTTTTGGGAGTGAAAAGGTTATGCAATGTTTTGATTTATTTTATTTTATGGTACAAGTGGTTTTAGGAGAGATAAGGAAGTTGTGCAATTAAAGGCCTTGGTGATGATTATTGAAAAGTGGAGTAATGTTGATTATTTTGTGATCTACTAACCCTTGTGAAGATTGGCAAAAGAATTTTGTGATTGTGGCAGATTTACAAAGAGGTTTTTTCATCTTCATAAAAGGTATGGGCACATTCTCCTATTGATTGTTTATGGTGGTTGATTTCTGAAATATCATTGGAGGGAAAAGGATTGTTTGTGGTTTCCTTTTTGAAAGTGGTTGGTTGAATGCTTCAAGGTTTTTCTGATTTGAGAGTTGTGTTTAAACCTTGTTTTATAAGCATAGTTGTTGAAGCCCATTGGTTGTGAAAGAACTTGAGTTAGAAAAGAACATGAGTATCATTGTTATGTGAGATTTGTGGTTGAGCATTGTTGGAAACATTTGAGTTGGTTGATACATACTTGGACTAGGGTTGTGTGAGAGAGAGTTGTCCCTTGTGATGATTGGTTGAGTTGAGTTGATTGAGCCTAGTCAAGTGATGTGTGAAGTGATTGTTCAAGTTCTATGAAACAAACTATTCCATCATTCTATGTTGAGTTGAGATTAAGGTTAGAACATATTGAGTCTCTAACAATTCTCTTTATGGTTCTATAAGACTTGAATTGAGTTGAGGTTGATTTGAGTTGAGAGTGAGATTAGAACATATTGAGTCTCTAACAATTCTCTTTATGCTTCTATGAGTTGATTTGAGTTGAGTTGAGATTGATTTGGGTTGAGAGTGAGTTTAGAACATATTGAGTCTCTAACAATTCTCTTTATGCTTCTATGAGTTGAGTTGAGATTGATTTGGGTTGAGAGTGATATTAGAACATATTGAGTCTCTAACAATTCTCTTTATGCTTCTATGAAGTTAATTTGAGTTGAGATTGCCATTCATTGTTGAGTTCATTTTGAGTACTACTTGAGCATGATTGATTGAGCCTTTGAGAAGGCCTTTGGGACAGATTTGAGGACAGTGTTGGGACATATTTGAGGACAATTTTGGGATAGATTTGTGGAAGTTCCTTAGTGAGACTTGCTAGAGCAGATTTGGGCAAGTTCTTGGTGAGCTTGCTAGAGCAGATTTGGGCAAGTTCTTGGTGAGCTTGCTAGAGCAGATTTGGGCAAGTTCTTGGTGAGCTTGCTTGAGCATATTTGACAAGTTCTGTGTGAGCTTGTTAAGCAGGTTCTGTGTGAGCCTATTGTGCAGGTTCTATGTGAGCCTATTGAGCAGGTTCTTAGTGAGCCTATTGATAGAGCTTTGGAGGTGACAGAGTACAGAGGACAGAGTCTCAGTGGATAGAGATCCAGCAGCCAACATAGTTGAAGATAGATCTGAGTGAGGAGTCTTCAAGTGGAGAGAGGTCCACCAGTCAGTGCAACAGAGAGACAGAGTCTTCTAGAAGATCACATAGCCAGAGTAGAAGGGGAAAGAGTTCTCCTGTGGAAGAGATCCACGAACTTGAGATTAGGGGATCAACATCTCCTTTGGATAAAGATCCATAAACATTGTAATTGGGAGTGATTCCCAAAGAGATTGATTGAGAAAGTTTTAGTAAAATATTTTCTCCGTGGAGTAGCCCACATTGGGTGAACCACGTAAATTGTGGTGTCTCTATTGTGTATGGTTTTTGTGCATTGCTTTGATTACTGCTATTGATACTATTATCTTTACACAACATAATATTGATTTGGAAGAAAAAGTAAAAAGTGGTCTTATACTGTTCACCCCCCCTCTCAGTATAAGCTTGTGTTCTTCAATTGGTATCAAAGCGGGTTCCTTCGGAAAGGCTAACAACTTGAGGGCAGATTATACAAAGAACACAGATGGCTTCACGAAAAGGATTATCTTCAAATAAGGCTCCATTGTTTGATGGTAACAATTATGCTTTCTAGAGCATGAGAATGAATAACTAATTGATATCACAAGGATATGAGGTATGACAGATGGTTGAAAAATAGTATAAGGTTGAAGGTGATCCCGAGGAAGATAAGACTACCAGGAAATTGGTTGAGATAAATGCAAGAGCAATGAATTTTTTTTTGAGTGGGCTATGTGAGACAAATTTTGCAAAGGTCATGGTATGTACTTCAGCTAATGAGATGTGGACCAAGTTGAGGAATATTTATGAAGGAGATTCTAAGGTAAAGTTGGCAAAGAAATCTTACTACATTGTAGAAGCAAGTGATAATTCATATTACAATGATAAATATCAATCAGATGAAGAAGAATGTACATTCTTTGGAATAAATGAAGAAAAAAAAGAACATCTATTCCTAGGTATTGAAGTTAAAGAAGAAGATAAATCTATTGAAGAAAGATATGAAGAGCTTGCCACAGCCATTGAGCAAGCATATAGGTACAAGAAAGGTCTAAGAATACTAAATCAGGAGGTTGAAAAAGAAAATCAAGAGGCTTGAAAATAAGGTTCAAGAAAATGAAAAAGTCAATATGATGCTTAATAAACACATTCAAGATTTTGAAAAAGAGCTTCAGGAATCAAAATATTTTGGCATCACTATTTCTAAGAAACTAAAGGAGAGGAAAGAAATATGTGATCAGTTAGAAGAAGAAGATCATAAAAGTTTGGGGACCTACATAAATGAGTTAGCACGATTTCAAAGAAATTCAAAAACACTGGATAATTTTTTGGATTTACAACGAGATCCATTTATAAATACAGGGCTTGGTTATGAAGAAGGGAAATAAAAAATAAGTACAAAAGGTCCTATATTTGTATCAGGAGGTTTCATTTCAAAAATCTATAAGGAAGAACCAGTTCTCAAAGAAAAAGAAGTAGCAGAAATGGATCCTTGCATTTCAAAGGCTATAGAGATGTGTGCCAATTTGCTACTTAACACAAATGAAGAAAAATAAGAGGGAGATTCTAAAGTACCAAATATTTCATATTTCAGGTGGGGAATCACACTCAAAAGGAAAGGAAGTTCTAAAATATGAAAGCAAAGAAGCACCTAAGATTTGTGAGGAAAGTTCCAAAGTTCCTATGGCTCCAAATATTTATTTTGGTTTTTGTTTTGAGATAGGTGAATCAAGTTCAAATGGAAAATAAATTATTGAAGAGAAAGGCAAGGAAGAAACTAAGGAAGAGGTTTTAAATACTACAAAAAATATTCAAGGATGCAATGCACAAGTTGAAGATGATCATAAGGATGATGATCAAGAAAGGTATGAAGAACCAAGACATGAACAAAGGGCTTTTCAAGGACATTATTTTTCTTGTAATGGATTTGGACACAGGGCTATACATTGCAAGATCCATGGATCAAAGAAGTTTGATTTTGCTAGAAGAAAATTCAAGGGAAGAAGGTATGGTTTTCAAGGACATTTCTTCTCATGCAACAAGATTTGTAATAGAGCTTTTCAGTGTAAAGGAAATGAGCAACATGGTTTTGGTTTTAGAGCTACACAATTCAGAAGTTATGGTTATAATGGTCATGAAAACAGATCTACACAATACATGGTTCAGGAAAGGAATGGACATGGAAATATTTCAAGAATTATTTCAAGACATGGGCACCATACAAAGGCTACAATATCAAGTGTTTTAATTATAATAAATTTGTGCATATTGCAAGATGGTTTAGGACTCAATTCCAAACAGGTTCAAGGCAAGAAGGTCAAACAGGTTCAAGACAAGAAGATCAAGTAATTCATCAAGAGAAGGATATCAGAAAAACATGGAAGGAAGTTTATAGAGGAAAGAATCAATGTAATATGGGAGTAAAGGTACTCCCACCCCAAAATTAATCACCTCAAGAGAGAAGGTGGTGAGGGGGCTATGCTTAAGATTCATATCTTTTAGCCCCATAGGTGTCCCTTTTGCCATTGATGTCAAAGGGGGAGATATTTGAGTAAGGGGGAGAGCATTGAGTTAGGGGGAGCAGCCTCTAAAGAGAGTATTGAGTTAGGGGGAGCAGCCTCCATAGAGAGTATTGAGTTAGGGGGAGTAGCTTTGATTCTCAAAGATGGTTTTTGCAATGATTGTGGTGTTTGCATTAGAGGTGTTGCCATCAATGACAAAGGGGGATATTGTTGGACATTTGAGGTAATTTGAGGCATTTTATGTTGTCATTGATGTCACATGGATCACATTTGGTTTTGGTGGCCAAAATATTTCATAAATAAGCATTTATGATATTTTGGAAAGCATGGCTATTTACAGGGTTTTCATGAAAACCAATGCAGACAAAATAAAAGGTTTTATTTAAAACCATGGTGGGCTTATGTGGAAAGGAATTTTCTTAAAATCCAAGGTGAAATTTTATTTCATCGAAAAAGGACCTCCGGTGATGAAGATATTAAATTTTAAATTTTAAGTTTAAATTAATGGAGGGCCGACCTATGCGCAATTAATGGAGGTTGGCATATTTTATTTTATGGTATAAGTGGTTTTGGGAGTGAAAATGTTATGCAATGTTTTGATTTATTTTATTTTATGGTACAAGTGGTTTTAGGAGAGATAAGAAAGTTGTGCAATTAAAGGCCTTGGTGATGATTATTGAAAAGTGGAGTAATGTTGATTATTTTGTGATCTACTAACCCTTGTGAAGATTGGCAAAAGAATTTTGTGATTGTGGCAGATTTACAAAGAGGTTTTTTCATCTCCAAAAGGTATGGCCACATTCTCCTATTGATTTTTTATGGTGGTTGATTTTTGAAATATCATTGGAGGGAAAAGGATTGTTTGTGGTTTCCTTTTCGGAAGTGGTTGGTTGAATGCTTCAAGGTTTTTATGATTTGAGAGTTGAGTTTAAACCTTGTTTTATAAGCATAGTTGTTGAAGCCCATTGGTTGTGAAAGAACTTGAGTTAGAAAAGAACATGAGTATCATTGTTATGTGAGATTTGTGGATGAGAATTATTGGAAACATTTGAGTTGGTTGATACATACTTGGACTAAGATTGTGTGAGAGAGAGTTGTCCCTTGTGATGATTGGTTGTTTTGAGTTGATTGAGCCTAGTCAAGTGATGTGTGAAGTTATTTTTGAAGTTCTATGAATAAACTATTTCATCATTCTATGTTGAGTTGAGATTAAGGTTAGAACATATTGAGTCTCTAACAATTCTCTTTATGATTCTATAAGACTTGAATTGAGTTGAGGTTGATTTGAGTTGAGAGTGAGATTAAAACATATTGAGTCTCTAACAATTCTCTTTATGCTTCTATGAGTTGATTTGAGTTGAGTTGAGATTGATTTGGGTTAAGAGTGAGTTTAGAACATATTGAGTCTCTAACAATTCTATTTATGCTTCTATGAGTTGAGTTGAGATTGATTTGGGTTGAGAGTGATATTAGAACATATTGAGTCTCTAACAATTCTCTTTATGCTTCTATGAAGTTAATTTGAGTTGAGATTGCCATTCATTGTTGAGTTAATTTTGAGTACTACTTGAGCATGATTGATTGAGCCTTTGAGAATGCCTTTGGGACAGATTTGAGGACAGTGTTGGGACATATTTGAGGACAATTTTGGGATAGCTTTGTGGAAAGATTTGTAGAGCAGATTTGGGCAAGTTCTTGGTGAGCTTGCTAGAGCAGAATTGGGGAAGTTCTTTGTGATCTTGCTAGAGCAGAATTGGACAAGTTCTTGGTGAGATTGCTTGAGCAGATTTGAAAATTTTTGTGTGAGCTTGTTAAGCAGGTTCTGTGTGAGCCTATTGTGCAAGTTCTGTGTGAGCCTATTGATCAGGTTCTTAGTGAGCCTATTGACAGAGCTTTGGAGGTGACAGAGTACAGAGGACAGAGTCTCAGTGGATAGATATCTAGCAACCAACATATTTGAAGACATATCTCAGTGAGGAGTCTTCAAGTGGAGAGAGGTCCACCAGTCAGTGCAGTAGAGAGACAAAGTCTTTTAGAAGATCACATAGCCAAAGCATAAGGGGAAAGAGTTCTCCCGTGGAAGAGATCCACGAACTTGAGATTAGGGGATCAACATCTCCTTTGGATAAAGATCCATAAAAATTATAATTGGGAGTGATTCCCAAAGAGATTGATTGGAAAAGTTTTAGTAAAATATTTTCTTCGTGGAGTAGCCCACATTGGGTGAACCATGTAAATTGTCTCTATTGTGTATGGTTTTTGTGCATTGCTTTGATTACTGCTATTGATACTACTATATTTACACAACATAATATTGATTTGGAAGAAAAAGTAAAAAGTTGTCTTATACTGTTCACCCCCCTCTTAGTATAAGCTTGTGTTATTCAATTGGTATCAAAGCGGGTTCCTTTGAAAAGGCTAATAGCTTAAGGGCAGATTCTACAAAGAACACATATGGCTTCACAGAAAGGATTATCTTTAAATAAGGCTCCATTATTTGATGGTAACAATTATGCTTTCTACAACATGAGAATGAAGAACTACTTGATATCACAAGGATATGAGGTATGACAGATGGTTGAAAAATAGTATAAGGTTGAAGGTGATCCCGAGGAAGATAAGACTACCAGGAAATTGGTTGAGATCAATGCAAGAGCAATGAATTTTATTTTGAGTGGGCTACATGAGACAAATTTTGCAAAGGTCATGGTATGTACTTCAGCTAATGAGATGTGGACCAAGTTGAGGAATACTTATGAAGGAGATTCTAAGGTAAAGTTGGAAAATAAATCTTACTACATTGTAGAATCAAGTGATAATTCAAATTACAGTGATAAAGATCAGTCAGATGAAGAAGAATGTACATTCTTTGGAATAAATGAAGAAAAACAAGAACATCTATTCCTAGGTATTGAAGTTAAAGAAGAGGATAAATCTATTGAAGAAAGACATGAAGATCTTGCCACAGCCATTGAGCAAGCAAATAGGTACAAGAAAGGTCTAAGAATACTAAAATGCTTCATATGCGGAGATTTTGGGCATATAGATGATGATTGCACATACTACAACAATTGCAACAAGGAAATTTTATTTGAAGAAGAAAGCAACAGTTCTAGTGACAATTCCAGTAGTAGTGATGATGAAGAAGAGAATTCCACAAAAAAAGAAAAGAAAATCAGGAGGTTGAAAAAGAAAATCAAGAGGCTTGAAAATAAGGTTCAAGAAAATGAAAAAGGTTATGCAATGTTTTGATTTATTTTATTTTATGGTATAAGTGGTTTTAGGAGAGATAAGGAAGTTGTGCAATTAAAGGCCTTGGTGATGATTATTGAAAAGTGGAGTAATGTTGATTATTTTGTGATCTACTAACCCTTGTGAAGATTGGCAAAAGAATTTTGTGATTGTGGCATATTTACAAAGAGGTTTTTTCATCTTCAAAAAGGTATGGGCACATTCTCCTATTGATTGTTTATGGTGGTTGATTTCTGAAATATCATTGGAGGGAAAAGGATTGTTTGTGGTTTCCTTTTCAAAAGTGGTTGGTTGAATGCTTCAAGGTTTTTCTGATTTGAGAGTTGAGTTTAAAACTTGTTTTATAAGCATAGTTGTTGAAGCCAATTGGTTGTGAAAGAACTTGAGTTAGAAAAGAACATGAGTATCATTGTTATGTGAGATTTGTGGTTGAGCATTATTGGACACATTTGAGTTGGTTGATACATACTTGGACTAGGATTGTGTGAGAGAGAGTTGTCCCTTGTGATGATTGGTTGAGTTGAGTTGATTGAGCCTAGTCAAGTGATGTGTGAAGTGATTGTTCAAGTTCTATGAAACAAACTATTCCATCATTCTAAGTTGAGTTGAGATTAAGGTTAGAACATATTGAGTCTCTAACAATTCTCTTTATGATTCTATAAGACTTGAATTGAGTTGAGGTTGATTTGAGTTGAGAGTGAAATTAGAACATATTGAGTCTCTAACAATTATCTTTATGCTTCTATGAGTTGATTTGAGTTGAGTTGAAATTGATTTGGGTTGAGAGTGAGTTTAGAACATATTGAATCTCTAACAATTCTTTGTATGCTTATATGAGTTGAGTTGAGATTGATTTGGGTTTAGAGTGGTATTAGAACATATTGAGTCTCTAACAATTCTCTTTATGCTTCTATGAAGTTAATTTGGGTTGAGATTGTCATTCATTGTTGAGTTAATTTTGAGTACTACTTGAGCATGATTGATTGAGCCTTTGAGAATGCCTTTGGAACAGATTTGAGGACAGTGTTGGGACAAATTTGAGGACAATTTTGGGACAGCTTTGTGGACAGCTTTGTGGAAATATTTGTAGAGAAGATTTGGGCAAGTTCTTGGTGAGCTTGCTAGAGCATATTTGGGTAAGTTCTTGGTGAGATTTCTAGAGCATATTTGGGCAAGTTCTTGGTGAGCTTGCTAGAGCAAATTTAGGCAAGTTCTTGGTGAGCTTGCTAGAGCATAATTGGGCAGGTTCTTTGTGAGCTTGCTAGAGCAAAATTGGGAAGTTATTGGTGAGCTTTCTTGAGCAGATTTGACAAGTTCTGTGTGAGATTGTTAAGCAGGTTCTGTGTGAGCACAGAGTCTCAATGGATAGAGATCTAGCATCCAGCATAGTTGAAGACAGATCCGAGTGAGGAGTCTTCAAGTGGAGAGAGGTCCACCAGTCAGTACATTAGAGATACAGAGTCTTCTAGAAGATCACATAGCCAGAGCAGAAGGGGAAAGAGTTCTCCTGTGGAAGAGATCCACGAACTTGAGATTAGGGGATCAACATCTCCTTTGGATAAAGATCCATAAGAATTGTAATTGAGTACTACTTGAGCATGATTGATTGAGCCTTTGAGAATGCCTTTGGGACAGATTTGAAGACAGTGTTGGGATAGATTTGAGGACAGTTTTGGGACAACTTTGTGGAAATATTTGTAGAGTAGATTTGGGCAAGTTCTTGGTGAGCTTGCTAGAGCATATTTGGGCAAGTTCTTGGTGAGCTTGCTAGAGCATATTTGGGCAAGTTATTGGTGAGCTTGCTAGAGAAAAATTGGGCAAGTTCTTTGTGAGCTTGCTAGAGCAAAATTGGGCAAGTTCTTGGTGATCTTGCTTGAGCATATTTGACAAGTTCTGTGTGAGCTTGTTAAGCAGGTTCAGTGTGAGCCTATTATGCAGGTTCTGTGTGAGCCTATTGATCAGGTTATTAGTGAGCCTATTGACAGAGCTTTGGAGGTGATAGAGTATAGAGGACAAAGTATCAGTGGATAGAGATCCAACAACCAACACAGTTGAAGACAGATCTGAGTGAGGAGTCTTCAAGTGGAGAGAGGTCCACCATTCAGTGCAACATAGAGACAGAGTCTTCTAGAAGATCACATAGCCAGAGCATAATGGGAAAGAGTTCTCCTATGGAAGAGATACACAAACTTGAGATTAGGGGTTCAACATCTCCTTTGGATAAAAATCTATAAACATTATAATTGGGAGTGATTCCCAAAGAGATTGATTGAGAAAGTTTTAGTAAAATATTTTCTCCATGGAGTAGCCCACATTGGGTGAACCACGTAAATTATGATGTCTCTATTGTGTATGGTTTTTATGCATTGCTTTGATTACTGCTATTGATACTGCTATCTTTACACAACATAATATTGATTTGGAAGAAAAAGTAAAAAAGTGGTCTTATACTGTTCACCCCCCCTCTTAGTATAAGCTTGTGTTTTCACATAGTATCATGAGTTGCATAGTCTTGTGAATTCCATAGTCTCATGGATTCCATAGTCTCATGAAGCTCATTGTCTCATGAAGTCCATAGTATCATGTTTTGCATAGTCTCATGTGTTGCATAGTCTCATGTGTTGCATAGTCTCATGAGTTGCATAGTATCATGACGTCCATAATATCATGGAGTTCCTAGTCTCGTGAAGTCCATAGTCTCATGAACTTCATAATCTCATGAATTGCATAGTCTCGTGAAGTCCATAGTCTCATGAAGTCCATACAAGATGAAATTGGTATACTTAAAATTAGGATGGTTGAAGAGGCATATCAATATGCACTCAAGGCATAAGAGAAGTTGACTCGCAAGCAACAAAACAATTATAAAGGAAGAGGACAATTCTTTAGAGGAAGAAAAAAATCAAATAGTGGTAGAGAGGCAACATATACAAGAAAGAGAAGTTAGTACTTCTTAAAGTGATTTCACTCAAAGTACCCAAGAAAAGGGTGAATCATCAAGAGGATGAGGTGGATTTAGTAGAGGTAGAGGATGTGGTTTTGTTGGCAAGTGTTATAGATTCTTGGAAGAAGGGCATAGAGCATATGAATGCCCTCAAGTGCAACAAACTAGCGAGCATGGAAATGAAGCCCATAACCAAGTTGTACAAGCAGATGAAGAGAGTATTGCTTCACTAAAGCACATGGAGGAACCAAAATAAGGAGAGTCACTTATGATGAAGAGGGTATTGTTAAAACCCACAAAGGAGGTGCATGAACCTGTGCAAAGAAAGAGTTTGTTCAAAACAATTTGTAAATCAAGAGGCAAGTGTTGTAATGTCATTATGGATAGCGAGAGTACATGTAGACAGCAGTTCTAGACCCTAGGATTGGCTGGAACATCCATCACCAATTTTGCAATGTATATAAGGATTTTGGTTTATGCTTATGTTTTAATTTTTGAAACCAATTTTGCAATGTATATAAGTATTTTGGTTTATGCTTATGTTTTAATTTCTAAAAAATACAGCCAATAGAATCAAGGTTGAATGTAAAAGCATATGGTACTACAAGACAAAAACAACCATCATGCTTGTTAGTACTAGATGGATTGATTAGACGTCTAGTTAGGAGTTGTTAAGACTAGCAAGTATTTGACGTCTAATGCAGTGTTAAGGAACGGTTGGGGGCAGTTTTGGAATTGGTTGGGGAACCAAATTGTCTCCACCTATTTAACCCTCCTCTTCAAACATTGTAACAACGATCTATCCATGCTGTGAGAGCTATATGCTATTCATTCTACGTAATACAAAGTTGTTCTGTTGTTTACATATTCTGCATACATGGTGAATGGATGGATGTGTTGTAAGTTGCATGTTGAAAGCCATTAATGGAAGTGTTGCAGGTTATTCTATGCTAAGTTGTCATTGCAGGTTTGCCATTGAAGATTGTTGAACACAGGTGCTGAAGCAGGGAGCAAGAGACATATTTTGTAGGTTTTCTGGACAAGACAAGAAGCTAGATGTTTGACGTCTAGCCCTAACGTCTGGCAGCCACCAGACGGCTAGCCGTCAGCCCCTCAGCCCTGACGTTTGGACTGAACTCAGACGTCTAGGACCAGCCAGATGTCTGACCACCTAGCAACCAGACGTCTAGACCTGCCAACCTGACGTCTAGCAACCAGACGCCTAGACTTGCTCATCAGACGTCTTGATCCCTGATGTCTAGGCTCAACCGTCAGCTAGCAGAGTTAGGATTTTGACGGATGTATTAGTGTAACCTTCGCTTGGAGTCTGATTATGATTTGTCATCACCCCATTTCAGGAATGTACTCACCCCTTTCTACATTTGGCACCGTTGCCTAATTAAAAACCTAGAGTTTTGATGACAAGTGATAGGAATAATAGGTGAATGACTGGTTTTAGGTCACGAAATAAAGAGCAAATACCGGTAAGAAGAAGCGCACGACTGGCGAACTTAAGGACACACGAGGCCGTAGAGGTATCTCTCCCTAAGGTGGAGAGAGTATGGAACACTAAGGAGGAATTGGACAGATTGGTTAAGTGGGCAGCCCAAGGTCCATGGAGAAAAGACATCTCGGACATTTATGCGAGGCAACCTTGGTTATTACCCACTGGCCAGGTGAAAACAATGGAGGGCATTGAAACATTGCTAGAAAAGACACCCAGTATTTATTTGGAACCAGAGTAGGTATATGTTTGCGGCCATGGCAAAAACCCCCCGCATAATTCTAGGGAGCATGGGACACAGGTGGAAGTAGTGCCAGAAATACTGCCACTTTACACACAACTGAACTTCCTTGTACATCTGTTGATTTGGCTGGGCGAAGGAATAAAACATGTAAATTCAGCTAAGGATATCATGGAACAAGAAGTCACAGAGGCTTTGTTAGCTAAGGATAAGCTCTTAGCTGAAGGAATGGCTAGAATGGAAAGAGCTCAGAAGAAATGCAAAAGTTGATGGGAGAACTGAAAGCTGAATTAGAACAAAAGGCCCAACAGTTAACTGAATCAACAACAGAAATAGCTCAACTGAAAAATGCAAAGGAAATTTTGATTAAGCATGCAAAAGCATTTTCAACCACCAGGAGCCAGCAGGAACGGGCTTGGGCTCAGGAAAGGGAAAACTGGGCTCAAGAAAGGGAGAATTGGACTCAAGAAAATAAGACCTGGAAAAAATAAAAGGCAGCCTTAAAAGCAAAACTGTAGTTGGCAAAACAACAAAGGGGTGCAACAACTGCACCAGCTTTAGAGCAACGATGGAAAGAGAACTTTCAAATAAGAGAAACAAAATTGTTGACCAACCTAAAGCAGACAGAAGACAAAGCTAACACTTTAGGAGTAGAGTGGGCCAAATGATTTAACTATGCAAAGAGACTCAAGGACGAACAAGACCAATATCGAACAACTGCAGGAGTACACCCAGGCATTGCAAGCTGCTAACCCACGAAGTTCAACCCCTACATATGCTGTAACCTCGAGAGCGGAGCAGAGAAAGTCATTGAGGACATCGACTTCTTCGAAGGGGAGGATAGATGTAGAAAACAGTTCTAGACCCTAGGACTAGCTGGCACATCCATCACCAATTTTGCAATGTATATAAGTATTTTGTTTTATGCTTATGTTTTAATTTTTGAAACCAATTTTGCAATGTATATAAGTATTTTGGTTTATGCTTATGTTTTAATTTCTGAAAAATACAGCCAATAGAATCAAGGCTGAATGTAAAAGCATATGGCACTACAAGACAAAAACAACCGTCATGCTTGTTAGTACTAGACGGGTTGATTAGACATCTAGTTAGGAGTTGTTAATACTAGCAAGTAGTTTGCATCTAATGTAGTGTTAAGGAATGGTTGGGGGTGGTTTTGGAATTGGTTGGGGAACCAACTTATCTCTACCTATTTAACCCCCCTCTTCAAACATTGTAACAACGATCTATCCATGCTATGAGAGCTATATGATATTCATTCTACGTAATACAAAGCTATTCTATTGTTTACATATTCTGCATACATGGTGAATGGATGGATGTGTTGTAAGTTGCATGTTGGAATCCATTAATGGAAGTGTTGCAGGTTATTCTATGCTAAGTTGTCATTGCAGGTTTGCCATTGAAGATTGCTGAACACAGGTGCTGAAGCAGGGAGCAAGAGACGTATTTTTGCAGGTTTTCTGGACAAGACGAGAAGCTAGACATCTGACGTCTAGTCCTGACGTCTGGCATCCACTAGAAGGCTAACCGTCAGCCCCTCAGCCCTAACGTTTGGACTGAACTCAGACGTCTAGGACCAACTAGACGTTTGGCCACCTAGCAACCAGACATCTAGATCTGCCGACATGACGTCTAGCAACCAGATGTCTAGACCTGTCGACCTGACGTCTAGCAACCATACGCCTAGACTTGCTCATCAGACGTCTTGACCCCTGTCGTATAGGCTCAACCGTCAGCTAGCAGAGTTAGGATTTTGATGAATGTATTAGTGTAACCTTCACTTGGATCCTGATCCTGATTTGTCATCATCCCATTCTGGGAATGTACTCACCTTTGTCTACAGTACAAATAATTAAGTACCTACAAAGATGGTAGAAAAGCTTGGATTGAAGAAGATTGAACTCCCAAATCCATACAAAGTCTCATGGTTGCAAAGGGGACACCAAATTTTGGTAACTTAACAATGTATGGTAAGATTTCAAATTGGTTCTTACAAGGATGAGATACTATGTGATGTTATGCCTATGGATGCTTGTCATGTCTTGTTGGGTAGACCATGGTTCTTTGATAAAAAGGCAGTGCACGATGCTAGGGTGGACACCTAAACTATTGATAAGGATGGAAATAAGTACACATTAAGTCCATTGAAGGACAATCATAAAAGGAGGACAACAATCCTACAATGTGCCTGGGTATGGAAAAACAGTTCTTGAAGGAATTGAAGAAGGAAGCATGTTTTGTTTTCATCACTAAACCCACTAAAGAAGGGATAGGGGACAAGATGAATGATATCCCATATGAAGTGAAGGATATTTTGAAAGAATATGTAGAGATTATTTCAAAAATATTGCTAGATGGGTTGTCATCCATGAGGAGCATTGGTCATGCATAGATTTTAGTCCTAGATTGAGCTTATCTATTAAGCCATCTTATAGGATGACACCAATGGAGAATGAGGAGGAAAAGATATTGAAATATGAAGAATATTTAAAGAAAAGAAGAAAGAGAAAAAAAATGATAAGGAGACAACAGATAAAGATGAACCTTATCAGGTCATTGATGGCTGCAACAAAAGCCATATTGCTTAAGAACATAGTGGTGATAAAGAGATTGGGTGCTTTGAAAGGCACACCAAAGGTATTGGTTCCAAGTTAATGAGAAGAATGGGATATATTGGAAAAGGATTAGGAAGATATGGGTAAGGTTTGAAAATACCCATAATGCCATATTAAGGCCAAATAATGAAGGCCTTGGATATATAGGTGAAATAGGAAGCAGTAAGACCAAATTTGTGAGAAGAGAAAACAACACGGTTTGTTGCAATCAATATGGAAGATATGGACATGTAACAACTAGGTGTTGGAACCTACATCCTTGTGAGATTTATGGAGGATATAATCACTCCAATAGAAGGTGTTGGCACCAAGAGAAAATAGTTAACAAAATATATGTTGATTGTAGTTGGATGGATGAAATGGAGTAGAACAAGGTGAAAAAATATTGAGTGCATTCTGTAAGAGGAGATTTTATTCTCAAAGGAAAGTATGAGACAAAAAAGGTGGTAATAAAGCAATTATTTTTTGTGATTTGGAGCTCATGAAATATTTTCTCTTACTTGGTGAGTATGATGTTGGAGTATCTACACACCATCGTAGTTACGGACAAGGAAATTGCACCTATTTGTAATTGTCACAGTTATATATAACTTTCTGGTAAGAGAAAAGGGACAAAAATATGAAGATGAAGAGAAGCAGAGGAAGAGAAGAAGAGGAACCGATAGGAGAAGAGAAAGATGAAGAGTCAACAGAAGAAAAAAGAAAGGTAATGGGATGCATGTTTGGGACAACAAAGAGAGAGGAGTGCTTAGACAAATAAGTGCCTGGAGGAGAGGTCATAGAGAATGTTTGAGATAGCCTGAGAGAGAGGCTAGGGAAGAAATGCATAGCCAAAAAGAGGCAAATGTCTAATAAATATCACAATTGCTTTGTATATGTGGTGTATGTCTACACACAGGCATTCATGTTTATCTAATCTTGTAATGCAAATGTCAAACCGACCAAGTTAATACCAAACACATGATTTTGGTTATGTCTCATTTGTCTTTGTGTATTCATCATACTATGTAGGTCACACAGGTAGACGATCATCATAAGAGAACATTGTAGTGGGATCCTGAGCATAGATACGAGAGGATTACCGTACAAGTGGTGAACGTCTCAATTTGTTAATTATTGGGTACAAATACTATGTGTGTGATCACTGTACAGTTACTTTTCGTATGATAGTATGGAGGAAGACCGTCTCATAGTCATACTTAATGTGTAGTCTCATGAATTGCATAGTCCCATGAAATCCATAGTCTCATGGAGTTCATAGTCTCATGAAGTCCATAGTCTCATGAAGTTCATAATATCATGAGTTGCATAGTCTCGTGACATCTATAGTCTCATGGAGTTCATAATCTTATGAATCCCATAGTCTCTTGAAGTCCATAGTCTCATGGAGTTCATAGTCTTATGAATTCCATAGTCTTGTGGAGTTCATAGTCTCGTGAAGTCCATAGTCTCATGAAGTCCATAGTCTCGTGGAGTTCATAGTCTCATGAAGTCCATAGTCTCATGAGTTGCATAGTCTTGTAAAGTCCATAGTCTCGTGGAGTTCATAGTCTCATGAAGTTCATAATCTCATGAGTTGCATAGTCTCATGAAGTTCATAATCTCATGAGTTGCATAGTCTCATGAAGTCCATAGTCTCAAGAAGTTCATAGTCTCATGAGTTGCATAGTCTCATGAAGTTCATAGTCTTAACAAGAGCATAGTATAATATCTATCATCTCAAATTCATACGGTGTAACGTCTTATGAAGTATGCTATTGTTGATTGCACCATCCAAGTGGAGTGTCATTTAAGCACCAGAATTACCTTTATGTTTGATCATTTTTATAGTAGTTCAAGTTTGAACGTCATCTCATTGTGTTAATTTGTGAGTGTCCTGCTAAAGGAGGTAGTTTTTAACTAAATATCCTTCTTTATGACTGCATCAAAGAGTTTTCTATTTTGCACCTAGCTTCAAATCAATGTCAGTTAAAGTTAATCCTTCTTGGCTGGATTGTAGTGAAATTTCACTACAACTTTGGTGTCTCATTAGGGTTTTCTACTTATAGAAGGTAATGAACCTAGAATACAAGGCCTTATCTATTGGGCGTGTAGTCATTCATAGGCAGCTTTGGTGATGAACAAATGGCCAACCCAAACTAATATAAAAATTTTGATCTGTGAGAAAATTCATGTAAGGTAGTCCTTTTATAGCATTTTTCCTTGTGATGGAAGCACCTACTTGCATTAAATTCCCCTCATGTGAATTGATGCCCCTTCTACTCAATGTCTTCTCACTTGACTTGGATTTATTTTATTTCAATTAGGGTGATACAAGAACAACCTCCTTCCCTTTACATACTTGATTTGCACGATGCGAAATTACTTCTTCTTCATGCTTAGGTGGGGAAAAAGGAGGGATATTACTAATTTTGCATTAAATATGTCTTACATAACTATGATGTTGTCATTGATCAAAAGACCTCTATCTATGTAGCAATGATCCCTAGGGGTTTTTCTTCCCGATGCACCTAGGTAGTTCACATCCTTCCTTGGAGAGCTACTCACTCATTTGATTGTAGCTTGCTTGTACCATCCCACAATTTATGATCCAATGACTTACATCATTAGATTTTAATCGATATTTGCCTTTGCTTTTGATAATACTCCTTTTGCTCATAATAGTGTAATGCATACCCTTTGCTTTCCCACAGATTTTTTTTATTGCAAGTTATGATATCATCTCCTGTCAAGGCAAACCATGTCAGGATATTATAAAATATCTATATGATTGGCTCCTCGACCTTTTTTTTTTTTTTGAAAAAGAGGTAAAGGATAGGTCTTTAGATGAATCCCATTGACTAGTATAGAGAGAATACATCCCTCCATTGTTTCAAGCTCAAAGGAATTGTGGTCCTTGCAAGTAGCTACAGTATATGGATCGCTCCAGATCATATCAAATTTGGTGTGATTACTTGTTTTGCTTCTGTCTTCATCCCACTTAAGTACCAGATCATCAACCTCAAAATTCTACAGGGTGAATTTATTGTCAAGCCATATTTTGACCACTCCTTGATGCCTCAGTATTTTTTCTTTGGTCTCTTTCCTTAATTCTTCAAGCTTTAGTAATTCTCCCATTCTTACAGTCATAGCATAAATTTCTTGAAGTTCTAGTTGATACAATAATTGAAGCATAGGTAATTTTATAGATATAGGTAGTTTAGACTCCTTTCCATACACTAGGTTGTATGGAGAATATCCTAGAGCCTTTATGGAGTGATGTGGTCTTCCTATAAAGCTCTTTTAATATGGTGTCATTATTATTAATTTTTGGAGCCCACCCTTTTTAGAATTTGCAATAGGTTCTTGTTTATAGATTTTGCCAAACCATTGCCCTATAGGTAATAATTTGAAGAAGCCTTCAAATAATTGCAATGCTAAAACGTGAATTGAGTAATCTTAGAATCTATGAATGCCTTAGAATTATCGGTAATTATCATATGGGGAACACCAAACCTGGTAATGATATCCTCCAAAAGCTCTATAATTACCTGTTCAATGGCCTCTTTTAGTGGGACTGTTTCAACCCATCTGGTGAAATAGTTTGTAGCAAAGAGGATCCATTTGTGACCTTCAATGGATGGTAGGTTGATCATTCCAATGAAGTCTAATCCACATTAGGAGAATGGTTCATCTATGACTATGGGTTTCAAGGGCATAGGTGTGTTCTTCCTATCGATGAAGAAATTTCATTTGTCGCATCTCCTAACCCAATAATGGGCATCTGTATACATAATTGGCCCATAGTAACTAGATTTCATGATCTTATTGGTTGTTGTTTGAGCTGATAAATGTCCACCTAAGAATCCTTAATGGATTTCTTGCAATAGAGGATGAGTTTATTCCTTCTAAATGCATCTAAGCAGGACTTTGTCAAAATTTCTTCCAAATAGAACCTCGTCTACTAGCGTGAAATGAACACTCTGCAACCAAAAAACTCTACTTTGAGGTTTGTCTAAATTAGGGGATATTTTCTTGTTTGCATATATTCAATCCTTTATTCTACTCAGTCTAGTTCCTCTCTATTTTCTCATCAAACACTTGCTTGAATCTACTTCTTCTTTAACAACATTTAGTTCAACTTCATTTTCTTTGACAACATCTTTAGCCAACCTCTGGCACAATGCCCTTCCTCTAACCAATTTCATAGGACATCATACTCTAAGATCTTAGTAACCCATCTTGCCCTTTTTTCATTCATTTCTCTATCCATTATATATTCTCTAACACTTGGATGAATGACATAGACATTGACTTTATTATTTGAAACCATGTGCTTGAAATTCTTTAAACCTCTAACTAGAGTGTATTTTAGAGTTAAAGTGCACTATGCCTTCAGTTTGACACTTGTCAGTTTCATTGACAAGTGTCATGTTCATCATATAGGCCTTCTGCCTATATATGTAACACATTTTTATCAATAAAATAATCCCATCAGTTTTCCCTCCTAACATTTGGTATCAGAGCAGGTTCCCTCCCTGCCCTGTGAAACCCCTTGAGGGGGGATTTCCCTCATGGAAATCCTCCCTCCCCATCATCTCTCCTCCTATTTTTTTTATTTTCCTTATTTTTTAAAAATATTTTACCGAGGGAGTATGCTCTCCATCATTGATGGATCAGAAACCAGATAGTAAATTTTTTTTAAAGTTTGGGAAATATTTTTATTTTTTTTGTTTTTTTAACATCTAGCTTGGCTGGACATTTCACAGCCATTGCAGATATGAGTCATGAGGAGTTCAAGGCTCGGTTGTGGCACACAGGTTCGAGGTCGCAGACGAGGATTATGCGGACGGTTTTTTTGAGGCCGAGGACGGCCACGCAGGCAGACCCGCATGGATGGTTCTTCTCTTCCAGATGCTACAGAATTGTGAATTCTGTAAATTTTTTTGCTGTTTTTTTTGTATGAGGTTGTATATGCAGAGAACGAAGGCTTTGAAAGTCCTGTTGCAAAAGGGCTTTTTTATGTCGGATCCACTGTAGATTGTGGGAACAATAATTTTCTGGGTACCTTTGCCAGAGATTTCGACACCCAAATGCCCACCGACAGATTCTCCAACGGACATCGCACCGTCGCTACTCTACCACTGCAATCGAGCCGCCGCTTGACTCGGCAAAATTTGGACTTTTGAGGGTTTTGAATTTGACAATTGGAGTGAAGCATTTTGATTTGTAGCAGTAATGGCGAGCAGCGCTTATCAGAATGGCACTGGAGTACCGGATTGGCTTAACAAAGGTGACAATGCATGGCAAATGACAGCTGCAACTGTTGTAGGATTGCAAAGCATGCCAGGTCTTGTAATCCTTTATGGAAGCATTGTGAAGAAGAAATGGGCTGTCAATTCTGCATTCATGGCCCTCTATGCATTTGCAGCTGTTTTGATCTGTTGGGTCACTTGGGCCTACAAGATGTCCTTTGGTGAACAGCTCCTTCCATTCTGGGGAAAGGCAGGACCGGCCCTTGGCCAAAAGTTTCTTATAGAGCATGCTATAGTCCCTGAAACAGAACACAATTACAAAAATGGAACACAGGAAACGGCAGCGCTTGAGCCTCTTTTCCCCATGGCGACTCTTGTTTTCTCGATATGTCCCTAGATGTTCCCCGTTGTGACCAAACCACACGACAGATCCTTTGCACATGAAAACAGAGGCATCGCCGTGCATCTGCCATTTTGTTATCTGCGAAAGCGGCGTTAGCTCGTCCAGCCCCGGTAGCCCCGACTAAGAAAGCCGTAAAGGCAAAAATAGTGAAGGTGAAGAGTGCTGCCGCGGATGGAGGGACTTTGTTGCTGTTTAGCGGATGGGAGACGCGCAGGTCAATTTCTAGTGAGTGAATTTGCTTTCCGCTGTTGACCAGGGTTTCCACAAAATTTGAACCTGCGCCTTTGCCTCTGATTTTGCATTGGGACTTACTGCAACCTCTTTGTTATTATTAACCTCCGTGCTGAGAGTCGTCTCGGAGTCGATATTCGTGCCCCCGTTCCTGGTGGAGTTGACCTCCCACGTGCTCTGGGGAATCGAAAGGCGTTTGCCGTTCACGTTCACGCCGCGGACGTCAAGGTAGGAGTAAGTTTTTCGGCACCACTATCGGAATTTTGAGAATCGACGTGTGCTGCAGATGAGGTAATTTGAGATAGTGCAGATTTGGGTCCCCGAAGACGAGGTAATTCGAACTGTCGGAGATCCGGGAGTGGTAGAGGTGGTGGCCACGTGGACGTCATGCACCAACACCCAGAAGCGGCGGAGGTTCAGCCACCACCGGTAATTTGGGGGCTGCTGGTTGACTGAAAGTAAAAAGTGGGGAAAGTTTTTTGTTTTAATTATGATCATGGCTTTAATAGATGGGGGCATTTGTTTTAAAAAGGATATGGGGTAAGCCGGAGTGTGTGGAAGGAAAACTAATGTGCATGTCACCATAAAAGAGGGGAATTGTTTTTTAAATTGAAATTTGAAATTTTAGTGGGATATATTTATTTCAAGGGTATTTTATTAAAATATATGGCTATTGGAGATGGCCCATTACTTGTGAAAAGTATTTTCCATGAGCACCCTCAAAGTTTTTTAATATTTTTCCACATGGGCAGTGAAAGTGGAAGTGGAAGGCCCACATGGCTCTTATTGTATTCCTTCATTTGAAAACTGCTGATGACCTTGGCCTAGATGGCCCGTGTAATTCCCCTGCGAGGGAAACTATGACTGTTTTTTCCGCCAGAGTGCGATGCCAGGAATATGATATTCCTGAGGTTTATTTTGCTACCTTAGATAGGCATGATGATTTTTCCACATGATGAAGGCCCCTTTGATAGTGCAAGTATAGGGGTATTTATAGTCGTTGGAAACGTTTTTCCGCGACGGACACAATGGTGGTGTCAAATTGTAATTTTGAGGCTGTTTCACTTCAGTTTTTTTAGCCTCAAATTTTTTCTACCTTGGAGTGCACTCTCGGTTGTACCCGACACTCCTAAGGTAATTTCATATGTGATCCTTGTACCTAGTGATCTTTTCTATACACTTGGCGAATGCAGTGGCTGGTTACCCATGCATTTCGGTGGGATGACATGGTCACCATAAGGACACCTATACTAGGGACTACAGACAAAGACACCCTAGACTCTATCCGAGGTTTTTTCGGATCTACTTCTGAAGACTACAGACGAAGACACTTCAGAAGATACTCTTCTTTTCTTCTTCTCTCCTATTTTGATCTATGGCTCATTTTTATTGTATTGAGTGCATTTTCGGCAGAGACCAACACTCTTATATGGCTCGTTTTTCCTTTCATTAGGTGCATTTTCGGCAGAGACCGACACCTTCTAGATTGAGTTCACCATGAGGAGGGATTTCATACTCATGGTGAATCTAGTTAGTGACCTACGAGTGGCAACATCCTCTGAGGATGACCTGCGGAGGCAACGAGACCCGGATGTGGCCGACCCCGAGGCACCCATGATGACCCTGAGGCACTTAGACGGCTGACCCAGTGGCAACAGACCCGTTGAAGTGGCTGACCCTGAGGCAATAGACCGAGATGTATACACAGTGGATCTAGCATTATTCATATTTGGAGAGCCAAGCGCAAAGAGCACGAGCCTAGACCAAAAAAAAAAAGAGGATGATAGGTTATTTTTTAGAGAAGTCAACATTAAGGGGGAATGTTACCTAATGTTGACTTGCTTTGTTTTTCTTTAGTTAGGATAGTGCACTTTAAGGGGGAATGTTAGAGTTAAAGTGCACTATGCCTTCAATTTGACACTTGTCAGTTTCATTGACAAGTGTCATGTTCATCATATAGGCCTTCTGCCTATATATGTAATACATTTTTATCAATAAAATAATCCCATCAGTTTTCCTCCTAGCAGTGTATACTTATTTTTCAACAAAGTTATACTTCTCTTCATTTCCTTTTAAAGTTTGGCTAAAGAAAACAATTGGGCATTCATGTTGTTTTTCATCTTTTTGTGTTAGCAACATTGTTATAATAAGCTCTCCTATATATGCATAAATAATAAAGTCCTTATGAAAATTTGAGTTGACCAATATTGAAGCTTCTGCAATAGCTCCTTTTATCTTCTCAAAAGCTTCCCTTCCTTCATCTATCCATATAAATGGTTGGTCCTTTAGCACAAGCGTCATTGGCTTGACATTAGCTACAAAATATGGGATGAACCTTCTAACAAATTTAAGTGGCCAAAGAAATATTGTAGTCTCTTTTTATGCCACGGAAGTGAAAGGCTGGCAACAACCTTGACTCTGTTTGAATCTACAACAATACCATATTTTGATACAATGTGACCTAATAGATTGCCTTGTGGGACACAAAAGACTCATTTTTTGGGATTGAGGAATATTCCAAATCCTTGATATTGCTTAAAGACCTTTTGTAAGTGTTCCAAATGATTTTATTTCTTCTTAGAGAATACAATAAGATCATCCAAGTAGATCAATATCACTTTGTTGATCAAGTCTTGACTAGAAATGTCCATGGCTCTCTAAAATGTTGCTCCGGCATGGGATAGCCCAAAAGACATTTGCTGATATGTGAAGGTCCCCTACTTAGTGGTAAAAAATTTTTTGTGTTGATCCTCATATTTCACCCATATTTGATTGAAACCATTTAATCCATCTAAAGCAAGAACCTTTTATGAGCCTGCATTAGTTTGAAGAATTTGGTTCATGGAAGGCACAAGGTAGTGATCTGTTAACAATGCTTTATTCAGATCTTTAAAGTCAAACCTGATTTCATCATTTTTTTTCTTATAGGAACTAAATTAGAGGTCCATGTGGTGTGTTTGAGTGGATATATATCTTTGATTCAATTAGCTTTCATAGTTCTTTCCACATGAGAGGCTCATTTTTTGGATTGATTAGCCTTTGTTTTTGCCTCACAATCTTGATTTCAGTATCTATCTTAATTCTATGCTGGATAATCTGCTATCCCTTTAGGTCTTCATAATTCCAAGCCATTACTTATATTTTTGGCATAATCGGATAAGAGAATCTTTTTTGCTTCAATAGCCATTTTGCCTATTTTTAGTGCTTTCCCTAGGACCACTTCTATCTCTTCGTAGTCCTCCTTATCAGTAGTGATTCCTCTTTTCCCTTTGAATATGTCATATAGGATAAACAAGAACTCCAATGTGATTAACCCCTTTAGCAGCTTATTGGATTTTAACTAGATGATCTGATCTCCATATTTTTCTTCAAATTTTGGATCCATTTCTTCAGCATATTCATCCATTTGTTGAGGGAAATGAATGATATGTTCATCACTATCAAATATATTCCAGTTCACTTCATTATCTGAGATAGTCGATCTAACTATTAGTTTTACCAATTAATTATTATGGAGCAAGTCATCGATTGGATCAAACTATGATTCGATTACTGCCATATGATCAACAACCAGATTTTGAACCCTCAAAATAACCTTGAAGTTAATGACATCAAAGGTTTCAATCAGGTCCCAAACTCTATGCCTATAAGATTTTATCCGCCTATTTTTTTCCAAACATTGAGATCTTGCTTTATTATCAATTTAGTGTCACCAAAGACTTTAAGTAGTTTTATACCTTTATTTTTTTCATTTGGAGCCCAAGTACCAAAGCTTCATATTCAACCACGTTATTTGAACAATTAAATTGCAGCCTGTATGCTTGTAATAACTTTGTTCCCTATGGTAAAATCAAACATACACAAGCACCAACCCCTTTTTTGCTTCTAGCACCATCAAAGTACAATTTCCACAAACCAGTGGGTTGCTCTTCTTTCTTTGTAATTTTGGGAACAGGAAGATTTTCTTCTTGAATCAAATATGTCCCCATTCCAGTTTGCTCATAGACCTCATAAGGATATGAATTATGCATGTCAGCGGCTCACTCACTTATTTGATCACTTGGTAAAGTAGAATGAATTTCTCCGACATATATTTTCACCTCAAATGATGATTTTTCTACGTATAAGATTGCTCAACATTTAATTTGATCAAAAGAATCTTCTCTATATGATGAATATGGAGAGGTTCCATTAGAATATTCATCTTAGCATCGTGTTGGTTATTCAGTAACATGTGTCCAATACAAGGATAGATAAACTCCTA
Organism: Wollemia nobilis; assembly: GCA_028583015.1. Classification (NCBI taxonomy): domain Eukaryota; kingdom Viridiplantae; phylum Streptophyta; class Pinopsida; order Araucariales; family Araucariaceae; genus Wollemia; species Wollemia nobilis. The sequence goes on along the minus strand of JAQPPZ010002020.1, from coordinate 3,408,536 downwards.
TTTTAGCAGTAGAAACCTCAATAAATAGATACATTAGGTGGCCAAGAGCTCAATTATTACTAAGTATTAATGAATAGTTAGATTCAGACATGCTTACAATGTCAGAGGGAGGTCCCTGACCAACCCAAGGGCCTAGATTGGTGTTCCATCTAATTGAACTACACCTTGATTATTTGGCTTATAGCTTAGTGCCAATGTATTAGCCACCCCACTAGGTATGACCAAGGTACTTGCTCTAGAGTCGATAAAATAATTATGGATCAATTTATCACCATGGATTAGAGTCAAGAAGAATGGAAATGACTTTGTTTTGGTTGTTTCAAGAATAGATACCTTCAAGACTATAGGTGCTTTTCTATCATCTGAAGCCCTTTGTTCTTTTAATGCCTCTTCTAAATGCTTGAGTTGTCTAGGCATAGTGATCACTTCCCAAAGCAGCACGACTAGAATAGATTTCTTGATATGCTCTACTATATCAAATTACTTTAGAGAATGTACCTTTTGAGTAACATGTGTCCATAAGGGACGTGTTCTTTCCATCACAAGTGTTTGAAGGATATTTGCTTACATCATCATGAACTCTTGTTGATCAAGATGCCTTTTTAAATATGGCATTGCATTCGAGGCTTGTGCTATCATTAGAATAAAATTTTTCTTGAAATCTTGTATTATCTTGTATTCTAGCCCTGGTCATATATTATGTATGTGCTTGAGGTTTTGCGACTCTATTTTCATCAGATATGAGCATATATTTCTTCATCCTAGGCTTATTAAGTTTGTTTAGGCAGATTAGTATCTAATTCTGGGAAAATATTCTAGGCTAAAGTTTGGGAAGTAGATGGTTGTGCACATGAGGGCCTATTTTGGTTTGCTTGAAAGGAAAGTTGGTTTCCCTGAGTGTAAGCATCAAGAGGATAGGGGACAAGGAGGCACCAAGTCTTTGAATTTTCTGGATAGCTACTTTGTATGGATGTCAAATCTCCAGAAGGGTTTGGGGAAGGCATTCGTGATAAGGTTTGTATAGGGGCATTCAATTGATTTGAAGTGGATGGTTGGCCTGGGTTCCTGTCAAGATTTTAATATCTACTTGCAAGATTTCTAAATCCTTGACTGTTCAGTTTTAAGGAAGGGTTATGACTATTTTTCTATCTTCCAAGGGATGATACTTCATTAGAAACCTCCTCCAATAGATCTTTCATTGCTTTTGACTCAGACCTGTTTGCAACAAATCAAATTGGAGCAAGAAGGAGAGCAAGGACTATAGGTATGACTGGTATTTGATGAAAGGTTATTGGCTGAATGACTTGAGGAGGATGATATGGAGATTGAACACTTAGAAACAAAGGTTTTGGGGGGCTAGGCTCCATCCTTCCAATCTAAATCAGTTCATTTTTGCCTCGATGGATATGCCATAGGCATTTGGCAGAGAATTTCCTCCCTCGGCCTTAATCATCATAGATATCTCAAAATTTAAGGCTTTCAAATTATATATAAATCCCATACTTGGGAGGGGACAAATCTCATCAAGTACTTTGTGCTATACCTTATGAAATCAGACATTAAAGTCATTTGTGTTCTCCATCGGTGCTCTCTTTATGGTTGACAATTGCTCCAAGAGAGACTCCATTTGCCTTCTCTCTGAATCTTTCCATGAACAAGGCTGCAAGCTGGTCCTAGTCAATAATTGAATGTGGTTGAATTGAGACATACCACTCATGAGCCTTGCCTTTGAATGATACCACCAGCAATCTCGTAGACACATTTTTCTCTATTGCATTATGAAGGACACACAAGCTAACCTTGTTCTACAAGTGCTTGATTAGAGTTGTCATATCTTCCCTGGTATAGTATGGGAGATATTTTAGTATAGACAGAATATCATCCCATATTGTAGGCATAGGAGGTCACAATGACCTTTGTCATCCCAAACAGGAAATGTTCTAGGTGGTTGAGAAACCATGATTTGGCCTCGACCTCTTTTCCTTCTCAGAATGGTGTTAAGTGATGGTGCTAAAGCTTGTTGATTTGTATCTATGAAGGATCTAGTTGCAGGCCTTATGTTCATAAACTTCCAGGTATTTTGCTTTTAGCAGAGTTGACAGGTGAATACTACATTTTCTCTTTAAGCAAATAGACTAAGATTTTCATTGGAATCTCAAATTGATCTTTCTAAGCGATTACTTATGGGTATCAATCTTTGAGTAGAGTCGTTAGGTGAGATTTTCAGATGCTTCAATCAAGTAGATAGGTAGGGACCTTCACCAGAGTCTTAGCATAATATAGTTCTCTTGATAGTGGGACCAATTAAACTAAATCAATTGGGTCCCATTGGGTGTGCCATTAAACTGTTGTCCTCTTTGATTGTCGTGGTCACCAAATTTGGGGACCAGATGACCCGATGATTGCACCTTATGTGGAGTGACACAACAAGGTAGCTTTGAGAGCATGGGAAGTGGCTTTATCAGACTACCTCCAAGGGTTTTTTATAAAGCCAACTCTTTTTAATATGTGATCTTAAATGCTCTCTATTCTAACCTAACCTACCTAGATTTTGGTGCACAAAGGAAAAGGGAAAGAAAAACCATAGGAAATAGAGGAAAATAAAAATCCTAAGCTAATGGGGGGGATGTGCCAAGATCATAAGATTCTTATGCATAACAATGGGATAAATGAATGCATGAGTCTTCTACGTTGATAGCTCAAAGTGAACACTTTCTCTTCTCGACAAGCACGATTAAGCATAGATTGCACATACAAGAAATGAGATAGAAATGTAGTCACGACCTCTTATACACATGCATAAATATACATATATACAAGAAACAAGACAAAAAAATACCAATAGTCACAGATTCCAATATATATATGATTATAATATTACAAATCATACCAAAATTTAGGGCTTAAAATATTTCTTTCAAACCACTTAGCGTTTGGGTCCTGATTGTTATACAAAATAAAATGAAGGAAGAGTTACAAATAGCAACTAAATGATCCTTCATAATGCCTAGACTATTACTATTTATAGACAAAATGGGGAGTTTTTCCCTACAAAACTTGCACATGAGTCTTTGGCAATGCTTCTCTATTGATCCCTTGATCTGATCCTCTCACCTTTAGCCCTTTGAGGTCTCTAGATCTGGAATCATCAAATCTAAGCTACAAGATGCTCAACTTCCACCCTAGGGATCCTAAAAACTAAGTATAAGCACCTTCTATAACTAGTATTATCAGATTTAGGGGTGCTAATATTGCAACTTCCACATTTTTGCTTTCAATAGGCCTACCACTTCTCCTAGATTGTTGAGCCCAAGTGGTGCTAATAGTTGATTCTTAACTGCTTTTAGAAATTGCTCATTGATCCATCTCAACTACCTTTTTGGAAGCTTGTGCATCAACCATGAAGTCTTGTAATCTGGTCTTCCTTCCTCCTATCAATCCACCATATCTGAATGGTCCTTCTTTGTTGGCCATTTTTGCACTATGCCCTACTTATTGGAGCTCTTCTATATTCTCCTCGACTTCCTTTTGTCTTTAAAGTGATGCAAATTATCAATCATAAACTTGGATGATTGTTGAAACGTTTGCCTATCCTTTCTTATCGAACCTTTATAAAAAAATTGCAGCCCAACTGGACCTCTATCTAAAGGCCTATAGAAATATTTTGTTGGATTTCTCTTGGATGGCCCAACTATCAAAAAATTTACTTCATCCATATTTGGGATTCACAATTCTCAAACTGATAGACAAAACTTTTCTTCTCTTCTGTTTATTGAAAATTTTTTGACCTTCGATCTTTGGAAGTTATGCCCCTCTTGCTTCCTTCAGAACTTTTTATGGCCTTTTGTCTTTTAAAATTTTTGACGTTGCACAGGCTGTCAGAACTTTTGCTTTCCTATTTATGTTGGAACTGTTGTAAAGTGGCACTAGTCGTTTGGTCATAACTTTTACCCGCATTTGTCCAACACTTCTTTATTCACCTTTCACTTGCTTTGTCTTGGCTCTAGTCTTCCTTCAAGTTCTTTTAAGGCAAAATATTCTAAGTGTAATGATCATTTGCCATAGCTTTGATGGTAATTGGAAGTTTTTCCAAGACTTTGTTCTGTCAAAACTTCAATCAGAGTGGCATGAATCATTGGCCATGATATTATGACCATCCATAGGGTTTTCAATTTGAAGTTCTCCAATATGCCTCTTGCAACTCTGTCATTGCTAAGTGTTGATCTCCTCTTGGAGGAGTTATTGATGTAGATAATCTTAATCAAGTTGTACCCTTGATCGAATGTAGGACTATCTATGATAGGGATAGTTAGGGCCATCAAGTGCATTGACTAGATGTTTTGTAGGATCTCTACGTGATGAGTTCCTATGAGCCTCTATCTATCACTACACAAAAAAGGGTCTTTAAGGGTGGATTTTAACCGCCCTTAAAGACCTTTAAGGGCTGTTATTTTGCCGCCGTCTTTGAGGTCGTCGTAAAAAGTCCGTATCATAAAACGACGGTTAAAAACCGCCTTATTTTATCACTATGAGGGCGGTTCTAAACCGCCCTCTGGTTGCTTAAAATGTTGAACTGCACGTCTTTACTGTGGTTCTGCAAGGGTAGTGAATGTATGAAATAGACAATCACAGTCAATAGTTACTATCCCTTGTAATCAATCTAGAGCTATGCATGTTTAATTACAAGACTTGTTTAATGGTCACTACATCAACTGCTCAGTCTTTCATATGACGGAAGTTTACCATAACAGCAAAGGTTCCCAGGGCACTTTATACACACTCACACTCTTTTGCACCAGGTAAGACTGTAATGCAAATCATTTTAACTTAAAAGAGCTTTGTTTTATAAATTTCACCAGCAGTTGAATGAATTAGTAGCAAAACGTTACAAGTTAAAAATGCATTCATTTCCCATCAATTTGAAGTATTTGCTCACAATGTCATACCAATTATTTATCCTTTAAAGTTTTCCCCAATAACAGACCTTAAAAGGGCCTGGAAGTAGAGTTATAGGACATGATTCTCAGAAAATCTTAAGACAAGTGAAATATAATATGCTATTCACATGTATCGAACTAACTACCCAGGCTTGAACCAAGTCAGTACAGCACATAGGTGACACATAAGTGCACCTGAGAATTTAAACCCTGTAGTACAGTCACCACAACATTGGCAACAAGTTGGCAGCAAGAAGACCACAAGCTACCAAGACTTGGGGAAGCCAAGTAAACAATTTGGTTTCTAATATAGTGAGCACCTGAAATTCTAATTCTTAAATCAAATTCACCAAAGAATCAGCTACAACCATTATATAGAGCTCCCATAAAATGGGAGAAGTGCACAACAATCTCTTTTTCCTATACCCTGTGGCCCCAGTCAAGGAAGTATGGCAACATATAGTATGGTTATATCCAACAGGTGAACTTTGACATCCCAGCTACTCCACTCTTTATCCTCTGTACAAAACATTCCGTAAGTTGCAAATCTGGAGCCCTCACATAACAGCTGAGAAAAATAACTTAACCCTCACATAACGCCTGAGTAAACAAAACATGTAAGCAATCTTCAACAAAAATGAGGCTCAAAAATGCCTCCAATTGAAGGGAGACCAGGCTTTACACATCAAACTGAATCACTTTGGTCTCTAGGCATGGGCATGAGTCCCATTTCCATTTGGGCAGTTAAGAGGTGAGAAATTCTTCATAATGTCGTTCACAGCACTAGAAATGTCATTTTCAAATTTCAATCACCTTTCTCATGCTATGGTTGGAAGTCACCTTAGGAGTTACTGAGTTTTGCTTCAAATATGACTTAAGCTGACCTGATGCTTCTAATACAAGACCTGCAAAAAACACACAAACGTTTTAAAAAGAAAATATATGAAATTAAGAAGTGTATACTTGAAATAAGTGTTTTAACAAGATATAAATAAAGAAGAGTAGATTTTGGTTTAGTTGGCTCCACATATGTCAATTAGAGGAAATACAATGTCAAATATATACGACTCTTTTACTTTTACGTAAACCAGTGCAGACTTGCATCAGATAAACACAATTTTGAGAGAGCAATAATGACACATCTGCATGCCACTTCAAACAAGACAACCAATGCTCTACTAATACAGCACAAGACACATGGCACTCAAATGGCCTCTTTGCAATCAAGTTTAGTGCATAGGATTGATTCATTGAGTAATACTCATTGGTCTTTGTTAGATGGTTGGTTCCATATCAACAGATGGGCTGTCATATTTTTGACTGGCATATTTTTGAACCATTGACCTGATGCACATGAGGTGTATTAAAGGAAGAGTTCTGCCCACATATACATATCACTCATAGACTCATACTAACAAATTAATTAGTTCGGGGGCATTAGCAATACATGCAACTTTCTCTTTCTAGGATTTTGATTTGTCCATGAGAATGAGAGCTTGCTTTGGATCTAGCTGAATGTTATACTTTGGTACTACCTTCTAATCACATGAACAATGATTATCTTATGGCGAGGCAAGAAAGGCAAGAGAAAGAGTATATGCATCAGCATTACTGAGAGTCACGATGAAATAATAAAAGTGTGTGTTTTTTTATGTTGCATTCTTGAAAAGTCTGTTTTTTACAAAATGCTTTTTAGATAGAGGATAAGACACATTTTGTGAGATAGAGGACACAATAGAAAATAAAGCATACAAAATAACAAACAATGTATTCTTGATATCTCTAAAGCTAATCCAATACTACAGTCAATAGAAAAGGGAATTGGTGCATTGTGATAGATTAATCTAACTTACTGTACTGAATGTTTACAATTAAGCAGGACGAAAATTCTCAAAGTTGATGTTGACCATGGGTGTATTCAAAATCTAAACTCTTGAACATAGCATGGCAATTTTTGGCTTCCTTCAGCTGTAAAATGCATCTAACAATCTTCGAGTGTAATGGTAACGACAAATGTCCATATATATGCAGCATAATATTCTACAACACATTTCCCTGCTTCTTTTATATGCATGACAAAGCTATGAAAAATAGCATCATTCTTTAAGAGTGATTACCTGTAAATGAGCAGTAATTACAGTTGTTGATGGATAAGAAAAAATATTGTTTTTTTGCTTCTCAGATTCTCCTTAAACCCTTCATAAATTTTGAAGAAACTCATCCATGTCATTCCTCTCTAATTGTGTTGTTTCATTATTTTCCTTAAGGAGAAACTTGAGCATCAGTAATCCAGTTACATATGTTTTGAATCATAAAATGCAACTTTTGGAAGCATACAAGGCACTCTGGATTTCTTCAATTGAGACATAACTGCTGATGAAAAAAATTCCAAAGTGACTACTCAAGTAATTGAGCATGATTTTTTTGAAGTTATAAAAACAAACCATTTAAAAGAAATTTCCCTGGGCAATTGTTCATATTCATCTAAAAGAATATATATATTTTTCTGCAATGATTCTTGCTCATTCTGTCACCCTAGACTGCAGAGACCAATGCTTTTTTTGTTGTGGTCAACTGGTTGTATGTGGAGAGCATGTTTCCTATCTCTTGCTATTTATTAGTAAGATTTGAACTGGACAACATGTGGTCATTAGTGAGACCACTTTGCCATTGAGCCATAAGGTGGGTTCCAATGCACAGACCAAGAATGGAAAGACACAAGCAAGAAACATAAGTACTTTAGCAACTTTTTAATTGAAAAATAAATGCATTATGTTATCAACAATAGTCCTTGAAGGAGTTCACATGCAAATATTTTGTATTCTATCAATTCCTTTTCAACTCTTACCATCTCTTTATAAACAAGCATGACTGACTATGCCTAAGATTACACTACTAACACATACTAAACATTACCAGTGAATAGATAATGGCATTAAATATTAGGGCTTCAGTTCCATAATTTATGGTACGATCATCCCAGTGTACAATTGTGATTCCTCTGTGTATGATTACTCTGTTATATGTATGCATTGAATTTCATTGTCAAACTCTTAGCTAGATCCTCTGGCCTGTGAAATTTCCCATTTATGTCAGGAAACATGTGTGAAGCATTGTGCAACTTGTGACCAAAACTTCAATATTCAACTATCAGATTTCCTTGAGGCTTATTTCCTACCCCAATCATAACATGGGTTTTGTGGTGCATATTCCACCGTACAGCTTGTTCAGCTGCATATTATGGTAATTATGTCAACTTGGCAGAAAAGCAGAAAAGGACATGACCAGTTACAACTCAATGCATAATTTGGGCTTGACAACCAGCTCACAAAAATTCACCATTTCAGAGGAAAATGATGACAACCCAAACTCTTGATCCAAAGCCATCTTGAAAATGCTATTAACAGATCACAATGTTAACCTGAACAGTCAGACAAGAAACAAAGACTAACATACAAGCTCAAAAGGCACTTCTTGCAGGAAAATGGATTGTGAGAATGGCAGATGATGATTTTCCATGGCAGACTTTACTCTCACATAGAATTCAAGTTTCTTATCACACCCAAGGAATTCAGGGTCCTTTTTTCTTTAATGATATAACTGGTAGTGCCAAGCTATTTATCATATTACAGTTAGTCCTTAAGCAAATACAGGCAACTTGGCAGATGGTAACTGATTAGCTTTTCTGTCATAATAAGGAGCCACATGATGCTTGGGATCTAGCTTGAAGGCCTATATGAATGTTTTATCTGTACATAACCAGCTTGGCCACTTATCACTTTTTGTTAGCAAAAGGTAGATAAAAGCTTTTTTGGTTCGTTACATCTTTGGAATTATGAGACACATAAATGGCATACCTGATGTGGATTAAGGGGAGCACAAAATTTGAATAAGGGTTACAAACCAACTTATCAAGAGGTATGCAAAGTGGTCACAATTATCTGTCTTCCAAAAGGTAAGGGAAAGGTTTTTTATAACTATTTGACAAACAATTTATATAAACAAGCGAGACATACTTTTGTTATTGTTCACCAATTGAACAAGCAATTGGGGGTGACTGACATAAAAACACAATGGCTAAGGCAATGGCAGACTATTCAAACATTAAGATCCTGTTTCATTCACCAGGTCTTGGCCAGTTGGCTAGTGCACCAAAGTTTGGCAATCTTGAAAAGGTTGGTGTTGCAGACTCTTTATGCATCTTATGTAGAAGAGAGGATCCAATAGATCATCTCTTCTGGAGATGTAGTTTTGTCAAGTGCTTTTTTTTATGTAGTTTCTAGTTGAATTCAACTATTATTGTTGACACACTTAGTTTAAGGTAGTTGAAATTGTTCATATAGGAATTAGCTTTGATTTCCAAAGGCAACTTTGTTAGTTTTTGTAGGGATATTGATTCTATATCTCTATAGATGCAGGTCTAAATCTTATCTTTTCTATCTTGTGTAGGATGAGATTTTTCATTGCAATAATTTGCTTGATTAGATATAGTTCTCTTATTCTTCGATGCAACATAAGATTATTCTTCCCCTTCATAGGAAAAATGTTTAGAGCTAAATGGTCAAAAGCCGAAAATTATATAACACATCTCAAACTTTCACAAGGAAATCATTTTTTACTAATACTATGTTTCCCATCTAGCAATATAGAAAAATAAGGAAATTCCACAAGTTAAAAACATTGTGACTGTGGGGACATTAAAAGCAATAACACCTTGCTAATACCTAAAATACTTGAAATTGGTACCATGATCAAATAATATTCGAGACAACATCAAAAATAAATTGTATATGGTATTTCCAATACTGCTACAACATGGTATAATTTATTTGTAAACAATTTCTGATATAGGCTAGGCAATGAAATAGCCCACAACATCCTTCATTGTTGCCATCTCATCATTCCTTCTAAACAAGATTGTTTCCTCTTTATGGGCGACGTGCACATTGACTTTCTAGTAACCTTCACCAAACGTTCACCATGTACAAGGTCTTCAAGGTTAATACTGATCACCATGCCTTCAGCCACTATGTTATCCTTATGGATCTGAGTAAAGTAGCATTCCCTTCTCTCAGTTTGCGTGATCAGTGTCATTTTCAGTCCCTACATGGAAAATTTACAACCCAAATAAATTCATTGCATAGCGTACAATACAAACTAAGTCGACTGTTTTATATTTCAAATAATAGTTGTACCATTGATGACTCTGGCCTAGAATGTATTGAGCTGGTGCATGTGCCTTGAACACCACCACCGATGTTGTGTCCAATTGTAGGGGTAGCATGTAGTGATGTTGCCTATGGAATTATATGCAAGGGATCATTACAACTTTAGGGGTGCAACACGTAAGCATTTCAAATATGAAATCATGAAAATACTAACAGACCTCTATCTATGAAACCCGTGTCAAAATATTTTCAATCTTTTTATCTTTCTCTGTAAGCTTCTCTTCCAACTTTTTTCATTCTCCACAAGCTTCTCTTCAAACTTTTGCTTTCTCTACCGTATGCTCTTGCATCTAGCACAACTTCTGTATGTAACCCTCGCCAGCAAATAGAGCAGTCGATGATACTCCTTTGTCGACACCCTGAACCCGACTCGATCTTTCAGGTCCAAAAACCTTGGTGAGGTCATCATCTTCAATATATTGATTTATGGAGCTCGCAGATGACATTGCATCATCCAATTTTTTTTGGAAACATCACATGCATAGTTAACTGGTAACATGTTAAAAAAACAATCGATATAACAATGGTTTGAAACTTTGAAGTTCAACGTATTGCTATTTCCAAGGGAATGTCACTTACAATTGTCTCCGCAACTTTTGGTGAAATAGGAGCCCCATCCTTCTTTTTATGAGCTGCCATCCACATAGTTGCCCTTGGTAGTGGAGTTTCCACATTTGGTTGGCTCTTCCTCTACAAGATATATAGTTGGAGAGACATGGGGATAAGTCATACGATAAAACAATATAGCTATGTTTGTCACATATAATGGACGAGTATGATAGAATACCATTTCATGCTCCAATCGAGCATATCCTCTTCCACTACAAGTGTGCATGATGGATTGGTGAGATATGTTTTGTTTATTCCTTTGCCTCACCGCCTACAACGCAATGAAGAAACCAATATATAAATTCATTAGGGAGAGCAAGGTCGGAAAAATTCACATGAACATAACAATGATATGAACTACCATAGCATATTGGTTGGTACTTGCCTTTCAGTGTTGCTCTTGCCATTCACAAAGGTTTCCCAATATTTTTGTGATACACGAGGTGGGGGATTAGCAATTCTATCTGTGTCATTATCATACTTATCATAGTGGTTTTTCACAATTCGATGCTTATGATCACGCCATTGCTTGTCCATGGTCGCGAAGGCCCATTTCTTCATTGCATCCGAAACGATATATTTTTGCTGCATCAAACCAATATCTTATTAGATGCAACATTTATATAAATATTCAAAAATGGACACTGTGAACTCCATTGCCTAGATAGTTACCATAATGAGTGTCCATAACTGGTTTTTAACTTCCACTAGGACTTCTCTCCAGTCTGTATGGATGATAGGGACAATCTCCCTCACAATCACCCCCAAGTAAGATGCAAACTTAATAGAATTTTTTCCTATGGGCTGTCCGTTTAGATTGCAAATGATCTCCACCTTATCTGTGCTGCTTGAATCTGCTGCACATCTTTTTGGACCTCTCTTTCTATGATATTCAGTGTTTGAAGTGTGTGATGACCTAGCATCAACACCTTTAACGTTGGCACCATCCAAACATCATTATGCCATATAGTATGACAACAACGAGTAACCAACATCACAAGCAAATTTCTTGTGTGGTCTGTGTACCTTCTTCATTAGCCAAAGCATCGTCAGCCTCATTTTGAGTATTCTCGCCACCAAATTCATTTATGTTATGGGTCGCCTCCTTATCTTCCTCATTCATGGAACTCCGTAGCTGGTATCTTCTACCAGTTTCTACAATACACCATGGTCGACGACAAAACCATGATCAATTCTAAGAGTCCTAGGTCAACCACTATTGAACAACACTATCAAATTTCAAGTACTTACTATCGTGTGAGGCCTTTATCACTGACTCCTAATTTATTGTGATAGCCTCATCTACCTGTGGTATCTTTCTTGGTCTTTTTTTGGACATATTGCCACTCTGAATATTGTATAGAAACACCGTAAAACCAAAATAGACACAAATAACCCACAATGAAAGACTATGCATACAAAACTACAAAAATACTAATGAAACACCCTTTTGCAGAAGCACTACCCGACACTTTTGTAGGGATTTCAATGCTTTTGTGAAACCTGCAAAACTGTGGGAAATAATATATCAAGGTCACACATAACCTCTTTCTTCTTTGCTAAAAGAACCTATATATTCTAGGCATCACTTATCCATTCATAAACCAATATAGTGTATTCATCATAAAAGTGATAAGATACTATAGGAATATCCTTTTAAGCAGTAGGTACAATAATACATTACATAGCCATGGAATTCAATGTTAATAAGAAATCAATAACAAAAAGAAACACTTTTCTTGATGCCTTTTTGGATCAACTTTCAACTCAACCAATATCATAACTCACAATTTAACATTTGTAAATAAAATCTACATACATAAGAAGCAACATTACATTGATTATGTAACAAAACATAGTCATACATGAAAATCCATATAGATGGTTGTAATTGCTACATATCCATCTAGAAAACATTTACATTATTTTACTAGGCATGAAATATTGTTTCATAAAACAAGTACATATAATCATTACAACAAACAAGTACCTCCTCACATATGTACATTAATTATATTACTAAAAAGCATATCTTATCCCTACAAATTTTGAAATACTCTATCCTACTTCAAGTTATTTTAGATAAGCAAAGAAATTCTTCATGTGCTAGGATCATGTCAATGAGGGAATGCATATTAAGGATTCAGATTTTCCACACTATTTGGATTTTCATCTATAGACAATTAACCTTACCTAAGACCTTATCCTCATGACCTCAGCTAGTGTTGCTTGTCAACAAATACAAACCTATCATTGATTCTTATGAGTCTTTACATGTGAAGTGTGAGAGGAGGGAGAGCATCATTAGGGCAATTTCCCACCTAGCCAAATAATTCTCACCTATAATTCCCCTTTCATTCTATTCCCTACTTAGAGAACTGACCTCTCAAGGAGGAGATTAGATACATAGCACAACCATGTCAAAACATAAACTAGTAGATATGATAATTTATTTGTATGATGCCAAATAATTCATCCTAAAAGCATGAATTTTGGACACATATTATTCATCAAATCCTAATTACGTAAAATAATTAATTCATGCATATTATGAACATAATGATTATTTAATCATAGTTTTGGCTAAATTTTTTGATGGATCAATTGTGTTGATTGATTCCTTATGGTTAATTGATTATAATTATTTGGTATATTAATGACTTTTCTCGAGCATGCCACCCTTATGTTCATCCACATAGGACAAATAATTGCAATTCTATCTACAATTTTCATTCAAATCCTTTTTATCTCTATACTTCCCTTCTATCTCATTAAGTAAAGTAATAACTCCTTATTTTGACTTTGAGGTTATTGCTACTCATGGATGTAAGATTATATATAGAACTTCAAGTTTACCTTTTTCAAACAACACATGCCAGTTATTAATTTGTGACTTAGAAGGAAGGATAAGCATAAGAAAAATGTTCTTAGGCTTATAGTTAAAACACTTCCAACATGGAGACAATCAAAACCGTAAAATCTACCCAACAAGCAACACAAGATTTGACACTATAGTCACATAGGATGGTTAAGTGTGTGCTTCTAAAATACAAACTTTTTTGTCACATATACAACCAAACAAATATATCATCTAGAAGGTCAACTCAAAAGGTTGAACAACAACCCTATACAAAAGTTAAGATGAAGGCTCTATACACATCTCCATGTATTTTTCCACATGGAAAGTGTAACTATTTGATTCAATTTATCTTTCATCCCTAAAACATAAAGACACAATACAAACATAAAGAATCTTATAAAATTATTTTGATAGTGGGGTATTACCCTTTCGAATATTCTTTGTTCTGGTCCAACATTATTTAACTTTAGATTGCATTTATATGATTTATAACAGAGATTGTATGTATTGACAATGGAACATAACTAGTTAAATTGAAAACATTGCAAATGCTTACACTTCATACATGTTATTTCATTAAGCATTACCAAGTTGATAGCATTCAACATTCATCCATTTGATCAAGGATAAAACAAGATGTAGATAGCATGCACTAGGCTAGGAAAAACCTGCTCAACAAAGGCAACAGAGATACAATCCTTTAGAGCTTCAAATTTATCTTCTTCTGTAAGAGGCTTGTTGGCAAATGCATCAATTAAAGGCTGTGTTCCCAGCTGCAAAATGTAATGGCATGATAAAAATAAGTACTGTATTTACTCTTGAAAATTTTAGGTAAGTCAACCAACACTATCCAATCCAGAAATTATGGCAGCTGACATATTAGAAAGAAAAACATAAAACTCAAATAAGTATGAAATTCAAGAGGCCATTTGCAAATCCTTAGCAAACTCAATTTTTGAGGTGATATAAACAGAAAACCTAACTCCCTTATTAACAAAGATATCTTAATGCAGCTCTCATAAGTTCGCACTTGTTCCATAGAAGCAAGTTCTTGTCAATTTGCATAGTTTTATGCTAATCTGCTATCCAGAGTAAATCCTAATATTTGGCTGATATTATCTGTTATGAAATTAAACGTCCCAGTGTACTTTATCACATGCTATATCCTGGTTGATTAAGGTAAAGGTAAATATGGACTTATAGGTAACAACCTAGCCACAACACACATAAGAAACAAATTTTTCGTACACATTATTAATTAAATATTTATGAATAAATAGAAATATTTATTAATTTAATTTGTTTTATCAATGGTCTTTCTAGCACCCTAATTTAAAAATATGTAGGCACGCTTTGAATCAAACCCCAACCAGACAAAAGGAGATAAAAAGAGGGGAATTTCATAGTGCATACTGGAAACCCATTACCTATAAAAACATGGCAAGTTGGAGATGTAGTGGCCTCTTCTCGAAACATACGATTTCTCTAAAATGCTCTCAATTTTTCCCCATTCCAATGATCTCTTTCCTCCTTTCAAAAATTTGATGGGAATATTCCCTAATTTAGGGAAAAATATAAAAAACAAAGTTCAACGCATGAGTTCTTGCTTAGGGCTTGCTGGATAGACAATACAATTTCTCAGGATAGACATCGATGCGTTGTCACAGATACAACACTGTTGGAGCAAAGAGAGTCTTGAGTCCCAAAGGTGACCATACATAGGCTAAATTAAATTTTGTGGATTTGAGGGTGCACCATACTATAAGTGGGCAATTTATAGGTAAGGTTTCCACAACCCACTTTAAATTCATCACAAAAATCAGAGAAAAAGAAAAGAAATTAAAAAATACATCCATAATGTCACAAAGCAACCCTTGATCCAATCTCTTTTGCAAGGTTTCCAAAAAAAATTCAATGGAAAACATTTAAAAAAATAATAATAATAAAGCCTGTCTAAAAAGGACCTCAAGTCGAAACCCTTGAGGCTGTAATTTAATGCACATAAACACCAAATACCAGAATTTAAGCTAGACTAGTAAATTTGAAAAACTCATGTTTCGCTTAGCTGGCCACGGAATTCCACCACTGACTCTATAAATTGTACATGCACCATCAGCATCCCCACTCTCTAAAACTAAATCAACGTAAACAACGACATGGCCTTTTGCATTTAATCCTTCGCTTGAAAATTAGAATTATTTATTTGGCTACACTAGATGCCCAATTACACTTACAATTACAAGCTTCACTGCTTTCGATTGCTGAATGTAAACCCTTGCCTAACTCCAAAACCTGCAAACCTGTCCATGCATATAAAACCCTGGAAAACAAAGGGACTCTTCCTACTCAATTAAAATCTAAATCTTAACCTACCTCATAGGCAAGTGTCCCAAATTAACAAAGACGAGCAGTATTGGCAGCAGCATTGCAAAAGCATTGTAGTCGGGAATAAAAGACAGAAATCCAATTGATGATAGAAGTTTCAATCACGTATTTTTTCAACAAAAATGCAAAATGGAGCTTGTTCATCACGTTTCTTGCAACTATGGCTCTGGCACAATGCATTTCTTGAATTTTCAGCTTACATTACAAGGGCAGAATGTCCCAGGCATCTCAATTATCGTTGTTGATTTCAAAAAATGAAAATGTCTCCCTCTTAAAAGTAGGAGAAGCTATTGGCAAAGGCCAAGGCCATGGTCCCATGGAAGGGAGATAGGTAAGACTTCTTGACGGGAGTTGCTTAGACATTTTAGGAATCCTTTTAGTCCCATCAATGTTAGAGTTTGTGTATTTCCTTTCGAACACTTTTCCACTAAATTTTTTCAAGAAAATGCATCAAAAAATGACTATAGTTAAGTTGCCATGAAATGCCTAAGATCTCTATAGGCACCATTAAGCTTCAGCACCCTGCTACGTCCAATGATTTTCTTTCAAACCCTAATACATCCAATGATAAGAAGAATTTAGGAAGAGAGAGAATGACTAATTTCTTCTAGCGGCTTTACAATTATAAAAACTCGAAATCTAGGACTTAAAGTTGTTGATGTTTTGATGCCATGTATATTCATCCATCACTGTTCTCTGATTCAATGTATAACCATAGCGTTGTTACTATTGCACAACATGCTCCCATAGATGTTGTCATCCATCGATACCACCATCCCTGACTTCCTGAACTTAAACCTCCTAATTTTATTTAAGTCTTTGAACTTGTCTTCAACGTGTTTCCCTTCACATGAGTAAATTCTAGCTTACTTTACACAATTAAATCCTTTCATTTTTATCTTAAGATTATTGAACTTGCGAGGCACAGGTGTTCACATCTCAGACAACTATCTGCCTCTTGTGTTGCAGCACAGTATCATAATTTATTTGATATCAAATTCAAGATGAAATGAATAAATCCTTCCTTTTTTAAATTGTTCAAAAAATTGTACTTGCCAAAGTGTCAAGGTTTTAATGGGCATGAAGCTTTTGTGGGTAGGTAGTCTTAACTTATTCTTGGACTTCTTCTTATTATTAGTCCATGTTGTATAAATTTACTTCTAAAGTTTGACTCTTTCAAATGCTAACCAAGCCTCTACCACTGAAAAGCTTCAAAGTTGGAGTACTACTCACTTTTACATTCTCCCTTTTTGGAAGGAACAAGATGCTCATGACGACTAAAGATAAAATATTCATAACAACTTTTCTTTCAATTAGCTTTTCTTCTCGTTATTGCTTAGTAACAACTATTCCAGTGGCTTGTGATTCCTGCTTTTATCTCACTACAACCTCATAAAATAGGATACAAATTTTCTAGCAACACAATTCTTTCTTAAATTTCGTCCACCATGATAGTTTCATTGTGTCATCTTAAACCATAATTCAATGATAACAGTCATTTGTAAACTAGATGGGGAAAAATAGTTAATTCCTTGCCTAACAATCCCAAATTTAAACTTTATGGCCAAAGAATGATTTTGCAATCTAGAATACTCAGGTTTGATGTTGATAATTCAACAATTAAAAGGCAAGCACTTCACTGTGATGGAATTCTTAACAAAAATATTGGATTCAAATCCATACTGAATTATGTACTAATGGATCAACTTACCCTTTTTTAGATCCTCTAGATGGGCACATGCTTGGAGCACACTCACCATAGATACTGCATCAGTCTTCAAACCAATCAGATACATTTCATGAAAAAGCATCAAAGCATGATCAACATATCCATTATGTCCATATCCGACTATCATTGCATTCCATGACACCACACCTCTTTTGGACATTTCGTCGAATAGTTGTCTTACCACATATATACTCCTGCACTTCGCATACATAACTACAAGGGAATTCTCCACAAAAACGTCAGACACAAATCCACCCCGAACAATGCAGGCATGGATTGATTTTCCATGTTGTAGAGATCCTAGTTGAGCACAACCTTGTAAGACACACACCACTGTAATCCTAGTTGGTCTTGTGCCAAACCATTGCATCTCACTGAACAATGTCAGGGCGTCAACACCATGTCCATTCTGTGCATACCCGACTATCATTGAATTCCACGAGACCATATCTCTTTCAAGCATTTTGTCAAACACTTTGTGTGAAAGGTCCAATCTCTCGCATTTTGCATACATAGCCACAAGAACATTGACCACATAAAAATCCAAGACATATCCTCTCATAACTATATCTTGATGAATCTCCTTGCCCTTTTACAGAGCTGATAAGCCTCCACAAACCTTAAGCACAAATGAATACGTGAAATCATCTGGGAGTACACCCACCTGTTGGATTTGGAAATAGAATTCAATGGCTTCACGCAAGAGCCCACTCTGAACATACTCTCTCAATGGTGCTACACAAGAGAGTATTTGGTTTGTGCATTTCGTCAAACACATGGCGTGCATCTTCCGCAGCATCACGCTTGCACATTTTGTCAAACACTTGTCGTACATCCTCCGCAGTCCTTGGCTTGTGCATTTTGTCAAACACTTGGTGTGGATGCGCCATGGAACCAAACATGGCATACATGGGATTTTCCAATATAGCATTTTTGTACTGAAAAATCTGATTTGATGTTTGTCCTGAATTTTAATTTCAATTATTGGTGATGGTAGCAGCATAAGCATGACGAAGGCAAAAAATGGAAGAAAATGCAACAAGTGATGTGTGTAATGTTTATAAAGTTAGAGATAGTATGGAAAACATAGGTTGAGTGAGTTTTATGTTTGGTATGTTGAAACATTTTTGTCTCCTCTTCTGAGCTCTGCAGTACATATCCAACCAACGACTTGAAATCTACAATTGTTACAGTGAATGAATCCCTTCCGCAAGTTGTCGACTAGTCTGAAAAAATAACCTCTACCCAATTGTGAACTAGGATTTTAAATAAATAAATAAATACAAACCTCCATAACTATGTTATAAACGCATTATATATATTTCATGAAACCCTAGTTGTAGCTTGAAATCCAAATTTTCGTTTTTAAAGAAATTTTGAAAAATTAAAATAAAACACTGAAATGAAGAAAATTGAAACACTTGATGCAATTGTTCTTCTGATCAAAAGAGAATTCCGCAACCGCAACCACAACCACAACCGCGGGAGCAGAGCCGAGTAGCTGGATTTACCTTCAATAGTAGTGCTCTCTTCAATCTTGGGTACAAAGTTTGCAACCACATGTAGATGACGAAAACGAAGACAAAGACGAACAAAGATTTACGAGAAGAAAAAACAAGGGATTTTCTTGCGTCCTTTATATTTTTTATATATTTTTTTATGTGAGATTCTAAGAGGGCAGTTTAAAACCGTCCTCTTAGACCAACCCTAAGAGGGCGGTTTTAAACCACCCTTTTAGACCCACCCTAAGAGGGTGGTTTTAAACCACCCTCTTAGGGTCTATTAGGGCAGTTTTTTATTGCCATAAAAAACTATCATATTGTAGCCATCCTTAAAAGCCTTTTTTGGTGTAGTGTATCTTCTGTAGTTGTTGAATTCCTCCCACCCAAATATCCAAATGAATGTCATGTGCTTATGATGAAGATATGATGAATGGGTGGTCAGGAGCAACAAACCCAAACATACATGGAAGCTAAATCAGTCCATAAGCTCACTCACAACCACTATCTGATTGGAATTTTTGCCAATGGTAGAGTCATTTTAGTTATCACCGAAATGGCTCTTAAGCTGCTACCAATGACCTGGTTTGATTTAGTTATCATTAAAAAGGATGTGAGGAATTATTGTGGACTACTAGTTGTTAATATATGATAATTAGCATGACCCTGTAGCCTTAGGGCTTTACACCCACTCTCATCCTTTGGTGATTCCTCCTTGGTGATTTCTCAACACAAATTACTTTATAGGTAGTGGAGCTTCAAGAGCTTTGCATTTTGCACCTAGCTCTAAATTAGCACCAGTCGAAGTTACCCCTTCTTGGGTGGAATGTAGTGAAATTTTCCTATATGACTTTTACAAGCTAAACATGGCCAACATAAGGGTTGCTATTTTAGATTAAAAAATAAGAGGATAAGACTTCAAGCAAGCATTTGACCAAAACATTGTAGAGTTCTCCTCATTGACTAACCACCTAATATGTTTATTGATCAATTGCAAACTATTTGATATGAAGTTCCATATTGCTAAGCCTTTAGGTATGGTTTGTTTTCTAAATAATTTTATTGCATCAAGAGAACTTTTGAAATAACATTTTTTTCCTAGTTCATGAGCTTTGAATAATCAACATCCAACTTTTTCCCTTAATTCCAAACTTAAGAGTCTCCAATTTTGCAAGCCTACTCCTCCAATATTATTTCCTTTGCAAACCCTATCGCACCTACAAGGAGACCACCTAAATTTTTCTTTACATTCTTTCCAATAAAAATCTCTTTGAATTTTATCAAGTTTTGATGCTATACATACCGACGATCTTGAAAGTGAAATCATTTTCATATGTGAAATCATTTTCATATATAGATAGATAAATAGATAGATAGATAGATAGAGAGAGAGACTGGAATATAGTCTTTATAAGTTGTAACCTTTCAGCCATGACTAATAACTTATCTTTCCAACTTGCCAAACAAGATTTCATTCTATCGAAAATTGAGTCTAATGGCTTCTTCTTCTTCTTATGACACAATTTAGTTATGTTGATGGCAATTTTCAAACTTTAAATCCTAAAATCTCCATAATAATCTATTGTAAATCTAGGATAGTTTTAATAAAAAAGGCTTGCATTTGATGGTATTAACCATCTAACAACTTTATTACAAAATGATAATATTGATTTAAACTACATGGTCTCGTTGACTAAGGGATGACCCAAAATAAAATTATTATCAATAAAGTAGAGATGAGATTTGAAATGACATTTGTTGCAACTTGAATCCTTTGGTTTTGCCTCTATTTTTATGTTTGAGAAAGCTCTCCCTAATGCTTCAACAAGAATTAGAAATATATAAGATGGTGGTTCATCTTGGTGGATTCCATGGGATGATTTAAATTATCTTGTGGGTGATCCTTTGATCAAAATAGAATATTTTGGGGTGTTATAGCAACATCCAATCCATTCACACCAACCTTGATTAAAGCTACTTTTTTGATAATATCATGTAAAGAACACTAGCAAACATCAACTACACTCCTAGATTTGAAAGTGGAAGTGACTAGATGAGTCTCAATTAGTCCAAATAATAAAGAAGGAATATTTAAAGAGCTATGAGCAAAGGCAATCAAGTTTCAATAAAAGAAGAGCAATAAAACAATGAGAGACACTATGTAAGGCTACAAACAAGTGCATACTAGTTTACATCTTATAATGAACCTAGTTGATAGCCAATATCTCTTGTATATTCTCCATTTTTGCAAAGAATAGAAAAAATCAATAATAATAGCATAGCATTCATTTAAAATTTTGATGCCCTTCTTGTTGAGAAGGGAGGGAACAACAATATCAAGCCAAATCTAATGATAAGATACTTCCTCTATATAGTAGCCATCATGACAAAAAGTTGGCAAAACTTTTCACAACTCTAGTTCTAAGTAGTAAAGCCAAGTTTTTTCTCTATCTACTCCTAAGTAGCAAGGGAAATTATCTCATCACACAGATGGTGGTGCAAACTCAAGATTAATGTTTGGTATACCTTTTTTAGCCCCCATGACTTTGGTCATCATTTTTGTACAAAAGTTTGATGTGGACTATTAATGGCAAGATTACAAATTTTGTTCATTTTTTTCTTCTTGGATACTTTCCTAAAACAAGAGTGAGGCTCTCAACATTGGTATTAAGTTTTTTTCAATTTTGCCACCCATGCCAAAGGATAAAATAAGAAAATAATTTGATGCTTTTTAAAGACGTCTTTGTCTATAGTGGAATTTTGGACCCAAGGGTAGTTGTCCAGAATCTCCCAAACCCATTGATCCTTTCAAAATTTCCAATCCCAATTTTTAGCTTTTCCAAGTCTATCGTCCTTTAGAAATAATTATTTCCATCGGGAAATTTTTCTAGAAAACTAATAATCTATGTCTAACCTTACTCGTAAACATACCTTTCCTCCCCATTTATAGTTTACCATTCTTTTTCCAATGATCACTCCATTGTTATGATAC
The DNA here is from genome assembly GCA_028583015.1 of Wollemia nobilis. Lineage (NCBI taxonomy): Eukaryota > Viridiplantae > Streptophyta > Pinopsida > Araucariales > Araucariaceae > Wollemia > Wollemia nobilis. The sequence goes on along the minus strand of JAQPPZ010002020.1, from coordinate 3,386,297 downwards.
CTGCAAATAAAATTTAGTGGTTTGTGTTCTTTCTAAGGATCGATATATTTTAGAGGGTTTAAGATAGCTTTCTTATGTTGAGATTTATGATGAGGTAATTGAGGTTTCTTGGTAGAACATTTTTTTCCATCTTCAAGGTTTACTTCTCCTTGATGTTTAGAGAATTTTTTTACCAAAAATTCACATGAAATTTATGCTTAAGTTAAACCCACTTTTGGTAGAGTTTGTGTTTTTTACCTATTGCCAAAAATTCATAAACCAAAACTTGTTGGTCAGACCATATGTTCTTGTTGTGGTTTCATGCTTGAATTTGGTTCCAAGTGGCTTCACCATCTTCTCTTGTTCATTCTTCTCAAGAAAAAAGAGTCATCTCATTGACTCTATCTCTCTGATCTAGGAACCCCATGATCATGTTTTCCCTTCTGATTTTATCTTTTCTCTTTTGATGTTGAAAGCCTTTATCCCAACATTCCCACTGGCCATTGTTTGGTTGCTCTCTGTCATTTTCTAAGGGATGAATTTGAGAATGCCAAGAAAATTTTTGTTATCAAACTAGCTGATAATGTTGACTTAACATTTTTTGGAATTTAATGGGAAGCTATATAGATAGAAAAAGAGAACTACAATAGGTAAAAATTTTGTTGTTTTTTATGCATGTTCGGTTCTTTATAATTTGGAGTTGCAATTGTTTAGTGTTGTCAATGTGGATGATCTTCTTATTTATAAATGCTTCATTGATAATGCTATCAGAATATGGCATGGTACCAAGGAAAGCTTAAATGTTTTTATTTCTTTTTATGGTTCCATTTGTGATAGCCTCAAAATTACTTCTTTCGTTTCTAATTCAAAAGTCACTCTTCTAGATTCAATTTGTTTCATAGGATCAAATCTTTGCTTATTTTGGTATTTTGAGCAGAAATTGCTTTAGAAGTCTATGAATGCTTAATAGTATATTCCTGCATTTTTTCATCATTTAGTTCATCATGAAAATACTTTCATTGTCAATGAGCTTAATTGGATCCTTATTAGAGAAAGCTCTAGAGATGCCTTCATTGTCAACAATTTTTTTTTTTCTCAAACCTACGACTAGAAGCTATTGCATCAACATTTTGTTTCTATTTAATAAAGTCAAATTTGATAGAATACTATTGTTTTCTAAAATCCTTCGTTGGTTGCTCACAAAATAGGTGTTAATTCCAAAGAGGTTCCCTCTCATCATAAAATTGGATAATTGTAACTATACTTGTAGTCTTCGTATTGGTTCAGACATCATCACCCTAATATTTAAACATAAAAAAAAATAGAGAACTCATGCACACCAATAGAGGTATTTTGTGTTGAAGAAAGAAGCAACCTATGAGACCATATGTGTGCAAAAATAAAATCTCTTAAATTTTTCATATAATTTTTAAATTCTATATTTAAGGTGGATTTACAAGATTTCTAAGTAGTTTAGTTTCTAGTTTTGAGCCTTTAGTTTGGTGTATAATTCCAAGAGCTTTCCAAAAAAAATTGTTGATGAGACCATAAGGTCAAACCACTTTTCGAATTCAAATTTTTGTATTACGTTTCTTCTTCAAGGAATTTTGCCATGATTTTTATTTATATTTCTAACTCATTTCTAGCATATGTTACTTTTATTTTCTATATCTTCCAAGTGTTTACAGATTTGTTATAGTATTATGCTCTTCACCTATACTTAGTGTGATATGACAAATCAAAAATCAAAATCTATTAATTTTGAATATTGGCATGCCATATTTATTTCTTACTTAGATACTATGCAAGTATGTAAACAAGTGCATACTAGTGGTACATCTTATAAAGGTACAAGTTGATAGCCAATATCTATTGTAAATTCTTAAATTTTGTAAGGATTATAAGTTTAATTGATTAAACTATGGGGTTTCTTCACCTAGAGAGTTCGTTTTCCTAGTCCAATCATTGTGTCATTTTTGTTATGATTTTATTTTCTAGTTACTCCATGATATTATTTGTATTCCACTTCATTTTATGGAACTTACATGGTTTTATGTGGCTTTCATCCTTAGAAACTAACAAGCTTGATCTAGAATGGACCAACATTTTGAATCAACAATGAATTGTTGGATTTATAGTATATTTCAAGCTTAATTAGCATGGAATCAATATCTTCATGGATTATCCATATTATGCTCTTAACATCTATGATTATTTTTAGGAATACAAGAGTAGTTTTAATGCCAAAATAAAGTTTTCTAAGTGACTAGTAACTAGTTTTTGTCATAGTCCAAGTGGAACAAAGTCAAGGAACACTTCAAGTATTCAAAAGGATCTATTTGAGGTTTCATTTGTAGAACTCACAAATAATATGAATATCAAAGAAATTTTTCTTTGGTTAATGTCAATACACCATAATTTCCACATGGTAAAGATAAACAAAATTGGTCAACTCAAGTTCCAAGAGGGAAATAGTGAAGTACAAGATTTGTTGGATAAAATCAAGTAGCAAAAAAAGGAGATTTCTATGTTAAGGAAAGATAAAAATGAAAATCTAACATCAAGAAAATATATTATTTATGGTGGCAAAGCAAATTGGCCAGGTGCAACAACAAAACATGTCTTTCAATAACTTTGATTATGAAGGCATAAGATAAGTAGAAAGAAAGTACTTATAGAAATTGAATCAATTGTATGATAGGTTGACATCCATATAAATATTTATTTCTCAACTCCAACAATCATGTAATTAAAACATAAATAAAAGAGCATAGATCCATCAACGATGAATGCAACATGACAAAGCATACCATGGTAAGCAATCAATCCAAATTTTATAAGTTTTGGATATTATACAGGTTGTATTAGATTCAAGTTCATGAAAAAATAGGATATGAAATCCAAGGGATTGAAAAATATGTATAATGAATAAGAAATCCCATTGAAGTAATGCAAATGCCTTTAAAAATAGGGCTTGGACACCCAAAAATGAACAAGACTACAAAAATGAGCCAACAACCATAGAGACTCTAGGAATCAATCTATTACAACATTGCCTTCTAAGTCAGGGTGGCCCAGAATGGGTGGATCCGATGCATTCTGGAGGTACATCATCATACTTTTGATTTCATCAACATAGGACATATCTCATTCATCTTGCTCATTAGGGATGCCTAGGTGTCGATCATTGAATTGATGAAAGAATTTGGGACGTGGCAGCCAGATCCATATTCATCTTTGATCTCACAACCTACAAAGTTTGGGTTAATGAAGGTATAATTTTTGGAAGGAATGACATCCTCCACCTCAAAATACTCCACTGGCACCAGGTACTTGATAGGATCATACTTCTTTTCCAAAATATGGAAGGAATTTATAGCCTTTTTTGCTTCCCCAATGTTTGTGGTAAACATCTTACCAGATTTTTTTGGATCTCTAACTTTTCTTGCTCCTTACAATGGGATTAAAGGAAGGATCATCGAACTCCATAGGGCTATGACCAGACTTCTAAGGCATTTTCATGGAGGCAGAGGGATCCTTTTTAATAAAGGGACTAAATTTCACCATCCCAAGGCCTCCTTTTGATTGAATATGCTCAAAAATAAAAAGGGCAAGCCCTTGATGAATTGGATAAGTGGCTTTACCTCTCTTAACATCCATCATAGAATTTTTCATGGACACAAATAAGAATGTTGGGATGTTCATCAACTTATCCCTCTAAAGTGATTTAGGAACATCACATGGTAGCTACGGATGAGGTTAGTTTTCACATCTAATGTGAAATATTTCATGATGACCAATGTCACTCTATCCCAGGGATCTTGTAGAGCTAATCTCTTAAAACCATTCTAAATCTTAGGGAGAGCTTCACCTTCTCCAATAAAGTGTCTAAGTTCCTTAGCCAACAAACGAATCTCTCTATTATGAGTTTCCCCATATAAAGGTAACCCAGTTACTTACAAAATAAAAGGAAAAGATATTTCGAATTCCAAGCCCCCAGAAAGGACCGCATCATTCCTCCAAGAGTAAGTCATTTGCTTTGCAAGATCCTTATCAAAACCATGGAATTTATTCAAACAATTCTAGAGGCCCCCATTTTTAAGGATCCTTTTTACTTCTTTATCAACATCTAAGAATGAGGGCTCTAAAAAAATTCCTTCCATAGGAATAAAACCCATACCTCCTCTCACAACTATAATCAACCAGAGGTTACCTAAAAAATCAATAATACAATCCTTACTCAGAAGCTTCCTCAAGCTCAAGGTGAAGCCAATCCATAGATTGCCCCAATTAAGGTTGGTGGAAGAAGCTTTGGAAACCAGCAAGTGACTTTAAAGTCTTTTTTAACACAAAAATACCACTTCTTAGACAATAAATTTATGACTTCATCACTTTTCTAGGATTGCCAAATCCCAATTGAAGAACACAATCTTATACTGAGAGGGGGGATGAACAGTATAATACCTCTTTTTACTTTTCTTTCCCAATCAATATTATGCAATTTATAGATAGCAATATCAACAAAAGTAATCAAAGCAATGCACAAATCACCACACACAATAAAGACACAAATTTAATGTGGTTCACCTAATGTGGGCACTCCACGGAGAAAATATTTCACTAAAATTTTCTCAATCAATCTCTTGGGAATCCTTTCCCTATTACAATGTTTATGGATATCTATCCAAAGGAGACACCAATCCCTAATCAATTTTGTGGATCTCTATCCATAGGAGAACTCCTTTCTTCTTAGCTCTGACTAGTGATCTTCTAGAAGAACTGTTGCCCCCATGCTCTGGCTAATGGATCTCTATCCACTGAAGACACCTATCCTCATTGCCCTGGCTAATGGATCTCTATCCACTGGAGACTATTGTCCTCTATACTTTGTCACCTTCAAAGGTCTGTCTCAAATCTGGACTAAATACAGTCCTTTGATCTAGCACAAATATGCTCTAACTCTGTCTGTGGTCTAGAACAAACCTGTCCTTAAATATGCACCAAAATTTGTCCTCTAATTTGCACTAAACACAGTCCTTCGATCTAGCACAAATATGTCCTCAATCTCTGTCCTTTGATTTGCACTAAACACAGTCCTTCGGTCTAGCACAAATATGTCCTCAATCTCTGTCCTCTGATTTGCACTAAACACAGTCCTTCGATCTAGCACAAATTTGTCCTCAATATTTGTCCTCTGATTTGCACTAAACATAGTTCTTCCATCTTGCACAAATTTATCCTCAATATTTGACCTCAAGCCTTAACACAAATCTTGACTCAATCTCAAACCAACTCTGTTGGATCTGCCCCAAACCTTAACTCAAGGTTTGAACAAATCAATCAATCAACTCTGCTCTCAATTATTCTCAAAGACTTATCTCAAATCTGCCTTGTAAGCTTCCACAAAAGCTCACACCAATATGTCCACAAGTCCTATCTAGAACTTATCCAATCTACTCAATAAGTCCTCACTAGAACTTATCCAAATATGCTCTCAATCTATATTGTAAGCTTCCATAAAAGCTCACACAAATTTGTCCACAAGTTTTCTCAAAGACTTACCTCTAATATGCTCAACAAGTTCACACTAGAACTTGTCCAATCTCATAGAAACATAAAGAGAATTGTTAGAGACTCAATATGCTTCACATTCATCACAATGCTCAATTACTTTCAATCACTCTTTTAGAAACATATAGAGAATTGTTAGAGACTCAATATGCTTCACATTCACCTCAATACTCAATCAATTTCAATCATTTTTTTAGAAACATATAGAGAATTGTTAGAGACTCAATATGCTTCACACTCACAAACTTTCAATCAATTTCAATTTCTCTTTTATCACAAAAACATATAGAGAATTATTAGAGACTCAATATGTTTCACACTCATCAGCTCTCAACCTCTTTCTCAAATCAATTCAGAATATAGAACAATTTGTTTCATAGAACTTGAGCTATCACTTCACACATCCACTTGACTAGGCTCAACTCTACTCAACCAATCACTCAATGAAATAATCCTTGCTCACAAACCCTAGTCCAAACATATGATCACTCACTCAAATATTTCCAACAATGCTTATCAACCAATTTTACATAACAATGATACTCATGTTCTTTTGCAAACCCTAGTTCAAGTTCTTCACTAATCTCAATCACTTCAACAACAATGCTTATAAAACAAGGTTTTATCAACAACTCTTAATTCCAGAAAACCTTGAAGCATTAATTAAAAACACACTCAACAATGCTTAACCAAAAAATCTTTTTCACTCCAACTTTTCATTCACAGTTTTCAACAATCACTCACTAGGAAGAATATGCCCATACCTTTTGTTAGATGTAAAAGTGCCTTTAGAAAACCTGTCTCAATCACAATTTTCTTCTTTCCAATTCCAATGGTTAGACATAACAATATTACTTCAACACTTTCCCAAAAGTATTCCTCAAACACAAAACAATTACAACTCAATTTATGTCTTATTTCTCCCTTTTAAATAACACTCATAATACCATACATAAAAATAATTTCTTGATACACCTTATAAACTCCAACTTAAAATAACATCCAACACCATAAAACATCAACCAAACACCTTACAATCCTTTCAAAACATTTGAGCAAATAACATTAAAAATTTAATTTTGCAAAACCCTTATAACTCCCTTTGCAACCTTAGAACCAATTTAAAATATGCAAAAATTAATTTTTAAATGCCCAAACTATATTTCCAAAATTTTTGGTGCCCAAGATTAAAGCATTCCTCTTTCTTTCCCAAAATGGGATTCGGTGAGATTTGATCCACCGTCTCCTCAAGCCTAAGCGCCTTAGTGCTTGGGAGCCCACCGCGTGGGCTACTAGTGTCCACGTGAAGGAAGGAGGAGTTCCTTCCTCTTATGCCTTCACCGCCGTTTGACCTTCCATGAAACTCGCACACTCTAATATCCGCTTTGGATGCAACACAATTCTTAAAGCTTGTAAATAATATTCAAAGGCATGATAAGGTTTGGTAAGGTGGGAGTTCCCCATTATATACACATTTTAATTTTCTCCTCACATCGGCACTTTGTAATTCGAAATACAATTTTGAATTTTAATTTTAATAACCCACCTTAGGGTTATTTAACCTTAGCTTAAATTAATTTATAATTAATAATTAAATTAATTAATAATTAATTTAAATAACTTTATAATTTAAGTAAATTAACCAATAAATTAATTTCAAACTTCCTTTGCATAAAATTATAAAATAATATTATAATATTATTTACTTGGGCTTTTTCTTGCACTTTGGACCTCATCCGACTTCCTAGAACCGGGTCTTGAAACTGAAACTGAATTATCCTTTTGCATTTATTTGAGAACCTGAAATGGATGCTGCCAACTGAAACTGCCACTGACTGGTGTTGAACGTTCGACATAAATGACCACTCACTCTTGACATCAATGGCAACTTATCACTCAAAATATCCAACACCAATCAGGTAATTTTTGCATAGAGTGTTGCACTAGAGCACTAAAAAGGAAGAAAGTTTCCCTTTCCAAATACGACATGCCACTCTAAGCTGATTATTGGTAAATTTTGCTAAAATATGAGTTGATTCCATTCCTTTCACATCATTCTCCATCCACCAATCGGGTAAAACTGCATCCAGTTAGCACTCCAAATCTTATCAAAAGTATTGCACAAACTAGAAAACTCCAAACACTAGTCAACCTCATAATTACCATTACCTCCACACAATTTGAACAATATGTTTTTATAATTACCAAGGCAATGGCTCGGTAGTAGAGAAGGCGCATCACCATTACACATGTAACATTTAAACCTAATGCGCATCCACATGCTTAGGTTCCTGATATTTTTGATTAAAAAGATTAATTTAACCATCCACTCCTAGATTGGAGAAATAAATTCCCCCCTTTCTATTCTTTTGGTGCGACTTGAAGAATGATTTAATTTAAAAAAAAAAATCACCAGCCAATTTTCTCAAGTCTGGTACCACCTTAGAGACCAACAGATGGTATTTTTAAAATGAGGTTGGACCTAGAAACCACTTACAACTGGAGTAAATAACAAAATAATTGGTTAGTTATGTACTTTGGATAAATTCTTGATTAAGAATACCTGAAGGAAAATATCTTCTCCACATAGTTAAGTCATTCCTGATGAATCCCAAGGTTAGCCAACCCATAAGTAGATCCATTTATTTCCCTGAAGGTGTGCACAATCTGAATCTCCTCCATGGGTTGTGCTAATCGTTTGGCCTTCGACATCATGTTAGAGATTCCCCAACCGAGGGAGGTCAGGCCATTGAGGGAATTTATCATGGAAATGGAGTCCCCTTTGATAATTAATTTCAAACATCCCACGATATCCAACAAAATCATCCCCTAGTATAAAGCTCTTGCCTCTGCAAAATTGCAAGTTTGAATGTTTAATTTTTCTGCAAAGGCTAGAAGGATTACTCCCTTATCATTTTTGAACAAACCTCCAGCTCTAGCAATACTCGGATTACCTTTAGATGCTCCATAAAAATTGAATTTGACCCAACTCGGGGGAGGAGGGCCTCATTTGGTTTGCAATTTTAAGTTGGGCTAAGTAGAATTCGACCTACTAATTCTTGGTTGGAACCCAATTTTAATTTCCAGATCTTCTTCATCCTTTCTTCTTGGCGATAAGTCTTGAGAGAGGTTTAAGACATTTTCCACTACTGCAATGTTTGCTTTGGCACAAACTGAGATAGCATCTCTCTTTAAATTCTTAAAAACTTTGTTATTTCTTTCTTTCCAAATACTCCATAGGAGATGGGGCAGGCCAAATTACCATGCTTACTTTAGCTTGGGCCTAAAAATGGAGGGATCCATTGGGTATTGAACTCAAAAAGAAGGTTTGACGCTACCCAACTAACAACAAGAGAATTTAGAAAATTATCCAACACAATTTTAGAAAAGGGACACTAAAAAAGGATGTGGTGAGGGGATTCATTCCACGATTCACATAAATAGCACTTGTTTGTGAGAGTTATCCCTCTGTTTTGCAAATTTTCAATAGTTAGCATCTTACTTAGAGAAGCTAGCCAAAAAAAGATATTGAAATATCAAATTATATTAGTTATCCCTTAGTTCATATTAATTAGGAAATTTATACCATCAAATCATGAGGCCTTCACTCAAGTACTAAACTACTATGACCAACATCAACAAAGTTGTCTTATTGTTGGGAACATAGGAGGAAGATTTACATGAGGAAGATGAAACCTCTAAGAAAAGAAAATGAAATCATTTAGTTGTACATGTTATTACAATATTAGCTAATAACACCATGTGGTGTGAAAGAAAACCTTGATATAAGAGGTTCATGATACCATACCATGCGTAAGAAGGAGCCAGGACACTAAAGTATGCATAGTGAACTATGTAAGGAGTACAGGTAGAATTAACTTGACCATGATTAGATTTAAGGATTAAAATTCATTAATTTGTCAACTATGATTCAATTGATAGAATACACACAACACAATAGAATGTAAATCCTCTTTAATGGAGAAGTAGGAAAGTCACTTCTATAGAGAAATAGGTGGTAAATTAGATAGTAAGAGAAAAATATCTTATCTTCTACAAGTGAGATTTTGAGAGACCAAAAGTATTTTCATTCAAGGGATATTTTATCCAAATGATCCATGAAAAATCACTTAGAAGTATGATAAGATGGTGTCAAGGATGAACAAACAAGTGAGGATGATCCAATAAGATTCCAAAATAGGACAATGTCATCTTTTGACCATCACTCCTTCAAATGAACTCAAATGTTAACAAATCTTTGTGATGAGGTTCACAACATAAGTAAGAATGCTTAAAATTAATTTTAAATAAAAATGCATCATCTTACCCCTAAAAAAGTAAAGAATAGTTAGTACTAGTGAGTCATATTTTAGGCATAAGTAGATCAAATGATGTCCAATTTGGAATATCATTTTTCAAATAAAAGAGAACTTAGAGAAATACATGTATAAATTTTAGTTGAAAATACATTTGTTTGGCCTTTCAAAATTTCAAAACTTGGTCTAATATATAGTATGATTTCCTCTCTCCTCTAAGATCCAAATAAAATAAATTTCATACTAAATATTCTTTAAATCCTTGTCCATTTGCTATTAAATTTTAGTTAAAAATTCATCTATTTGAACCTTCAAAAAGGTAGTGTAATCCAATCAATAGGTTGGCTGGGAATGGGTTGATTTGGCATGTGCATAGTTGTATAAAGGTGAATTAGACACGAGGTAATGGGAATGTATATATGGAAGAAGCATGGCACCTCACTCCAATACATATCAACACATAAAATAACCTTGGGGATAAAGAAACAATAGTTGCATTTCTAGATTTGGAAGTGGAAGTGACTAGATGGGGCTTACTTGGGCCAAGACAAGGAAGGAGATGGAATTTTTCAAGATCCAAGAGTAGAGAAATCAATTTCTAATAATAATAGAGCAATAAAACATTGAGAATCATTATGTAGAATTTTAAAACAAGTTGAAAGTAGTTATGCATTTTAAGGGCCAAGTTGATGTCCAATATCTCTCATGTATCAGAAGGAAGATTTCAAGATCCAAGAGTAGAGGAATCAATTTATAATATAAGTAGAGTAATAAAACATTGAGAATAATTATTTAAATTTACAAACAAGTTCAAAGTAGCTATGCATTTCAAGGGCCAAGTTGATGTCCAATATTTGTCGTTTATTCTCCATTTTTTCAAGGAATATGAAACTTGATTGATTGAAGTGTGGGTTTTCTTCCCCTAGAGTTTTAACCTAATATAAATCACTATTCCATTGTGTTTTTTCTAATTAATCTATGATTTTACTTGTATTTGACTTCGTTCTATAGAATTTGCATGGTTTCCTCTTGTATTTATGCTTACAAACAACATGTTTGATATAGAATGAGAAACATTTTGAAACAACAGTAAATACTTGTCTTTACAATATATTTTAGGCTCCATTATCATTGCATAAATATCATCATGGATTTACCCTATTGTATTCTTAACATCTATGACTATTTTTGGCTATATAAGTTTTGTTTTGGTGCCAAAATAGAAGGTTTTAAAAGCAATTGGCAACTAATTTTTCATGGTCCACATGGAACCAAGACAAGGATCACTTCAAGTATTCAAAACGATATATTTAATATTTTATTTTTAGAACTTAGAAAACATATTGATATTATAGCAATTTTTTCTTTGATTGGTTGTTAGCACATGATAGTTTTCATGAAGGAAAATCTAGCAAAATGGTCAACTCAAGATCTAAGAGAAGAGTAAAGTCATTAGGTAGATTAAAAAACAATAAGCAAAGATTATTTCCAAGTTGAGGAATAAAAATTAAGGGATAAAAATGATACTTCAAGATAAAGAAGATCTCTTTTATATGGTGTTAAAACAAGTTGGAAAGGTGCAACAATAAAACATGCAACTAGTAACCTTGTCTATTAAGGTGTAGTATAAGTAGAAGGAAACTACCTATAGAAATTAAATAAAATATATGATAGGATAAAACCTGTGGAATATTTTCTAGAACAACTCCAACAAAAAAGTGAAAAAATGCAAAGAAAATAATACATTTCCAACAAGAATACATGCGCAATGACCAAGCATTACATGGTAAGCAATCAAAATTTTGATTTTACAAGTTTTAGTTGCATTCAAGTGGTATTGGATCCAACTGGATAAAGATAATTGGATATTAAATCAAGGGCTTGGAAAAATGGCTAAGGCATCATGTATCTCATTGAGGTAATATAAATACCTTAAAAAATTGGGCTTGAACACCAAGAGCATAGTGAATTTTGAAAGAAGAATGAAGGTGTGTCTCTTAAAGAGAAGGGAAAGCTACGATTCCAACAAAATGTACATAAAGTATGTAATGCCACCATAAAAATAGCCAAGAAACATTGTCAAACATCTCAATATTGAAACCTTCCAAAGAAGAATGAGTGTATAAGACCAAGGTGAGCTCCAAAAATGCAGAAAAGAACAAGTATGCAACAATAAGAAGAACTACATGCATTAAATTTCTATTATTATTTTCTTATGATCATTGTGAAATAAAATGCTATATTATTTTTTGTTGGGATCTCCATCCATGAAAACATTGTTGAAAAGGATTAATAGTACTAACATGTCTATAAATGGTTTCCAACTACAAGAAAGGGCTATCCAAAAGAAAATCAAAATTTGAAGAAGATTTCCATGATGCCAATGCAAAATCTTTTAAATTGGTTTATGGTTGGATCACTTCAAATAAATGGAGTATGACCACTACAAATGCTAAGTGTATGTATGTAAATTTCCAATAGTATGTGATACTACTTAACTATATTATAGAGAAATTATGCCCAAACAATCTAACATGGGGTTAAAGTTACATAATCCAAGTTGTTGAAATAGAACAAAAGTAATTTTGATCATTTGGGGCACATTTATGAGGGATAAAATCTAGTTTTACACTTAGGATATGGAGTTGAAATTCATCCACCAAAAAAGAATATATGTATTTATCATTGTATGCTTAAGGAAAACAAGAAAACATATTTTCCAACAAACATGAAAATGTTGTAGACATGCAAGCACGAAGAAGGAACATACAACATTGTTGGAAATTTGAGGTATTTTATGTTGTCATTGATGTCACATGGATCATTGATGTCACATGGATCACATTGAGTTTTGGTGGCCAAAGTATTTCATAAATAAGCATTTATGATATTTTGGAAAGCATGGATATATACAGGGTTTTTGTGAAAACCAAGGCAGGCAAAATAAAAGGTTTTATTTAAAACCATGGATGGCAGATTTGAAATGGGTTTTTCTTAAAACCCAGGTTGGCTTTTCGTTTCATCGAAAAAGGTGCCCCGGTGATGGAGATATTTAATTTTAAATATTTAGTTTAAATTTTAATTATTTAAAATTTAAATTTTAAATTTTAAAATTAAAATTAAAGTCATCGCCGACGTCATAAAAACCATGCGCCATCAAAAGGAAATTAATAATTAAAGGTGTCGACGTATGTGAAATTAAAGGAAGGTTGCATATATATATGCAAAGGCTTTCGATTCAAAAGTCTAAGCATCGAATGAAGAGAACAAAAAGTGGAAGCCCCGAAATCCTTCGATGTGATAGCGTGGTCCAATGGTGAGCTTGGGAAGCGTGGAGTTTTTGGTTGCGATAGGGCATGCGTTCGATTCCCACCGGGTTCGATTTTCGTAGAGTGTGGAAGAAGAGCATTTGGCGCACGTTTTTGGCATGAGCAAGGGCAGCGAAATATAGGGAGCATTTTTGCTCTCTGTCCTATGTGAGCAGATAGCTCACGTGGTCTTTGGCATCGCGGTTGTGGTGTTGAGTGGGCAGTGACGAGGGTTCGATTCCCTCTAAGAGGCAAGTAAATGTTTTATTGAATATTTTTTATTATTGCCTAATGTTGGAGGAATAAGGTGATGCTAAGGGAATAATGTTTGATTAAATTTTTATTTACTTGGAAGGCAAGATATAAGGGTTGAAATGCACTTTTAGAAAAAGAGAAATTTTTGGTGTTTTCCTCTTTTAGAAGTATACCATATTATATATCGTTGGAAAGCTTATTTCGAGGGCTATTTGATTAACTTGATTAGATGGAGAAATAAGGTGTATGTAAAGAGATATTTCTATTTTTGTAAAGGGGTTCAAAGTGAAGGTTGTTTTGTTCTTTTTCAAAGTGTGTTGAGTGTGGCAGATTTCCAAAGGGGTTTCTTCATCTTCATAAAAGGTATGGGCACATTCTCCTATTGATTGATTATGGTGGTTGATTTCTGAAATATCATTGGAGAGAAAAGGATTGATTGTGGTTTCCTTTTCGAAAGTGGTTGGTTGAATGCTTCAAGGTTTTCTAGTTTGAGAGTTGTGGTTAAACCTTGTTTTATAAGCATAGTTGTTGAAGCCCATTGGTTATGCAAAGAACTTGAAAAGAACATGAGTATCATTGTTATGTGAAGAATATTTTATTAGCATTGTTGTTGAAGCCCATTGGTTATGCAAAGAACTTGAACTTGAGAAGAACATGAGTATCATTGTTATGTGAGATTTGTGGTTGAGCATTGTTGGAAACATTTGAGTTGGTTGATACATGCTTGGACTAGGGTTTGTAAGAAAGAGTTGTTCCTTGTGGTAGTTGGTTGAGAAGAGTTGTTTGAGCCTAGTCAAGTGATTGTGTGAAGTGGTTGTTCAAGTTCCATGAAACAAACTATTCTATATTCTGGATTTGAGTTGAGATTGAGATTTGAGGATAGAACATATTGAGTCTCTAACAATTCTCTTTATGCTTCTATGAGATTGATTTGAGTTGAGATCATTGTGGATCATAGTTGTCATCCTTTGAAGAGTGTATTACCATTCATTGTTGAGTTCATATTTGAGCCTTGCCTTCATAATATTTGTGGATGAGATTTGAGTACTACTTGAGTATGATTGATTGAGCCTTTGAGAAGGCTTTTGGGATAGATTTTTGGACAAAGTTTGTGGATAGGTTTTGGGTTGAAAGTTTCTGGTGAGCTTGTTGAGCAGATTTGGACAAGTTCTGTGTGGAGCTTGTTGAGCAGATTTGGACAAGTTCTATGTGAGCTTGTTGAGCATAATTTGGAAAAGTTCTGTGGAGCTTGAGGATTTGCAGATTTGGACAAGTTCTGTGTGAGCTTGTTGAGAATTTGGAAAGTTATTTGTGAAGCTTTTGAGTGAGTTGGTTCTAAGTAGATCAATGTGTTGCCTAGCTGAGTAGATCAGTGGATTGCCTACCTGAGCAGATTAGTGTGTTGCCTAGCTGAGCAGATTAGTGGATTGCCTACCTGAGCAGATCAGTGTGTTGCCTAGCTGAGCAGATCAATGGATTGCCTACCTGAGCAGATCAGTGTGTTGCCTAGCTGAGCAGATCAGTGGATTGCCTACCTGAGCAGATCAGTGTATTGCCTAGCTTTGAGCAGATCAAAGTAATCATTGTATTGGATAAGGATCCTTATTTCTATGTGAAATATTATAAGGAGATTATCTTGTGGAGTACCCCACATTGGGGGAACCACGTTAAATCTTATGTCTCAATTGTGTGTGGTGACTTGTGCTCTTGCTTACTATTGCTATCTGAGTTATTAATGCACACTACTATATTTGGTTATTGCAATTAAGGACATTAATTGATATTGGTTTGGAAAGAAAGTAAAAAGTGGGCGCTATACTATTCACCCCCCTCTCAGTATAAGCTTGTGTTCTTCAATTGGTATCAGAGTGGGTTCCTTCGAAAAGGCTAACAGCTTGAGGGCAGATTCTACAAGAACACAGATGGCTTCACAGAATGGATCATCTACAAATAAGGCACCACTATTTGATGGTAACAATTATGCTTTCTGGAGCATGAGAATGAAGAACTACTTGATATCACAGGGATATGAGGTATGGCAGATGGTTGAAAAAGAGTATAAGGTTGAAGGTGATCCCGAGGTAGATAAGACTATCAAGAAATTGGTTGAGATCAATGCAAGGGCAATAAATTATATTTTGAGTGGGCTACGTGAGACAGATTTTGCAAAGGTCATGGTATGTAATTCAGCTAATGAAATGTGGACCAAGTTGTGGAATACTTATGAAGGAGATTCCAAGGTAAAGTTGTCAAAACTACAAACTCATAGAAAAATATTTGAGGAATTGAAAATGGAAGATTCTGAAGATATTGCAAAGTTTTTACTTCGAGTTGATGAGATTACTAACACCATGAGAGGCCTAGGATTTGAGATGAAAGAATCAGAAGTTACTCAAAAGGTTTTGAGATCACTTCCCATGAAGTATGATGCAAAGGTTTCAGCAATAGAAGAAACAATGGATATCAACAAGCTAACAATGGAAGAACTACAAGGAACTCTCACAGCTTATGAGATGAGGGTGAGTAAGCATCAGGTTCCAATAAAAGAGATTGCATTCAAGGCTTCAGAGAAAGAGAAAGGGAAGGTTCCAGAGATAGATAGAGATCCAGTTAATGATGAGGAAGCTAACTTCATCAAAAGGAATAAGGACTCAAGGAATTTTAGGGATATGAGGAAAGTCAGATGCTACAAGTGTGGTGATCTTGGTCACTATGCACACAAGTGTCCACATGAAGAAAATAGTGATGATGAAAAATAGGGTCACAGAAGAAAAGAAGATGGAAAGCATAAGCATGACAAAGATGACAGATACAAGCAAAATAGGTATGAGAAGAAGAAAATTTTTCGTAAGGTAAAGAAATCTTACTACATTGTAGAAGCAAGTGATAGCTCAGATCACAGTGATAAAGACAAGTCAGATGATGAAAAGGAAGAACATCTATTCCTTGGAATAGAAGGTGAAAGAGAACAGTGCTTTGTGTGTGGTCAAAGAGATCATAGATCAGGATATTGCAATGGATTCAATGATAGTGAAGATGAGATGACACATCAAGGAAATAGGCATGGTCAAAGAAATCATGAGAGTTTGTTTGCTATAGAAGATGATAATGATCTCAGTAACAATGAAGATAAAGAAGTCTCACTTTTGGTAATAAAAAAGGAAGAGGATGAGCCAAGAAAACAAAAATCAAAAGTCAAAAGGCTAAAAGAAGAATACAAAAATCTTGAAAACAAGATTCGAACAGATGTCAAAATCAGAGAAGAACTACTTCAGACAATCAGTAATCTCAGAGAAGAGCTTCAAAATGCAAAAAGAATAGAAGAAAGGATGAATGAAGAACTAAGGGTAATAACGGCAAGACATGACACGTTAGATGAAAAGGTTCAAAAAGGAGTGGAAACTTATTTTAAGGTCGTATCTCACTTCCAAAAAGAATCACACTCAAAAGGAAAGGAAGTTCTTAAAGATGAAAGCAAGGAAGAAATTAAGGAAAAGGATTTAGATACTACAAAGAAGGTTCAAGGATGCAATGCACAAGTTGAAAGTGATCATGAGGATAATGGTCAAGAGAGGTATGAGGAACCAAGGCATGAACAAAGGGCTTTTCAAGGATATTGTTTTTCTTGTAATGGATTTGGACACAGGGCTATACACTATAGGGTCTATGGATCAAAGAAGTTTGATTTTGCTAGAAGAAACTTCAAAGGAAGAAGGTATGGTTTTCAGGGACATTGCTTCTTATGCAACAGGATTGGTCATAGAGCTTCTCAGTGCAAATAAAATGAGCAACATGGTTTTGGTTTTAGAGCTACACAATTTAGAAGTCATGGTCATAATGGTCATGAAAATAGAGCTTCACAATACAGGGTTCAAGAAAGGAATGGATATGGAAATTATTTCAAGAAAGAATTCAGGATTTGGGCACCATCCAAAGGCTACAATATCAAGTGTTTTAATTGCAATAACTTTGGACATATTGCAAAATGGTGTAGGACTCAATTCCAAATAGGTTCAAGGCAAGAAGGTCAAACATGTTCTAGATAAGAAGATCAAGTAATTCATCAAGAGAAGGATATCAAGAAAACATGGAAGGAAGTTGATAGAGGAAAGAAATAATGTAATATGGGAGTAAAAGTACTCCCACCCCAAAATTAATCACCTCAAGAGAGAAGGTGGTGAGGGGGCTAAGCTTAAGAGTCATATATTTTAGCCCCATAGGTGTCCCTTTTGCCATTGATGTCAAAGGAGGAGAGATTTGAGTTAGGGGGAGCAGCCTCCAAAGAGAGCATTGAGTTAGGGGGAGCAGCCTCCAAAGAGAGTATTGAGTCAGGGGGAGCAACTTTGATTCTCAAAAATGGTTTTTGTAGTGATTGTGGTGATTTGCATTAGAGGTGTTGCCATCAATGACAAAGGGGGAGATTGTTGGAAATTTGAGGTATTTTATGTTGTCATTGATGTCACATGGATCATTGATGATCACATGGATACATTGAGTTTTGGTGGCCAAAGTATTTCATAAATAAGCATTTATGATATTTTGGAAAGCATGGATATATACAGGGTTTTTGTGAAAACCAAGGCAGGCAAAATAAAAGGTTTTATTTAAAACCATGGATGGCAGATTTGAAATGGGTTTTTCTTAAAACCCAGGTTGGCTTTTCGTTTCGTCGAAAAAGGTGCCCCGGTGATGGAGATATTTAATTTTAAATATTTAGTTTAAATTTTAATTATTTAAAATTTAAATTTAAATTTTAAAATTAAAATTAAAGTCATCGTCGACGTCATAAAAACCATGCGCCATCAAAAGGAAATTAATAATTAAAGGTGCCGACGTATGTGAAATTAAAGGAAGGTTGCATATATATATGCAAAGGCTTTCGATTCAAAAGTCTAAGCATCGAATGAAGAGAACAAAAAGTGGAAGCCCCGAAATCCTTCGATGTGACAACGTGGTCCAACGGTGAGCTTGGGAAGCGTGGAGTTTTTGGTTGCGATAGGGCATGCGTTCGATTCCCACCGGGTTCGATTTTCGTAGAGTGTGGAAGAAGAGCATTTGGCGCACATTTTTGGCATGAGCAAGGGCAGCGAAATATAGGGAGCATTTTTGCTCTCTGTCCTATGTGAGCAGATAGCTCACGTGGTCTTTGGCATCGCGGTTGTGGTGTTGAGTGGGCAGTGACGAGGGTTCGATTCCCTCTAAGAGGTAAGTAAACGTTTTATTGAATATTTTTTATTATTGCCTAATGTTGGAGGAATAAGGTGATGCTAAGGGAATAATGTTTGATTAAATTTTTATTTACTTGGAAGGCAAGATATAAGGGTTGAAATGCACTTTTAGAAAAAGAGAAATTTTTGGTGTTTTCCTCTTTTAGAAGTATACCATATTATATATCGTTGGAAAGCTTATTTCGAGGGCTATTTGATTAACTTGATTAGATGGAGAAATAAGGTGTATGTAAAGAGATATTTCTGTTTTTGTAAAGGGGTTCAAAGTGAAGGTTGTTTTGTTCTTTTTCAAAGTGTGTTGAGTGTGGCAGATTTCCAAAGGGGTTTCTTCATCTTCATAAAAGGTATGGGCACATTCTCCTATTGATTGATTATGGTGGTTGATTTCTGAAATATCATTGGAGAGAAAAGGATTGATTGTGGTTTCCTTTTCGAAAGTGGTTGGTTGAATGCTTCAAGGTTTTCTAGTTTGAGAGTTGTGGTTAAACCTTGTTTTATAAGCATAGTTGTTGAAGCCCATTGGTTATGCAAAGAACTTGAAAAGAACATGAGTATCATTGTTATGTGAAGAATATTTTATTAGCATTGTTGTTGAAGCCCATTGGTTATGCAAAGAACTTGAACTTGAGAAGAACATGAGTATCATTGTTATGTGAGATTTGTGGTTGAGCATTGTTGGAAACATTTGAGTTGGTTGATACATGCTTGGACTAGGGTTTGTAAGAAAGAGTTGTTCCTTGTGGTAGTTGGTTGAGAAGAGTTGTTTGAGCCTAGTCAAGTGATTGTGTGAAGTGGTTGTTCAAGTTCCATGAAACAAACTATTCTATATTCTGGATTTGAGTTGAGATTGAGATTTGAGGATAGAACATATTGAGTCTCTAACAATTCTCTTTATGCTTCTATGAGATTGCCTTGAGTTGAGAAAGATATTGGATTTGAGTATAGAACATATTGAGTCTCTAACAATTCTCTTTATGCTTCTATGAGATTGATTTGAGTTGAGATCATTGTGGATCATAGTTGTCATCCTTTGAAGAGTGTATTACCATTCATTGTTGAGTTCATATTTGAGCCTTGCCTTCATAAGATTTGTGGATGAGATTTGAGTACTACTTGAGCATGATTGATTGAGCCTTTGAGAAGGCTTTTGGGATAGATTTTGACAGCTTTGTGGATGTTTTGAGATTTGGACAAGTTGTGTGAGCTTGTTGAGTAATTTGGACAAGTTATGTGTGAGCTTGTTGAGTAGATTTGGACAAGTTCTGTGTGAGCTTGTTGAGCAGATTTGGACAAGTTCTGTGTGAGCTTGTTGAGCAGATTTGGACAAGTTTTGTGTGAGCTTGTTGAGCAGATTTGGACAAGTTCTGTGTGAGCTTGTTGAGCATATTTGGACAAGTTCTATGTGGACTTGTTGAGATATTTGGACAAGTTATGTGTGAGCTTGTTGAGCATATTTGGACAAGTTCTGTGTGAGCTTGTTGAATATTTGGACAAGTTCTATGTGAGCTTGTTGAGCAGATTAGTGGAGTGCCTAGCTAAGTAGATCAGTGGATTGCCTCCCTGAGTAGATTAGTGTGTTGCCTAGTTGAGCAGATCAGTGGATTGCCTACCTGAGAATGGTGTGTTGCCTAACTGAGTAGATTAGTGGATTGCCTACCTGAAGCAGATCAATGTGTTGCCTAGTTGAGTAGATCAGTGGATTGCCTACCGAGAGATCGGTGTGTTGCCTAGCTGAGCAGATCGGTGGATTGCCTACCCGAAAGATCGGTGTATTGCCTAGCTTTGAGCAGATCAAAGTAATCATTGTATTGGATAAGGATCCTTATTTCTGTGTGAAATATTATAAGGAGATTATCTTGTGGAGTACCCCACATTGGGGGAACCACGTTAAATCTTGTGTCTCAATTGTGTGTGGTGACTTGTGCTCTTGCTTACTATTGCTATCTGAGTTATTAATGCACTATAGCACCCTAAAATTGGCGCAGTAAACCTTAGCAATAATTAAAATTATCTTGGTAATAATTCAAATTCAAATTTTCAACCCCGAACCGCCTTTTAACCGCTTTCCTCATTTTTTGTGCCATTTTTAGGATTTGTTGTGACCGTTGGACGATATCGTCGCCGATCAGACGATATCGCCTCAGATCGGACGATTTCGTCTGGACTAGGACGTCCAGACGATTTCGTCCCAAAACTAATTTTTCATAATTAGCTTCTGTTTCAACGACGTCTCTAACCTGGGCAAAAGCGTGTCTACGTGGTTAGAGACCTCCCCCATTGGAGATCTCCCAAATTGGGATGATCTCCAACCTCCCAACCTCTTTCCTATGCCTATTTAATCTTAGGCCCTCCCCTTGACATTCCCCTGGCTGAATTTTTTTGCACTTCGAGTTTTACATGCATTAGAATATCCTAGACTATTGTTTGCCTTTGTCCCTTTTCAAATTTTCTTGCAGGAACTTTGTTATTCTTCAGTCGGAGCAAGCTCAGATCATCGCAGATGATCCTGTCCAATTCGAGACGATTTCGTACCAATCCGAGATGATTTCGACTGCAGTCAACATTGGGGGCAATCAGTGCCCTGAGTTTGCATTCTTTCTCCATTATTTACTGTTTTGCTTTGCATTAGTTAAACTTATTATTATTTTGCATCTCGGAGTTCACCCATATAGTCTTAATGCATAATAAAATCATAAATTGTCATTAAATCATTGTAATGCACTCGTGTTTTTGTTTATTATTATCATTTTAATATTATTACTGTCATTCTACATCATTGCCCTCTGTTGGCATAGCTGCATTTTCTATATTTTGTATCTATTTCTCTGATTGCAGGTCTCTGACGAATTCGTCTGACGAATTCATCAGATCTCAGATGATCCTGTCTGATCGTAGACGATCCTATCAGATCAGAGGCGATCCTGACTGCTTCAAGAATCAGAACCTCCATCAGACATCCGGATCAGGTATGGCTCTTTAATCTAGCTTATTCTCTCTATTTTCTATTCAAATCTATTTTTTGTATTCATTTAAATCTGCATTTCATATAGAACAACTTAAATTCATTTGGCCAAACCTAGGAGTTGAATGATCAAACATAAAATTGAACACATCAAACACATTCCCAACCTAGGCGTGGAAACTGCCATTCAAAAGTTTCCTGGTGAACCCACCATCCATCGAAAAATCACCTTAATACACCTCCCCCGAGAGGCGGGACCTTCGAAAGGCCTCTCAGTCCGAGGTATTGTCCCATCCTTCCCGCATCCCCCTTTCGGGCGCGGATCCTTTAGCCTGAAGGTAAGGGTGCGGAAAATTTGGAACGATACATTTTGGTGAACCCGACGTGAAACTAAAACCTTTTGAAAACAAAAACAAAAAAAAAAAAAAAAAAAAATAGATGCATTAGAAAACTACTAAGTTGCATATCATGTTTAGATGGTAGCTCCTAAGAAAAGACTAGCAGTTACTATAAATGTTGAAAACCAATTAGCAGCCATAGAAATTAATTTTGTGCTTAGTGTGCCTGAAACAGATAGAAACCAACTTTTGTGGGACGAACTTGATAGAAGACTAGGTATCATTTCATCTAGGTCAACAGAGCTTAAACAAATCAAGAGGCTTGTCCTAGATAGAATCCTGGATCCTCATCAACTTATTCTTTATCATGAACTTCAGAGAGCTTGCCATAGGTGGTTAGCAGATAGAAGAGCCCTTGTGTCTTCTGAGTTGTACACCTTCGAGGAATACCTCGAGAATGCAGCCATAGTGCATCAATTTCTAGCTCGTATAGAGGACCAAGAAGCTGATCTTGCAGATAGAAAAATATGGAATAGAGTTCCTAGAGCTGTGTTATATCGAGAGTATTGCCACGAGCTTTACTTCTACCGACCAGAGTCTGAAACAGATAATATCACCATAGCACACTTTGTTGACTTCCTGAAAAACAATTTTCAATTTGAAGAAGAACATTTCATGACTCCTGAAGAACTCGAGCCCATTAATGATATTTATAAATTGTTTATAGAAAACTAGATCATTGCTTTCATTATTATTATTTCTTGCATGTTGTGTGTTGTTTGTTATCTTTATAATATTGTTATAAAAAAAAAAAACAAGAAAAACCAAAAAAAAAACATAATCAAATCAAAACATTTTTTTTTTATATTATAGTAGGTATATAATTAAAATATATACCTCTTAAGCTTGTTGCATATATATATATATATATATATATATATATATATATATATATATATATATATATTTTCTGAAATCTAAGTTTAAGCACAATGACTAAACTTAGGAATGGTAAACAAACTGAAGAAGAAGAAGAAGAAGATTGGTTAGGCAAGAAAAATAAAAAATTAAATACCCTTCCCGAGGATCCAATTCCAGAAGAAGAAACTCTAGAACAACCGGAAGATGACCTGGTTGAAGAAAATGAACAACAAGAAAATGTTAGAGAGGAAGGATCCTCATCCCCTAGAATGGCTCCAGACGGAACTGTTACTTTTGATAACATAGATCATTTCTGGAAATTCTTCAACAATAATATTGGTGCTCTTAATATGGCAGTTCGTATTGATAGGGGACAAATTAGTGACACTCAAGCAGCCATGGAACATATGTTTGACATACACACTAATCCCTTGTCTTTCGTTGATCAAGAAAGTGATAAAGCTGGACCATCCAATATGGATATGGCCGCTATAATTCAGAACATGCAAAAACAACAGGTTACCCAACCTCCTAAGGAACCAGTTATTGAGCCTAAAATCATTCCCACACAAAAGAGACCTTCATTCACTGCTTTATTTCGCCAAACTATTGATCAATATGCTTCAAATCGACAAAAACCTAAAATGAAGCCAAACACCAATTTTCAACAATCTGGGATACAACATAATACAACTTCAAAACTTCTTCATAACACCCTTCCTACCAACAATTTACACAATAGTAATATAGCATCTAATATTCATGTCCCTCCATCATATGCTCACAAATCTCATATTTATGCCCTACCGAACCAATATGGTGGGCAAACCAGTAATCTGGAAGCCATGGTGAAACAGTTAGCTTCCCGCATGGACCAGATAGATCCCTACCGTCCCTCGTACAATTATCGAGAGATGTGTAGTCAACCTCTAGATCCTATGGTTGTAGCACAACCATACCCTAAGCACTTTCCCATGCCCGTTCTGCCTATATATAAAGGAACTGAAGATCCCATAGAGCATCTTCGCATGTTTAGGATAGCATGTCATGATATATCACATGATGACTTGTTATTACTAAAAATGTTCCCAAAAAGTTTAGGAGGAATGGCATTAGAGTGGTACTATCAATTGCCCACTCATTCTTTGAGAAATTTTGAAGAGACCGCTGAATCTTTTGTGCATCAATTTAGTGCCTATATCGAAAGGCATGTAACCATTAAAGATTTGTACAACTTAAAACAAGACAAAGATGAATGTTTTGCTGATTTCTTAGCTAGATGGAGGCAGTTGACAGGAAAATTGCACTTTGTGCTACCTTATAGGGAAATGTTGGACATTTTTATTAATAATTTGCAAGAACAAATATCTTATGAGTTATCAAATGCTACTTTGACTACCTTCGATCAGGCTATAGACTTAGCTCGAAGAGTAGAAGATGCTCTCATTAGGAGAGGCCAACTTAGGAAGAAAGATGATGAGAAAACATCCAGAAATCAATATAAAAACAAACAAGTTGTAGGTGACGGAGTCACTGACAATAGAAATGTTGCTAATATCAATACAACGAAGACAACAGAAAAATTTATATTGAAACCTCCTGATAAACCTCCTCGAGAGTTTACTAGATTGAATCAACCATTATCAACTATTCTACCCCAATTACTCGAAAGAGGCTTGATCCAATTACCAGCTATCCGGGAACCTGATCCAACCATACCTGGATACAGAGCAGATTTACACTGTGATTTCCATAGAGGGCCTGGACACTCTACCAACTCTTGTAAAATATTAAAACATAAAATACAAGATCTGATTGATAATAATGAGATGGAGGTGCAAGCCTTCCAACCTAAACAAAATGCTCCTAATAATGCTCAAAAGAACATCCCCCAAAATCAAAATCAAAATGCTAATCAATCATTAGATATATTTCAACATCCTTTACCAAAACATGGTAAAGAGGTGGCCAATCAAATTGAGCATCATAATGTCCCTCCTCCTACTCGATATGTAGGAACTATCAGCGGACATTTACCTAATCATGATTTACAAAAATTTGGCACAACTTTATCCATGGTCACGACCAGGCCCCTACATAATATTCAAACACCGGATCTCAGTGATGTAGAATCGGATACTAAAAGTGAAATAGACATCACCTCAAATCAATCGAATAGTTCTGAAGATGAATCAGACCCTATTCAACCTATCACAGATTCTATGATTCCAGAAGAACCATTTCCTAGAAGAGTTACTACTCGACCTTCTTCTAATCAGTTCCTTCCTAATGAACAAGCTATAAATGCTAGACCAAGACCTATTCAGCATCCTCAATATAACATTGTAGGTACCATCGGAGTCGTTACCAGACAACAAGCTCAAAATCTTCAACAAGAACCAAATCAGAATGATGGATCAGCCCCATTTGTTTTGAAAAATCCCAATAAAGGGAATCATGCTCCTAATGTTCAACCTAAACCTCCTTACAATATTAATGAGCAATTATCCAATACTATAGCCAGAATTTCCCTTTTGGACTTATTAAGATCTTCTCCTACACATAGAGATGAATTGATGCTTACATTAAGCCAAATGATGGTACCACAAAACATTCAACCTGAAGCCATGGCCAATACTATCATCACTAGAGAAGTTGATTGTATTGACTTTCGAGATAAAGATATACCACAACATAGTTTACATAAGGATAACCCCTTATATATTACTGCCCTAATTGGAGATGTAGCAGATCAAAAGGGTCTTGATTGATAATGGTTCATCTCTAAATATTTGCACTTTTGACTTCTACCAAATATTTGGGTTTAGAAGTGATGAAATGAAGAAAACTGACATGATCATAAAAGCTTTCAATGACGAAACACAAGAAACGTGTGGAGTTATTACCATCCCATTGCAAGTTGGTCCTAGAACCCTAGATACGACCGTGTTTATTGTACATTGCCCCGCATCATACAATATACTCTTGGGTCGTCCTTGGATCAATGCAATGCGGGCTGTCCCATCAACTTTACACCAATGTGTTAAATTCAAATTTAAAAATCAGTTGGTCACTATCCATGGTGATCCCAGACCCTTTGATATGTGTGCTTTGGCAGAACCTGTTGGAGTTCAATTTTGCCCTGCTCTGTCATCCACACATCCTAATTCTTATTTTTCATCTAAAACTGTGAAACACACACCCATAACTTCATCTATTTCTCCTCCATTAATTTCACCCTCATATATAGATCAACAATCTTCTAAACAAACTACTCTAGAACCTCAAAAAGATCTTAAATCCACAACCAATCCTTCATGTTCCGTCCCTATAATTTCAAAATCTATAGACCCATCTATTAACAACTCCACATTATCTACATCTATCATACCTTCCACATCTAAAGATATAGGGAATGATCCTTCTACATCTTATGCTCTTTCTGATGAACTCTTACCTGATTTATCTAACATTCTTATATCAGAAAAAACAAATGCTTCTATGCAAAATTCCATTATCTTAAGTAATTTGCCGCCATCTCCTCGTACTTTGGGCCTCCCACAACCTATGGGAAGTACTTACCAAGTCGGGAGTTGCGCCTTCATTTATAAGGGATATGACTGGGGAAGAATACCCAGGAACATCAAAACTCATCATGAGGGATATGCTCGATGTTATTTTACTAATGAGTATATTAAAGCTAAACCTATGATGCTTAAAATGGGATATAAAGGGAAAGGCTTGGGACCTTTCCAAGATGGTATGAAAGAACCCTTTGAGGTAGAACCATGGCCCGCCCGATGTGGTGTGGGCCTATTTCCTAATAAGGGTCAACCCTTCCCTTTTGAAGATGATGATCAACTCATATGTTATCAAGATTATTTGGATGGGCATGATGATTTGCCTCTAAAAAATCAGCCATTTACATGTAATATGCTATCCATAGCTTATCCTGAAATGATTGTTGAATCCGACGATGAGTTGGAAGGAGATATCTTCCATGATGTCTCCGTTGAAGAGATGTTACACAATGGTTTTTATTTTGATGGTTCTATACCTACTATAGCCCAACTTGAGGTCACTACTCCTCAAGATGAATTATCCAAGTTAACCTTAAAAGAATTACAAGAATTGGGCGTTTCACCCGCCCCACCTAATTTTGAAAGAGACCTACACATGGAAGTAGAAAACGTCATTAGAGTTAACATTGGAACTGAGGATAATCCCCACATAATCAATATTGGATCAGAATTAAGTCAAGAAAAACAAGAGCAATACATTGCATTCCTTAAAGAATATGAAGATGTCTTCGCTTGGACATATGAAGATATGCCAGGTTTAGACCCTTCTGTAGTCATGCATCACCTAGTAGTCCATCCGGATGCTAAACCTGTTAAACAAAAACTTAGAAAAATGCATCCCAAAGTGGCCTTGCTAGTCAAAGGGGAGTTAGAAAAACTCTTGAATGTTGTTTTTATACAAGCTATTGATTATGCTGAATGGATCTCGAATGTAGTTCCAGTCACCAAGAAAGAAGCTACTAAAGTTAGGGTTTGCACAGACTTTAGAGATATTAACGCTGCATGCCCTAAAGATGATTTTCCTCTTCCCAACATGGATCAAATCATTGATTTTACTGCTGGGAGTGGAATGATGTCCCTAATGGATGGATTTTCTGGTTATAATCAGATCAGGATAGCTCCTGAAGATCAGGCTAAAACAACCTTTATTACCCCCTGGGGAACCTTTTGTTGGAAAGTAATGCCATTTGGTTTAAAGAATGCAGGTGCAACCTATCAACGAGCTATGACTTATATCTTTCACGATATGATGCATGATATTCTACATGATTATGTAGATGATATTATAGCTCGTTCCATCACAGAAGATGATCATTTAAATGACTTACGGACAGTGTTTGATCGGTTAAGGGAATATCTTATCCGACTAAATCCAGCTAAATGCATATTCGACGTTAAGTCCGGTAAACTATTAGGGGTTATAGTTTCTTTACGTGGCATCAAAATCGACCCTCTCAAGATTGCGGCTATCATGGATATGCCCGCACCTACCAATATATCTGAGTTACGAAGTTTACAAGGTAAGCTTCAAGCTATCCGTCGCTTCATTGATAAGTTGGCGGACAAAACCGGTCCCTTTCTTAAGCTCCTTAAGAAGGATGTCCCTTTTAATTGGGACGACGAATGTAAGGAAGCTTTTGAACTCCTCAAACAATACCTCCTTAACCCACCTGTGCTTTCACCGCCTAGACCTGATCGCCCATTTATCCTATATATTTCTGCTTCAGATTTTGCTTTAGGAGCTATGTTAGCTCAACTTGATGATGAGAAAAGAGAACGTGCTAATTATTATATTAGCCAAACTTTAATCAGTTATGAAACCCGCTACACAACATTAGAAAAACTATGTCTAGCAGTCGTATTTTCAACGCAAAAATTATGCCATTATATGCTCAGTCAGAAAACTTATGTCATTGCTAAATATGATCCCTTGCGGTATCTCATGAGTCGACCTTATTTATCGGGTCGCACAGCTAAGTGGGTTCTTGCTTTGAGCGAGTTTGAACTCACGTTTATAGGACAAAAGTCTGTTAAGGGTCAAATCATAGCAGATCAATTAGTTGTTGCACCCTTAGAGTCTACCCATCCCCTCATCATTGAGTTTCTCGATGAATGCCTTCAATTAGAGGCAGACCATGTTGAACAATGGTCCTTATACTTTGATGGAGCCCGATGCATGAGTGGGGTTGGTGCAGGAATTATTTTAATATCTCCACAGAAACACATTATACCTTTGTCCTTTAAATTAACATTTGCTTGCACCAATAATATTGCTGAATATGAAGCTCTAATCCTTGGATTACGAGCTGCCTTGGCGCTAAAAATTAAACATTCGCTAGTTTTTGGTGATTCTCAACTTGTTATAAACCAAATTAATGATGTTTATCAGACTAGAGATGATAAATTGTGCCCATATAAAGCATATGTTTTACAATTAATATCTTTATTTGATCAAGTTACCTTGGAAGCTATTCCTCGAACTAGCAACCGTGCGGCTGACGCTATGGCCGCAACTGCATCTCTTCTGCCCTTGGAGTTAGATGACGAATATGCCACCATCATTATTCATCGACTCCAGGAACCCACTTCAAATAAGTCATGCTTAGAACCTTTGGATGTGTTTCTAATCAATGAAACTACCCTTGAACCTTGGTATATGGATATATTTGATTTTCTTCACAATGGGACTTTCCCTGCCAGTTCTAATAGAAACCAGCGTCGGTTATTACGTAGACGAGCAAGTCGATTTGTCATAATTGGCAATACTTTATATAGGAGATCTTTTGAAGGTATCCTATTGAGATGTTTGAATTTAGAAGAATCCAGATCAGCTTTGAGTGAAGCCCATGATGGATCTTGTGGAGGACACTTCAGTGGTAGTGTCATTGCTAAAAAGCTCCTTCGGATAGGATACTTTTGGCCTACCATGGAGAATGATGCACATGATTATGTGCGCCATTGCGACAAGTGCCAGAAACATGCTGACCTTGTACATGCCCCTGCACAAGAACTGCAGGCTATTTCATCTCCTTGGCCCTTTTCAAAATGGGGCTTAGACATTATTGGCAAAATTAATCCTGTGTCATCTGATGGACACAAATTCATCATAACCGCCATTGAGTATTTCATGAAGTGGGTTGAAGCTATGCCTTTAGCTTCTTGCACTGGAACACAAGTCTCTAAATTTATTTTTAATCAAATCATTTGTAGGTTCGAAATTCTTGCAAATCTTATCTCAGACAATGGAACTTGTTTCAAAAATAAAGATGTTAAGAAATTATGCCAAAAATATAAGATTCAACATCGTTGGTCCACTCCCTATTATCCTCAGGGTAATGGCCAAGCAGAAGCTTCTAACAAAACCTTAATCAAAATTCTCAAAATATTGGTCAATAAATCTGGTCACGATTGGCACATTCAATTATATCCAGCTTTGTGGGCTTATCGAACTAGTGTTCGAACCCCCACTGGAACTTCACCTTTTGTTTTGGTTTATGGCGTTGAAGCTGTTTTTCCCTTTGAATTAGAAGTTCCTTCTTTGGCTCTACTACTTCAAGATACCGAAGTAGGAGATGAATATCGAAGTTGGCAGACTCAGTCACTGGAGCTCCTAGATGAAAAGCGCATCAATGCTTTGGAGCATCTTCGTGCCTACCAAAACAAGCTTAAAAGATCATATGCTAAGAAAGTTCGTCATCGATCCTTTGAGGTCGGCGATCTTGTTTTAAAAGAAAATCAAAAGAATACTAATGCAACTAAAGACCTTAAAGGTAAATTTGAGCCCAACTGGCTTGGACCATATATTATCACTGCTAAATTTGAATCGGGAGCATACAAATTATCTACATTAGATGGAAAAGAACTTAAAGAACCCATGAATATTTTGCATCTTAAACGTTACTATGCATAAAAAATTGGTCATTTCATCATTGTATATATTTGTTTAAAATATTTCAAAAAAATCACTATCTTATATTTCTCTCAATTCATAACTTAAAATTAAAAACACCAAAAACATCCAAAAACATCCAAAATCATCAAAATCTTCAAAAACATCTTTTATTTTGTACTTCTCAAATTGTGACATATTGCAGTTATATTTTCAAGTTATTTTGGATAAATTAGCATTTATTTGGAATCCCGCACTTTCACATTCACATGAATAAATATCTTGATTTATTTGGCATGATTACTAATCTCTCTTATATCAAAGTCCACAAAATTCAATTAAATAAAGTTTGAGCACAGAGAATTGATCTTGTTATTTACTTAAGCCAAGCATATCCTTTCACAATAAAATGATTATATTTGTAATGTCCATGCTATGCTACATAGTAGAAGTGGTTTCTTGAGTGAAAAGTTTCCCCTGCTATCCTATCATGCACATGGTCTAGAATCTTTGAGAATTGACAAAAGGACAAGCTCACCCCTACCCAGAATAAAAATCCCTTGCTCTACAGCTAATCCGAGCAAGTATCCCTAGCATAGGAAGAAAATAAAAGTTCAAGAAAAAGAGAAAAAGAAAAAGGTTATTTCAGCATTATCTCAAATATCAAAGCAAAAGTACAAAAAAAAAAAAATACAAAAAGAAAAGAAAGCAAAAGAAAGCAAAAGCAAAAGCAATAAAATCCCTTTCCCTACCCATTGAAAAGAAAAGAAGGGTTGATGAGCTTGAATCCCTGGAATTCTCAATTATTCGAAAACTGTGAGGTAAGCCCCATAACAGGTGGTTTGTGCCCAACCCGCTTGGCCTTGGGTAACTCCTAGCATGGTGATATGTCTGTCACATTAGCGACCTTCTTTTGTACAGACCTATGTCTGCTTATGGATTAGCTAGCTCTTGATAACCCGACTTACATAGTAGTCTGGTATGGTTATATGCATCTAAATCATGGTTAATGAACACTTATTTGGTTACTTTAAATCACTTGTATCAAAGTATCTTGCTCAAAACTGGTAAATGAACAATACAATTGCACACACATTTGTATTTGAGAGATTTTGTGTATCATTATGATAAATCAAGATCGGAAATGAACTCACATACGCACATGGGATTCCTTATAAATCTAACTTTTGTCTTTAAGATTCTTTGAAATATTTTTGCAAATTGTCTGGAATAATTTCATTTTCTTCTCTGAGAACAGTTGTTTAGTATAAAGACAACTACATGCATTACCAAAAAAAAATCAAAATCATTTTTCAACAACATGTAATAAAGTTACATATAACTTTTGACTTTCACGACGATGGTATAGTTCCAAAACCACAAGTGGAATTTTATGCCTAGCGCAAGTCCTCATCTTCATATTTTCTGTTTATTTTCAAAAATTAAAAATTAAACCATGTAATAAAACTACAATATCAATTTCTTCTTCGGATTTCGCGATGATGGTATAAGTCTATACCTAAATATTCTATGCCTAGCGCAAACCATTGTTTTACTTTTATTTCCCATTTATTTCAAATAAATTCATCAAAAACATATGACTTAAATCATTGTGTTACACAATTATGCTTTAAAACAAACGAACACTTATTCTATTTCATGTCATTATGTTCAAATTCAATATTGCAACCATGGTATAATTCCTAAGGAATTGTTCAAAATTTTATCACACTTAGGAATTTATGCCTAGCAAAATCATTTTAAAATATTTCATGCATACTATTTTTATGAAAATCTGAAAACAAATCACCATCATCATCATCATTTGCATCATCACAACAAAGTCTTAAGACAGTCTCTTAAGCACTCTTTTACTTTTAACAATATTTCTATACTGGGATTAGCTTGATGACCGAGTGAGCGACGACTCCATGAAATGGTCTATAATAGCGACAATGTCCTTTGAAATTATTGTTAGAAGTCCCTTTTATTTTTTATCAAATCACATCACAACAACCAATTGTTTACATCAGATTATTTCATTTAAATTTTAAAAGCATGACATTCAAACCATAATATTTCCAATGACATAATTACATGAATCATCAAATCAATCACACCAAACATTAAAGCATCATAACAAACACATAAGACAAGTCATATGATCAAAAATATCTCATCTCTATATATATCAACAATATATACATCATCTCAAAATTGGATCGGTATGCCACAATCTGTACCTCGGCATACTCGATCCTCTATCAAAAATATCAACACTATGTATCAATCTGTGCAATGTAGTCTATAGCAGCTAGCCTCGAGAAGCCCTCGAGCTCTCAGCCTCATCTCCTCCCCTACCTTGAGGTGGAGGAGGTGGCCCCATCGCAGTCCGTGTGGTGCCATGAGTCCTGGACGCCGATCGTGATGATGTCCTAGATGACCCCATCACGACAGGCTCTGCAATATGAGCTGGTAATGGCACCCTCTGCTCTGCTGGCACCGCCTGGTAATATAGAGCCTGATAGAATGTAACCTGGGCAATAGCTCATGCTAAATCTCGAGTGCTCGCCCCTCCACCTCGAGCCCTGAGTCGTGCAACCTCATCCTACAAGGACTGCACTTGAGCTCGAAGACGAACAGTCTCCGCCCGAAGAGTAGCCATCTCGCTACTCTCTCCTACCTCGACACCCTTGCCCTTATCGAGCGATGGTGGCCTCTCTCTCCATGGAGAAGGGGGTCTCTCCTCCCTCCTCTCCCATTGTCATGGCCTCTGCTGAGCCTATGGCCTCCTCTGCTCTCTCCCGCCATGACCCTGTGCTGCCTCAATGGCCGCCTGGCACCGCCTCCCCATTCGACGCACAACTACATGAATTGAACCCTGAGCCCTCGTCATCCGAGGAGGGCGGATGCCTATGTACTAGGCATCGTAGACATCTGTGACCCTTACGTCGTCCCCATCCATTGGCTGAATGGGGGCATCATCTGCGTCTTGACTCCAAATGAAGAACACAAGCTTATACTGAGAGAGGGGGTGAACAGTATAAGACCACTTTTTAATTTGCTTTAAAATCAACTTTCAAAATAGTATAATGCAGTGTATAGATAGCAGTAATAATAGTAGTAATCAAAGCAATGCACAACACACCATCCACAAAGTGACACAACAATTTACGTGGTTCACCCAATGTGGGCTACTCCACGGATAAAACTTTTCTCTAAAAGTTATATCACAGTTCTTTGGGAAACCTTCCCAATTACAAAGTTTATGGGCACCAACCCAAAGGAGACACCTTCCCCTAGCTCTGCTCTTAGTGGTGATCCTCTAGAAGACCTCTACCTCCTCTGCACTTAGCAAGTGGAACTCTATCCACAGAAGACACCTGTCTTCCCTACTTTGGTTGGAGATCTCTGTCCTCAACTCTATCACTGCAAAGCCATTCCTCAAATTCGCACCAAACATAGTCCTTCAGTCTAGCACAAATTTTTCCTCTTCCTTTGTTCTTTTCTGTTACAGTTGCACTTGGTTGAAACCAACTTTTCACTGTCTGCGCATACACAGCAACACTCGATCAACTTATGCACTTCTGCAAAAACACAGCAACACAGTCTTCGCACACTCTTCGCAAATATAGTAGCACAGTATTCGCACTCTCTGCTCAAACACAGTAGCACAGTTTTCGCACAATCTATGCAAACACAGCAGCACAATCTTCGCACTCTTTGTTCAAACACAGTAGCACAGTTTTTGCACACTCTACGCAAACACAGTATTCGATCAAACTTCCACTTATGCACCTCTATGATCGAACTTCTCCCTGCACTCTATCTATGCAAATCACACTTCGAACGCACACTTGATCGATCGCCAAAATATTCAAGCAGCCCTCCTTTTATACTCACAATCTCAAGATTGAAATCTTGGTCTTAGTCGACTATTTACCCTTCAACCACGTCGACTGCAAAACCCTACACTGCGTCGGCCCAGATTTAACTCTGTCGGCTTCACTGCCTCCCTGTAGCTTCTGGCACAAAACTTCAACATGTCATGATATCACGACACCTTTGCCTGTCGTACACCTTCTATTGCTTGCTGTCGCAAAATCGTGACACTTTTTGCCTTTGTCTGCCTTGACAACGTGCTTGTCGCAAAATCGTGACACTTCTGACTTTTACTGATGTCATCTTCACTCCTGTCGTGAAATCGTGATGCTTTAGACTTCAAATCATTCTTCTCTGCTTTTGTTGCGAAATCGTGACACATTTGCTTCTGCTGATGTCAACTGCAACTCTGTCACAAAATCGTGACCCTTCTTGTTTCTTCAACATTTTCTTAGCTTGCACCAGTGAAAACAAAACATGTCACGAAATCATGATGCTTTCGCTGCCTTAAGCTCTTTTCTGCCATATGCCCATGAAATTGGAACATGTCACAAAATCGTGACGCTTTTGTCTACAAAGCCTTCCTCTCTGCTTCTGTCGTGAAATCGTGACACTTCTCCTATAGAAGACTTGCTTCCAGTTTTTGTCATGAAATCATGACACTTTCTCCAACTGAACGCTGCCAACTCAATCTATCATGAAATCGTGACACTTTCTGTATTTGCAAGCTTTCTCTTCAACCTATCACAAAATCATGACACTTTCTGCATTCGCTAGCTTTCTCTTCAACCTATCATGAAATCGCGACACTTCCTGCAACTCAATACTACCATCTCAACCTATCGCAAAATTGTGACGCTTCTTGTTTCAGACTCTTCCTTTTGTTGCATGTCACGAAATCCCAACACTTTTCCTTTTGGACTCTCTCTCCTGCAACATGTAGCGAAATCGCGACACTTTCTTGTCCGAACAACTTTCCTGGCAATGTGTCACGAAATCGCGACACTTTTCTTTCTCTGCCTTCCTGCACTTTTCGAGTCGCGAAAATGCGACATGTCATGAAATCATGACACTTTCTATTTTGCTCTGCTTCTCTGCCAACATGTCGTGAAATCATGACAGTTTTGCTTGCTTCGTCTCTGCCTTCCAGCATGTCGTGAAATCGTGACAGTTTTGCAAGAACTTTCTCTCTCCTTAAACATGTCGCAAAATCACAACAGTTTTGCTAGCACTTTCTCTCTCCTAAAACATGTCGCAAAATCATGACAGTTTTTCCAGCCGCCTGCATACTTTTTCTAACTTATCTTTTTCTTGATCTTTTGCAACTGGGCTACTCTGATTTTCTTGGAAACTTACTGACCAAGCTGAAACCTTCAACAAAACACATTCTTTGACATAAAAACAAATTGCTTAAAGAACTCCTTGACATCAATGACAACAACTACACTTGAGCAAAGGCAATGTACTCAAGGTAACCAAAATTGCCAACAATCTCCCCCTTTGTTATTGATGGCAAACCTTTACTAAAAGCACATCTTCAAGAGCCAAAACTGAAATCAATCTGAGCTGACAACTAAGAATATTTCTTTGAAGTTTTGCTTCCCCTGACTTGAAGCTTTCCTCATCACTTGAAGCTCTCCCCCTTACTCATATCTCTCCCCCTTACTCAAATCTCTCCCCCTTTGTCATCAATGGCAAAGGGTCACCTTTGGGGCTCGGGACTAAGAAAGAGCCTCTTAGCTTAGTCCCTCCCCCACCTCCTATTAAGGTGATTTAAAACAAGGGTGGGAGTAAAACTCTCATTAGGCACTCATCATCATCAGTGTCTACAATTTCTTTGTTGGGCCTTCTCTTGAGCTCTTTGTCAATGTTTCTATTCTTGGCACTTTTCTTGTTATTGTTCTCATCTCTTTTCTTGTCCACACCTTGATCCTTGGACCTGTTTATACCACTGTTCCTATTCCTGTACCTTGGAAGATCAGCTCTGCACTATCCTGGTCGTGTGACTTGCATTGTTGCACTTATAGCAAGTAACAATATTATTTCTTTCAGGCATAGCTGTTCTTTGAATCCGCCTATTCTGACTAACCCAGTTCCTGATATTTGCCTTGCAAAAAATTTCTTTATGCCCAAACTAATTGCAAGAGTAACAATACCCTTGGAAGAAATTACCACTTCTGAAATTATTGTTAACCTTCTTCATTTGAGACATGCAATGTGCAGCCATGTGACCAAACCTGTAACACGCAAAACATCTGCCATGAAATTTTCCTTTATACGACCTCTTGGGTCCTGAAAACTTTTTCTTCGCATTCTGAATTTCGTTTTCTATTTCTGCACATCGATCACTCATGGAATCATGTTCTAAAGTACTTTCTTCATCAGAACTCTCTTCCTTTTGGAATCTCTTGCTAGATTCCCTGACATGTTCTTTGAGCGGTTTAACAAAGCCAAGACCTGTTTTATCTATTGGATTTCTTTGACCTTTGATGAGAGATTTAACCCTTTTGGAGCTATCTTGAAACCTGTACAGCTTATCCTTGTACTCTTTAATTTCCACTTCTAAAGAGGCCATTTTCTGTTCCAACTTATTATACTCAAGAATCTTAGACTCTAACTCATCCTTGAGTTCCTGTGATTTAGCTATAGATAAGTCAAGATTTTCTATAAGATCATCTCTCTCCATACAACATTTATCTAACTTAATCTTGAGTCTATTATTCTTCTTTTTTTCCTTTTTCAGAACACTAAGAGCATTATTGAGTTCACATTCAAGATCCTCTATTTGATTGCACTTTGAATTATCAAAAACCATACATGCATCTTCAAAAACCAGAAACTAAACCATACATGCGAATTTGAATTATCAAAACTATCGCGATTTCGCGACATGTTTGAGGAGAGAAAGTTTTGGCAAAATTGTTGCGATTTCGTGACATGCTGGAAGGCAGAGATGAAGCAGGCAAAACTGTCGTTATTTTGTGACATGTTGGTAGAGAAGCAGAGCAAAATAGAAAGTGTCACGATTTCACGACATGTCGCATTTTCGTGACTCGAAAAGTGCAGGAAGGCAGAGAAAGAAAAGTGTCGCGATTTCGCGACACATTGCCAGGAAATTTGTTCGGATGAGAAAGTGTCGTGATTTCGCGACATGTTGCAGGAGAGAGAGTCCGAAAGGAAAAGTGTCATGATTTCGTGACATGCAGCAAAAGGAAGAGTCTGAAACAAGAAGCGTCACAATTTCGCGACAGGTTGAGATGGCAGTATTGAGTTGCAGGAAGTGTCGTGATTTTGTGACAGGTTGAAGAGAAAGCTAGCGAATGCAGAAAGTGTCACGATTTCATGATAGGTTGAAGAGAAAGCTTGCAAATGCAAAAAGTGTCATGATTTCATGACAAATTGATTTTGGCTTAAAATACATATGTTTAACCTTTCAAAATAGAAAAACTTATTCTATTATATGTTCCTAATTTCTCTCTCCTCAAAGATCCATATATGAAAAAATCTTATTATTGTCCACATGTTTATCAAATTTTAGCTCACAATTCATCCATTTATATCTTCAAAATTTCAAAAAATAATCCAACCAATAAGTTGGTTGGGAATGGACTAATTTGACATGTGCAAGATATACAAAAAATCAATTGGAAAAGTGTTGAGGGAAACATGTCACTTCCATGTATATTCATACTTGGAAAAAACTACTAGATTAAGATAAAATAGTTGCACTCTTGGATATGGAAATAGAAGTGACTAGGTGATGCTTATTTGGACCAAGATAGGTAAGAAGAAAAAGTTTTAAAGAGCCAATAGTAGGGGCAAGGAATTTCCAATAAGAATAGAAAAAGAACACTGAAAGGCACTATGCAAGGCTACAAACAAGTTCATAATATATATACATCTCATAAAGGGCCAAGTTGATGGTCAATATCTTTGAATATTCTCTATTTTTGTAAGGAATATATAGATTAACTATTTGAATAGTGGGTGTTCTAACTTAGATGGATTTTCCCACTCTAAATCATTGTATCGTTACTATTGTGAATGTGTTTTTAATTAATCGAATAAGTTCATCTACATTTTAGTTCATTGTATGGTTTCATGTGGTCTTCATGCTTAGAAACTAGCAGGTATGAGCTAGAACTAAGCATCATTTCAAAAAATGAGTAAATAACTAGTTTTATATTAGATTTTAAGCTTAATTAGCATTGTAAAAAGCTCTATGGACTATCCATATTTAAGTACTTTTTAAATATACAATATTAGTTTTCAGACAAAAAATATAGGGTTTTTTACAAGTGCTTAGTGATTAGTCCTATCATAGTCCAAGTGGAACTAAGTTAAGAAGAACTTCATGTGTTTAAAAGGATGTGTTTAAGGTTTTATTTTTTGAGTTTATAGATTAGTTCCAACCAAAAAAAAATGATATGAACATCTTGAGTGCTACAAAAGAGATCTTGTTAGCATTAGTAAAATTGCTAGTAAAAAATAAAAATTCTAGCTATTAAATATTTGTATCCAAATTGTTTAACTTGAGAAGACATGAATTTTGACGTTACTCTATAATTTTAGTTTTATAAGGTTGCAAGAGTGGAGATTGTTGATTTATTTCAAATCATGATATCTCAAAATTTCCCAAATAGAATAGGACTTTTTTCACCAAAGCATCTTGAAGAAACTTCTTGACATCTAGGTTATAAGTTTCTATGGAAGATTAATGGATAGCATCGATCATGTTTGCATGTAGTCAACATTCTTCAAGGTACTTAGTATGGAACCTATTGCAATATATTCCTTTTAATACCATAAATAGAAATGAGCAGGTAATTAGCAATGAAGTGTATTGAATGATCCCACTCACATATAGGTTGATATAAGAATAGGTGATGGTAACTACAAAATAGAAAAACCATAAGATCAATACTTTGATACCAATTCTCTCTTATACAATGGGATTAGCAATGATACTTGTAAAGTCTCATGACTACTATATTATCGATAATCCATGTTGATGAGAATCAAGAGGTAATTTCTCAATTTAGGTAATGATTTTGGATGGGTTACCCTTTAGAATTATGGAGTAGAACTAGGAAAAATATATACTTCATACCTTTAGGTATTGTAAAATATAAATAACGAAGAGATATGAACAATATATGCTTCTTGATACATATAGGTATTAGAAGCTATAAATAATGAAGATATTTTCACAAAAAAATACAATATGTTAAGCCTCGCAAATATTGGAGGGCTTGTACAGGTGTTGTAGGTGAGTTGGAGAGGGTAGGGCAATCCTATAAGGGAGGTCACTGGTTCAAATCTCCACCCTACCGAACATATATTGGGTACCCAAAATCCAGTTGATTATGTTGGTGCGATTAGGGCTAGGCGCGACTCTCGGGTGATTTTGATAGTGTAGAACGCCCTAGTCGTGGTTTCTTAGACCAAGGCGGCTCCGCAAGGGTTTTTTCGCTGAATTCAAAAAAAAAATTGGAGGGCTTGTTATTTATAGATAATGTAAATACAAATAAATGCTACAAATAACTTATATAGAAATGCTAGTGATATTTTTTAATTATGGTTATTATTTTATGGGCAAGTATTGTAGGTATGCTGCAAGTTTAATTGTAGAATTTATTCTTAATCTAGTCTACAAAGTGAAATAGTGTATAAGAAAGAAATAGATATCCAAAAAAAGATAAACTATGATAGATTTTTGCTTGTGTACAATTATGTCTATTATAATTAGAATAACCCAATAGAAAACTAGTGTAGTTCCCCTTTCATATCGTTACAAAATGACCATATTAAATTAATAGTTATAGAATAGTTTACATATCCCCTTTTGGAATTAGATGGTGAAATGACTTGGAAGTCTAATTTACTTGTTTTTGAACAAATATTGATAGTAAATATATGTATATTCTATAAATAAAGTATTAAATTCTAGTTTTGGTGTTCCGAATTGGTGTTTTATATTACTCTATGTATTGACATTTGTGCCATGGGATTTGTTATTGAAATCATGACGTGTAATGATGTTGGTATCATATGTCTTGACATGACATCTAGTGTGATTGTTGATATTGCAATGGTTGCTACTACCAAGTCAAATTATTGTGTCAAGGTAGCATGTAAAAGTCCAAGAAGGTGCCAAGGTTTAAAGGCTTGTATTTTCTCTAACATTTACTAAATGTTGGCAATACTACTATGAGGATTTCAATTACTCTTACTTCACTCAAATAAAGTTAATACACTTTTGATAAACAACAGGTTCCCATGTATGTGGATGCTAAACAAGATATCAACCATCTTCGTAAATAGAATTGGCAAGGCTAAGGATGTACAATTAAAAAAATTATACAAATAAATTAGAAAATGGTGTTCTAAAATTTCTAAATGATATTATTATTTTATTTATTATTGTTGATGCATATAACCATGTATATATGTGCAAGATGAGTTGCATAAATTGTATCATCCATTGCACTTTATATGTAAGAGTTTGACAATAGCTAGTGTGAACAGGATGACCTTGTCCAAAGGAATGGATTTTTTTAAAATATTGGTAAACAAAACAACCAATATCATGGTGATGACATATTAAATTCAAGTCATATTCACCATGATAATCGTCTCTTTATTTTCTATAGTTGGTGACATGCACACTATATAATCCTCTTCAAAACCATTGCTCTACTCCTAAATTTATAGTCTATATTAACCTTGATCACATAACATATGACATTGTCATTTTAATGGTTTTATTTGAAATCATTGTAAATAATTTCTATTTTTTCACTTGTAACACTTTCTCATTTTCTCACACTAAATGATTGTGACTAGCTAAATTAAAACTACTAATATAATGACCTTGGACATCATGGTAGTTATTAAATAATATTTATGTTATTGATCCCTTTACCACCTTGGTGTAGTTGTCCATGCATTAGAAATTTCTACCAAAGTTTGAACTATTTAAAAGTGACTTCAAATGTTGTTCCATCATCCTATCATTCACAAAAATACTTAAAATCATGTAATAACTATTGTCATTAAAATTACTTAAACTTTTAAAGCATCATATTCTATTCTCCTCTTTAAGTACAACCACATTCTACCATTTTTGCTTTAATTTCTTAATAATTATGGTTTTCATGCTTCATCATTTATATTATCTCCACCTCAATAAGATTCCTTACTATTTAGATTGTTTTTGCACTCCAACTTGTTGTGACATCTTCCCTCGTCTAAAAATCCTACTTTATTGTCCATGTGTCATCCTCCATTTGATCATTTTGTTTCCTTATTTAAAATATCCTTAATAATCAAAATAAACTTTTTTTTAATCAAATAGCCACATCCTAGTGATTTCCTTCTACACAATGCTTAAGATAAATTCCTTTGGACATGTTTTTGTTATTATCTATATCGCTTGATTTTATAATTGTCAATCATCTACTACAACTTGTTGTATCTCCACTTTTGCTAGTATGATGTTACCCGTTAATTCCTTTCATAGGGATTCTCATATCCCTATGACATTTTGCTTGCTATCTACATTATTTTGCTTGTTTTATAAAAATGCATATTTGTCTCTGAGTGAAACTAATAATCTTTCCTTTTCGAAATATTTAAATATATATATGTTTGTGAGAAACTATTATAAGTTAAAAATACTGATGTAAACTATAATATTTATATTTGTGAGCAACTATTAGAATTTAAAAAAACTAATATATATATAGTTTACATTAGTATTTAAAAAAACTAATATATATACATACAGTAGTATTTTTAAATATATATTAGTATTTTAAAATATTAATGTAAACTATATATATTATATAAAAATATATATGTAAATGTATAGAATAAAATGAAATAACAATGTAAATAAAATAAGTCAGTCTCTTTCGAATTTTTTTTGGACAAATGTTTTTCGACCTGGCAAGTGGAAACTATATACGTGTGTTGCACGCATGTTTTATGTGTCAAAGAAATATTGCACTCTATTTATTTAAAAGGGAAGGAAAAGCTCTTTGTGGTATCCAAAAAATCTGCTTCTTTCGTTGGGTGTTTGATGCTTGCCGTTGGACGTGGGAAAGGAATACAGATTTTAGAATGCAGTTGATTTGGCTTTCCCTTCAATTAGTAATCAGGTTTAAATTAAGATTTTGTACTGGTTGGTTTCATTTGTTACATGAGACATATGGTTAAACCACTTTAAATACTATGTTATTGCTTGTGTATCTGGTTTCATGTTGTGAACTAAATATAGAACAGTAGCAATACTCATAATTAATATGGAGTTACTGTGCATATAATTGTTTCAAATGATTATTAAGAATGAATATGGAGACTCTGTGCATATAGTGTTTGTTTAGTATGAAGTCGCGGTGCACTTTCTTCATTGCATTGTATTATAGCTTCGGACATAAGGCTTGAAAGCCTATTTTACACTTTAAAACAGTAATTTTTAGGCCGACATCTTCTTTTCAGCATAGCTACTATTGTAACGAAGAAAGAGTAACTATTTCTCTTATTAAACATTTTCTTCTCTTCTTTTATTAAGTGTTGGGTATGCGCTACAGAGAAAGGGTGTATTTTTCCTTGTGCTACCAATCTGTAGAATGATCAAAATCTGAAAACAAAACTTGTAAGGAAACAATAGTAGTTTTAAAAAAATCACATCTGATTTTATACTTGAAAAATAGTCTATAACCAAATTGTTGTATTAAAAGTTGTCCTCTAAGGAATTTTGTCGTAGACAT
This sequence comes from Wollemia nobilis, assembly GCA_028583015.1. Taxonomy (NCBI): domain Eukaryota; kingdom Viridiplantae; phylum Streptophyta; class Pinopsida; order Araucariales; family Araucariaceae; genus Wollemia; species Wollemia nobilis. The sequence goes on along the minus strand of JAQPPZ010002020.1, from coordinate 3,343,293 downwards.
TAACACCCAAATTTTAATGATTTTATCTCCTGTTGAAATCTGCCTTCAATCACGTTAAATGGGAGTTCTAAAGCTTAGACATTTCGGATAACCATTGGAGATTGTGCTACTGCGGTTCAAGAAGCTCGAGGTTGGTATGTTGTAACCATTATGGTTAAAATGGGGGATAACTGCACTACTTGAATTTAGCTGGATGAGTCCATATATTTGGTAGTACAAATATTTATGAATTTCGCTTTTATTGTTTGGGCGATATATCATGTATTTTCTTGTAAAGTCAAAAATGCAATTAAGAATATTTAAACTGTTTTGAAAAATTCGTTGATATAGAGATTTACGTTCTTTTGATATATGCAGAAAAAATTGAATTAATATTTAGAATGGAATGTTATACTTTTGCCGAAGTTGGATGAGAAAATTACCCTTTTTTGCTACGTCTTTGAAAGTTAATAGAGTTGTGAGAGATTTGTTTTCTTTAAGTTTTTGATTACTTTAATTTCTGTACATTTCTTCTAAATTTTACCTTATAAAGTATGTCTTTTGTTTCGCGCTCTTTGGATGAGTAGAATGTAAAACCTTATGTCCAGTCAATGATAGGTTTTACTGTGGTTAGCTTAATTTTCGTTGTCTTTGTAAATTCACGTAATTCTTGGGCTCGTGCAGGAGTTAACCAAACCTTAGAGAATGAATATTTTCCGTTAAACCACTACCTAATAGCGTAGAGAAACATAGTGAGTGTCAAACCATAAAATCGATCTCTATATCGATCGCTGGTGAGACGACATTGTATCCAGGTCCTTTGTCATCTACATGTTTTTAGCTTTCGAAAAATCAAAAAATTACCTTGGTTTGAGTAGGTAGGTGAAGATATAATTATTTAATAATTGAATTGAATATTTCAAAAATAGTGTGAATCCACGGCATATATGGGCAGTTTCATCTTGAAAACCTTTATCATTTAAATGTATGTTTAACATCTTGCATGAATGGGAACATATCAATTTGGGAATTAATCTCTACCATTTAGCTAAAATCACCGAGTTTGGGGAGTGATAAAACTAATTTAAATCATAAATAGATATGTGTGTAATCATAACTTTAAATGATATTGTAAAGGCAACATTGATCATAATTAGTCAAATGCACAAAAAGACGTGTCATTATATTCTTTTGGTCCGGTAGAAAACTTATTAGTGCACCTAGTTGATAATGGAACTTTTAAAATTGTGGCTTTTAGTAATATATTTCTATATTGAAGAAACTAAGCACGTAGATAAATTAATTAAACTAATTATAGAGGTTTACTTTTTTTTTTTTTTTTGGTAATTATTATAGTAGATTAAAAAAGGGTTTTTATAGAGGATCCCAAAACCTTATGTACAAAATCAGCCTTGCATCATGCCTCCTGGCTTTATGTATAAGCCTATTACAGAAATTGTAACCCCTAAAAAAAACTGATTACATAAGCAATGGGCCTAGGGCATCAATCCCTTGAAACTGAACACCAAAACAGAAATCCCGCCCAGTGGTAACAGTAAGCATGAAACAATCCCTCTCAGCGGGAAACAAACAAATAAGAAAGAAAGTAGTTTTGGAGATCTCGCCCGGTGGGGAGTAGCCAAAAACCACCATCGAGAAGATCCCGCCCGGCAGGAAGCAAAGAAAAACCGTTACAATAAAATCCCGCCTCGCGGGAAGCGATCAAAACCACCACAAATAGTCCCGCCTAGCGAGGAAGCAACGAGGAAATCCCACCATCCGGGAAACCAGCAAAAAAGAAAGGATCCCGCCTCGCGGAAAAGCTGCCGGATTTGGCGGATCCCGCCCCGTGGAGAAACCATCCCGCCCACCGGAAAACATTCCGTTCGGCGAGAGCCATCCTGCGAGGAAACCGACGGCCCGGCACGAGAGAGGATCCGGCCCATCGGGAAGTGACCGAGAGAGTTGCACCACAAGGAACCCGCCCGGGAAAACAAAAGAGGATCCCAACAGCAGGGACCAAGAATCCCATCCAAGCACAGAGCTCGTCGAGGATTCACAAGAAAAAGGGGGAAGCTGTCCAAACCCTAAACCGTCACCTCCATCGCACCGAGAAACGCAGGAGACCAGATCCATGCGAATAACCTGCAAAAAACCCCAAGGGGAAGCCTGAGGGAAAAAGGGAAGGGATCCCCAACCAAACAAGGATCCCTGGGAAGCACCAGTCCGAAAAAACAACCAAGGAAACCCTAGCCGGCCGGGAGGGGCACAAATAGTGGAGAAGGATCTCCCCCCAGGAGATCATCTGCAAACAACCACTCCCCGGGAGGGATGACCTGGGTTGAGCCAGGGACTGGGCAGGAACCAGGAGCCATGGGAGGGGGAGCAGGGGAGGGACCATAGCCCTCCCCTCTCAACTTTCTTCCCTCTCCTATTAGATATATCCTATAGAGGTTTACTTTGCTGAAGTATTAAAGTAAATGTTTATTTTGTTGTAGAAGTTAAAATTAATTATTTCAGGTTGTAGTTTATATAAATATTTATATATATGCTTTAAATTACCATGAATGTAAGACTCTAAGTAATCATCAAAGGGGAAAGAACGCAAATAAATTAAAAGGGAAAAGAACGCAAGAAAATTACAAACCATTAGAAGGATGTGTGTTTGTTTTTAACATTGAGAAGAATGTCATCCACCTGACTTTGATAGTTCACAATGGATGTGTGTTTGTTTTTAACATTGAGAAGAATGTCATCCACCTGACTTTGATAGTTCACAATGGTGGTTATTGTAATTTAGGAATAACTGTTTTCTGGAAAATTCTATATAGACAGAGTTCCTATTACCATGGAGAGTAACGAACAATGGTATGGGACATTGTTCTAGGTTTTTGTACGAGGTAGTATATGAGGATTCTCACGATTCATGCCTCAATTGTGGAATAACCAACGATAACTCAAGACTAGGGAGCTAGTCTTTGAAGTTGGAAGATCTAGCGATAGATGGTATGGGTAGCATTATCGCCAAACGTTATTTGATCTGAGATATTTGGATCCCGTACCCAAGGTGTTGGTGGGCCTTGTAAGTATTCATAGAAAATATGAATAACTAACAGGCACAGACATAATATGTTAACTCTAGCATGGGCTTAAAAGCTTAATATAAAAATAAGGTCAATGGACCTTTAGGATGAAGATAGGGTCATAGACCAGAGTCCACCATGCTACGAGATAGGAAAAATATGCATCCACCCTTCTAGGTGTTATGGGCCCTGGATGGGCAACCCCTTTTTGAGAACCCAAAGCTCGAGCTAAGAGAAGGTGGGTCTCATAAATGACAACTTACTACGGGAAGATGACCAGTCCCGAGCACTCATAATTTCGTCTACAGCAGTATAAGATCCTGGAGTGTGAACATTTATGCCTAAGTTGGGTGTGCAGTCGTCAATTTATGACAATTGTTAAAATGAGAATCAAAATTTTGAACTTGTGTTTTTGAAAACCAGGTGAGTAGACTTGGGTTGTTACAATTGTAGAACCCTCACATGAACACTCCATTTATGTGTAGTGAAAGACGTAGTGGATACAATTATGAACAAACTATAAGGACAATAAAATTTACAAGAATGAAGGAGAGAAGAGACCAAGAGTGATAGAATATGATCCTAAGTTATATATTTTATGTATAGTAGATATAAAGTATTTAGAATAGAAAATGGTTTAGTAGCCAACTAATCAAGAAGTAATTTTATAAAAATAGTTGTAGAGCTATTCATATTGCTCTTATGGAGATTTCTCTAGTTAGAACTACTACAAGTAGTAAGACTGAGAATTTATAGCTTTATCTTTAATGCTTAGAACTGAGAAGATTCTTCATGTAGATTCTAACATCTGGTGGTGAAACAAGGTATTGGTTCCATAGGTGTTTCTCTCTAGATTCATGAGAACCATAGGCATGGATGTTAAGGTAGAGATAAGACCAAAGCAAGAACAAGATCAAACGTAGTATTGACACCATAGGTGGTGTTCATACCATGAGTAGGTATAACATCATATGTTATTATATTCTTAATCTAATAGGTCAAAACTCTAAAAGATCATCAAGTTCTATTAATTGGTATCCCTCTGGTGTCAAGATTCTTGAGAACTTGAGCAACACCTACTTTGCTTAGATCATGTATCCCCCTTGAGAATTGGTCATCTCCATTGCATTGGATTAAAATTGAGTAAATAACTTATTGAGTTGATCAAGTATGTACCATCCATCCTAGGTTGTAAACTAACCACTCTTAGCAATCCTCAACAATTTGTATGTCTGTTGAGTGGTATTTTCACCCAGTTGTGAAAACACACTCTCCGATAGGATTTGGGTTCTAAATCCTCTCTTGCAAAGAAATTAAACAAGTAACTTCTCCAAGGTCTCCGCTATATTAGCATTTTACATCTGTGTATTAATAATCTCAAATAAAGATATTCAATTAAAATGCTTGGAACACCTTAGTGGTTGCAAGTAACTGAAAACAAGGGGCAATGTTGGTTTATTTTACTGTGAAACTTTAATGATTGTTCGTTGAACCCGAATAAAGCAAATGTGATTTGGTCCTTGTATGACCACGCTGTAACTTCAAAGTGGAAATTGATGAAATGCCATAAATGGTGGAACTATTTTTGGATTTTGACATTTTTTAATTTTTATTTTAATGTCTGCAAATTAAAACAAAATAACAGTTTCTGAAAGAAAATGCAGAAAATGAAAATAAAATGCAAAAAACAAACTGAAAATAAAAATGCACTCAGTATGATGCTATCCTGTTTCGACAAAATCGAAGATGTGAGGTTTCCATGCATGCAACCTAACCTATTGGACCTGCATGACATGCATAATCCCCATAGACTAAGTGTTGGTTCCTAGGGTACGAAATAAAATTCAGATTTCAAATATTAGCCTAATGTAACCCACAAAGGTGGTATTTAACATTATCTACAAATCCGAAATCTAAAAGAAAGTGAAAGAATAAACATTAAATCCATAGCATGCACAGAAGATCTCCTTCTTTCTTGCCCATAAGATGCAAATTTTTGAATACTTCTGCATTAAAAATATGTCATGTTACAATAGCAGAATGTCTGGTTTTCCAAACCAGTATGTGGAAGAGAAACAACTCAAATAGGCCCAGAATGGCCTTCTCAACTCTGGCTCTGCAACCCTGCTTGTAGCGGTTTTCGACAAATCTTTTTCGACCTCTGTACCTGTCCTGTGCTTCTGCTTTTAAAGTTCTGGTGTGGTTCTCTGTTTTGCTCTGTGACGCTTCGTTTCATTTCCCAGATTGCATCATTTCGTATTCCTCGCCTCTTCATTGTCTTTGACTTTTCGATGTCTAACGTTTGATCTTCTCTGTGAACTATAACGCTTCTGTAGCCCTTACACTTTATGCCACGTGTTTCACGCTTCTCTGCATGTTCCGTAACTGCCCCTTGTAAATCATGACCAAAAATAGCATGTCACGATATCGCGACGTTTTTATGCATGCAACTTTGCTTTTCTTCTTTCATTGCGAAAATGAGACATGTCACGAAATCGTGACATTTTCTGCCCGCAACCTTGCCTGCCTTCATGCATAGCGAAAATAAGACATGTCATGAAATCGTGACATTTTTTAAATGGCAACTTCGAAATCGTGACGTTTTTTTTGGTGCAACTGTCATGAAATCATGATGTTTTTTTTTTTTGTTGCATTAGTAACATGTCAGGAAATCGTGACACTTTTCTCTTCTGCACCATCTTGCTTTCGATGAAATCATGACGCTTTTCATCTTCGCCCTTCATCTCGTCTTTAGGTCACGAAATGGTGACATGTCGTGATATCGTGACAACTTTTCATTTCGTACACTTTGGCTGCTCCTAGGTCGCGAAAACGTGACATGTCACGAAATCACAACTTCTGCATTGAATCTTCTCTTGCTGCCTTCGACCGCGATTTCATGACAAGTCGTGATATCGTGACATTTTTCATTTCATCTTTCTCTCTCCTATATGAACCGCGATTTCATGACATGTCGCGATATCGTGACATTTTCTCTTCATGATGCATTCTGTTCTCTTAGCCCGAAACGTGACATGTCACGAAATCGTGACACTTTTCTTCCTTTGTTTTGGAAACATGACATGTCGCGATATCGTGACATTTTCATTTTTGAGCAACATGTCGCGATATCGTGACAACTTTTCATTTTCTGGTGACGGAGCAACATGTCGCGATATCGCGACAACTTTTCATTTTCGGTCGCGACGGAGCAACATGTCGCGATATCGCGACACTTTTCATTTTTGTCGTGATGGAGCAACATGTCGCGATATCGCGACACTTTCTTTTTCTTGCTATTTTCCTTTGATCTTTTGCATCTGGGCCACTGCAGTCTTCTTTGGAAAGCATGTAAAAAAGGTGGGTCCCCAATTTTGGGGTGTGTTGTGGATCAGCCACAACAAATGGCGACTCTACTGTCAAATGCTCCTGAGCATTTTGGTGAGAACCCAACCTGAAATATACAAGCTTAGATACAGGCGTCAGCACATAAAAGATAAACAAATACCGATAGATCAGAAATACATGAAACATCGAGAATCATTAAGTATCAGCTCGGTGTGTGCAATGTGTTTTCATTCCCTATCGCTTGAACTTGATCAACATTCCATTGTCGGTTTCACCTATGATTTGTATGCAAGGCTATGAATGATTTGTGCAGGATTTGATGCATGATGAAGATGCTAGAGATATAACAACCTGCTTTGCAAAGGCTCAAACCTTCTAATATCATGAACAAACATATCAAAACTGTCAAACCCTCTTAAGGCCAAATAAATATATGTATACTGAATTAATTTATTAGATCCCAAAGTTGGTTATGTGTCACTACCATCTTGAACCCATGTGCAAGTGTAAGTGAAATCAGAACTTTGGGGAATAGGATTCCCAACCTAAGCGAGATGGGAATTTAACCCTATCCTTACTATTCTGATTTGGAGTTCATTACCTCATCTTGAACAAAATGATTTAACCTGTTATGGATGAAATGGTCAGGCTAGTCTATCCATATGAGCAATCAGTGGTCTTGCTTTTAGACAAGACATGTTGCCACGCATGAGCATACTTAACCCCATAATCCCTGGTTTGGCTTCATTCATTCTTTTTCTTTTATTTCTTGGACCTTTGGGATGACTACCCATCCTTGCTAGGGACATGTAGTACGATCCTTCCAATCCAATATTGAGATGAAATGGGAAATATTAATTTTTTACTTCTTGGACCTTGGGGATGACTACCCATCCTTGCTAGGGACATGTAGTACGATCCTTCCAATCCAATATTAAGACAAAATGGGAAATATTAGTTAATTTTATTACTTGGACCTTTGGGATGACTACCCATCCTTTGCAGAGGACATGTAGTACGATCCTTCCAATCCAAGATTTATGATGAAATAAGACATAGGAGTTTTGGGGAATCAGATTCTCAACCTAGGCGAGATGAGAATTATGCCCTATCCTTACTACTCCATGTGGGTCAAATCAGAGCTTTGGGGAATTGGATCCTCAACCTAAGTACGATGAGGATTTAATCCTATCCTTACTACTCTGGTTTTAGACTTTAAGCTTGATGGAAGTGGTAAAAACCATTGTTTTAAGGATTATGTTGCATGATAGGACAGACATGAAATATTCTTTTCACCTCACCTTTTCATCCAAGTATGGTTTTGACCATTTTGCTCAAGATTCTTTTTAATGTGCATGGAATGTGCTTGGTTCAAGATAGTTTGGGCATCAGTTCCCAACCTTAGGATTTTTTATGTTTTATGTTATAGAATAACCCTAAGAGGATTCGACACCTTCTCAATGATTGCACATGAAATGAAAATGTAACTGAGATGACATGTATATGCAATGTGGAATGTGACATGAGATGTGAATGCACTGCTTCTTTTGGAATATATCATCTACTTTCCCATAATGTGCAAAACTGACAACTTCATGCATCACAAGATTCAAACGATATTATTTAAATGTTTGTGTTACTTGTGGAGCTTCTACAACACAATTCCAATGTTTCATATTCTCCTAGTCTTAGGCATAAGTTGACATCTCAAATTTTTTTTTTTTTCATAAACAAACCAAAAATGTCCAAAGGACCAACACACAACTTAAATCCAAATCCAAATAGCAATCCCTAAAAGGAAACTTGAAAACACAAACCAAAACCAAAAATCAAAACCTATATACAAATGTACAATATAATACAAGATGATGCAAAGCTTGGATTATCACTTTCCTGGATCCCAAACATGATTAGAACATTTCAACAAAAATATAACATGATATGCATGCCAAATGTTGTGGGAATCCAACACAAACAAGACTAGACCAAACAATGCAACCCACTTCAACTTTCCTCTCTCACCCCACCAATTAAATTAGTTCCATTAGTATTCTCATAGGTGGGATTCAAATTTTCAAATTGATTAGACAATGATTGATTTTCAATTTTATCATGTCTATTCTTTAAAATGTAAATTTCATAATTCCCTCCTTGATTTAGAATTAGGCTATCTTTTTCAAATATGCAATTTTGTAAGTAGGAGCCTATTTCTACAAATTTCAAAGCCAAATCATTTTCCAAATTTGTAGGCCAATCAAATTTGTGCAACAATTTACAAGCATCTAGGATATTTACTAAATTAGGATCATTAAAAGTTTTTATCCTAGATTCAATTAGTAATTGTTGATGAATTTGATTTAACAGTTCAAGTGCATCAACTTCTTTTTCATTCATTAAAACAATGTTATCAAAGGTGTGATTAGAAATCATACCTTGTTTTTCATTCACCTTTAACGACATTTCATCATAAACATCAATCAAATTCAAAACATGGTCATGCAAATTCTCACCTAAATCTTGGATGTTTGAACACAAAAGGTTAGATTCTAACTTTTGAACATTTTTATTTACCAAAATTTGATGGGGATTTGTAACTCCCTCTTTTACCTCATGGTCTTCATATTCTTCATTGATTACTTGTTCATCAAACATACCAAAATTGGGCACCCAATTGAAAACATGCCCATCCTTTTCAACCCTCAAATGTTTTTGGTCAAAGTGTATGTCCCATGACTCATCTTGATGATCCTTCATTTGAGTTGCTTCCAATTGATCAATCTCTTTGTCATTTGGTTCCAATTCTTTGTTCACTATCCATGGTATCTCTTCATGTGAGGTAGAAGTTTCAATATCTCGCATATCAAGTGAAATATGAATTTCATTTATAGGGATGTGAGAAAAGAATGCATTATCATATCTCCCCCAACCATTGTAAAAATTATCTTCCAAATTTGTGGGATGAAACTCCATGGTATTTGTGACATGATCTTTTGATTCATTCATCAATTCACTTTCTCCTTTGTCCTTGGTAATAGGATCATTATAATCTTCCAAAATTTGATGAGATTTGAAACTTTCTTCCAAAACATCCTCAAATTGTACAGGAGTTGTAATATCTTCCTTCGAGTAGGCGATTATGTTGTCCTGTATATCAATTGGCACACAAGTTTCATTAGTAGTTTTGGAGTGAGTGAAGTCTTCCCACTTCTTCCAAGCATCATAATAATCATCTTTCAAAATCAAGTGGTGACGTTCAACTACTTCTTCAACATCTTCCAATTCATCAATGTGTTTCTCATCAAATTCATCTTCACCTTCCTTAGATGGTTCAATTATTTCCAAAAGTGGGTCGTTTCTTGAATTCAAATTTGTAAGGCCATCATAATCCAAATTAGTAACCCATGATTCAATTTTATCATAATTTGGAGGGTGAAGAATTTCTTGATCTTTAATTTTACACATCTCATCAATAGTATCTTCCAAGAACAAGTGGTGAAACTCTATCATGTCTTCAAATTCATTTATTGGTTTTTCTCCAATTTCACTTTCAACCACTTCATTCAATTCTATGGTGGGTTCCGTCCTATCACATATATCAAACATTGTTGAATTTAGAACCCCTTCATCCGAATAATCATGTATCTCTATGAATGAGATCATTTCTGCATAATCCTCACTAGCGGATGTTGGCTTAGCAATTTGCACCTCCCCGTGGACTACATCTAAGGTGGTTGTAAGATTTGGATATTCAAATTCATCCCCTTGATCATTTACCTTAGATATCATTGGAGTGGAGGGTGCTATTTTTAATGGTTGGTGTAGGTTGGCATCAATATCCTTAGAAGGACAATCTCTTATGTGAACATGTTGTGCCTTTTCTTCTTCAAGACCTTGTCGTTCTATCTCTTCTAAGATCTCATGGATTTTCTCTAGAGACAAGCCACCCATTTTTTCCTCAATGAGTGAAGCAAGTGTGGGGTGTATGGCTCCCAGGTATACTTCCATGGCTTCCTCTTCTAATGTGTTAAAATTTTCCCACATTTGGGAGTGCAACTCATGAAATCTTCCATTGAATTGACTCAAGGATTCATTAGGCTCCTTACATATGGAGGTAAACTGATTTTTCAAGATTTCTAAGTCAACCTTGATTACCAAAATGATAAAGATAGGCTGCTTCTAGTTGTATCCAAGAAGTCCTAACCTCCATGGGTAGTTGGCTGTACCAAAAGAATGGTTTATCATCCAAAATGTATGCAAATAACTTACAAGCCACCTCCTCATAGAAAATCTGGAATTTACATAATGTATCCTTGTAGACATGCAGTTTTTGCAAGTATCCTAGTGGCACCTCTTGATTAAAACACCGTAAAAAATCCAATAACATTTTAGGAATTTGATAGGGTATCACATGCAAACCCTTATAATGATCCTCCATCATAGATACCATTCTTTCTCTTAGAGACACTATTTCAGCTCTTAGGGATACAATTTGCTCCTCAAATGTTGCCATTAGTGAAACTTAAAATGTAATTTTAGAACCAAATCTGTTGAATATTCAACCTGCAATGTATAAAAAAATCAAGTTAGCATCAACTAAGAGATGTATTCATTAAAATCAAATGAAAAGTAATTGCATGAAACAACACTTTGTTAGTCAAAACCAAAATTTTCAAAATTAAATCAAATCACATTGTTTCTGTATGAACAATCAGAAAAGCGTTAGAATAATATACAACATACCTGAATTGCTTAAAAATAGAATAAAGTAAACCAATTCAGGCCATCCTTTTAACAATCTGCTGAGTGTTAGAGGACTAAAGCATACAAAAATTTAAATTTAAATCACACTAAAATAAACCCGTTCAGGCCCTCCTTCTAGCGCCAATCTGTTGAGTGGTGTTAGAGGAGGCCGAAGATGCTAATCAAATGGACTTGAAATATTTAGCAATGTAAAGCTCTCAAACAATTATAAACCTGTAGCATTTAAAATCATGATGAAATAAACCTTTCATGCCCTCCTTCTAGCGCCAATCTGTTGAGTGGTATTTTCACCCGATTGTGAAAACACACTCTCCGATAGGATTTGGGTTCTAAATCCTCTCTTGCAAAGAAATTAAACAAGTAACTTCTCCAAGGTCTCCGCTATATTAGCATTTTACATCTGTGTATTAATAATCTCAAATAAAGATATTCAATTAAAATGCTTGGAACACCTTAGTGGTTGCAAGTAACTGAAAACAAGGGGCAATGTTGGTTTATTTTATCGTGAAACTTTAATGATTGTTCGTTGAACCCGAATAAAGCAAATGTGATTTGGTCCTTATATGACCATGCTGTAACTTCAAAGTGGAAATTGATGAAATGCCATAAATGGTGGAACTATTTTTTGTATTTTGAAATTTTTTAATTTTTATTTTAATGTCTACAAATTAAAATAAAATAATAGTTTCTAAAAGAAAATGCAGAAAATGAAAATAAAATGCAAAAAACAAACTGAAAATAAAAATGCACTCAGTATGATGCTATCCTGTTCCGACAAAACCGAAGATGTGAGGTTTCCATGCATGCAACCTAACCTATTGGACCTGCATGACATGCATAATCCCCATAGACTAAGTGTTGGTTCCTAGGGTATGAAATAAAATTCAGATTTCAAATATTAGCCTAATGTAACCCACAAAGGTGGTATTTAACATTATCTACAAATCCGAAATCTAAAAGAAAGTGAAAGAATAAACATTAAATCCATAGCATGCATAGAAGATCTCCTTCTTTCTTGCCCACAAGATGCAAATTTTTGAATACTTCTGCATTAAAAATATGTCATGTTACAATAGCAAAATGTCTGGTTTTCCAAACCAGTCTGTGGAAGAGAAACAGCTCAAACAGCAGGGCCAGAATAGCCTATCAACTTCAGCTCTGCAACCCGGTGGGGAAAAAACCCCCATCTTCTAAAAGGTTTTTCGACCCTGTACCTGTCCTGTGCTTCCTTTTAAACTTTTTGGTGGTTCTCTGTTTCGCTCTACGGCACTTCGTTTCATTTCCCAGATTGCATCGTTTCGTATTCCTCGCCCCTTCGTTGTCTTTGGCTTTCTGCACGTATGTCGAACGTTTGATCTTCTCTGTGAACTGTAACGCTTCTGTAGCCCTTACACTTTATGCCACGTGTTCCGCTTCTCTGCATGTTCCATAACTGCCCCTTGTAAATCATGACCAAAAATAGCATGTCACGATATCACGACGTTTTTATGTCATGCAACTTTGCTTTTCTTCTTTCATCGCAAAAATGAGACATGTCATGATATCACGACATTTTTTTGCCCGCAACCTTGCCTACCTTCATGCACATGAAAATAAGACATGTCATGAAATCGTGACATTTTTTGTCAAACTAGGATGCAACTGTCGAAATATTTTTTTTTGATGTGATTTTTTATTTCGTGAGGATGCAACCTGTCACGGAAATCATGACGTTTTTCTCTATCGCTGTGTTTTGTTGCACTTAGCCAACATGTCGCGAAATCGTGACACTTTTCTCTTCTGCACCATCTTCTTTCTGTCATGAAATCGTGACGCTTTTCATCTTCGCCCTTCATCTCGTCTTCAGGTCACGAAATGGCGACATGTCGCGATATCATGACAACTTTTCATTCCGTACACTTTGGCTGCTCCTAGGTCACGAAAACGCGACATGTCGCGAAATCGCGACAACTTCTGCATTGACTCTTCTCTTGCTGCCTTCGACCGCGATTTCATGACAAGTCGCGATATCGTGACATTTTTCATTTTGTCTTTCTCTCTCCTATATGAACCGCGATTTCACGACATGTCGCGATATCGTGACATTTTCTCTTCATGATGCATTCTGCTACTCCTAGCCATGAAAATGCGACATGTCACGAAATCGTGACACCTTTTTCGTTCCACTGCATTTCGCTTGTCTGGGCCGCGAAAACACGACATGTCGTGATATCGTGACATTTTTCATTTTGTACTTTTGCTATTTTGAACCGCGAAAACGTGACATGTCGCGATATCGCGACAACTTTTCATTTTTGGTCACGACGGAGCAACATGTCGCGATATCGCGACAACTTTTCATTTTTGGTCGCGACGGAGCAACATGTCGCGATATCGCGACAACTTTTCATTTTCGGTCGCGACGGAGCAACATGTCGCGATATCGCGACACTTTCTTTTTCTTGTTGTATTTTGCTCTTCCTTTGATCTTTTGCATCTGGGCCACTGCGGTCTTCTTTGAAAGCATGTAAAAAAGGTGGGTCCCCAATTTTGGGGTGTGTTGTGGATCAGCCACAACATGTCCCTTAGTGAGTATGTTTGGTAATGACATCAATTTCGTAGTTCATAGAGTACTTTCTGAACAGAATAAAAATATGTAGGATTTTATATTATTATAGGATCTAATAGAGGAGGATGGTAGGGCTTAAGAATATGCATATTGAACACTAGATGCATCTCCAAGCATACAAGCAAAATAATAATAAAAATATTCTCACTTGTAATGCATTGCATACAATGTGTGACTTAACATAGAGGTTTGATCTTTTGATAAAGGTCAAAAAAGTGTTCTTTCTTCAAGTGAAGCCTAACCTAATATCCAACTTGGAAAGTGCAAGAAGTGTAGTAGTGATCATGGTGCTTCTAGTAGTTTTTTGCTAAGGTTTAAGTATCTCTCCAAATCTAGTGTTGTATATGATATATGTTTTACAAAAAGTGTTCAACCCTGTTGACTTTCTTAACTTATGTTGTTGTCATAGTGTCATTTGGAATGTAAATACAAGATCGGTTGGCATGTTGGTTTGGAATCCACAAAATAATTTCTAGAATGAACAATGAGTAGTGGAATTATTCATCTCTATTATAGGAATGACGGACGTAGGATATACTTTCATCCCATATACAAGGGTGGATATTGTTATACATCCTCAACAAGTATACCGATAGTTGGTAACCACCTTTGTTTATTAATTAGTAAAATAATGATATATTATGGAATGTTGCAACTTAATATCTAATCGATCCCATAGGTGATACCAAAAATTGATAATAAAATAAGGGTTATAATTAGATACAATTAAATTTGAGACTTCACAATTGATCCAAATGTATTGAAAGAATAGTCGAGCAATTCACAATGCATTAATGTTATTTTTGCAAAGAATTATGATTAACATATTAAATAACTTATCTACAACAAAACCATAATTATTTTGATTCTTTATGGAGAGTAAACTAGAGATATAATCCATATTGATGGATTTATAGGATTAAAAAGAACTGAAAATAGCACATATAGCCCTGAATTATTATTTGTGGCTTGGAAATATTACATGATATAAAATATTTTTTCTTGACACATGTGAGGCTATTGTAAATGTTGTTGTAGCATTATAAGTGTTTTACCAATAACAAAGTATTCAACAACCTTATAGTAGCGTGCTTTATAGATCATGTTGGCATTGAGTGATGGAAGATAGACAAATCATTCCTAGATGGTACAACCTATTATTGAGATGACACTCTAGTGTTGATATGTATTAGTTGGTGATGTATAGTTTGGCATAAAGCATTTTATAGCCACTTAGGTTGCAACCTATAGCATACATGGTTTTCAATAATGCATGAATGTCAATAATGCATGAACTAGAGGGTTACTCAAATAGTCGATTCTTGATCACAATGTGGATTTATTACAGATATGTCATACATTTCATATGCTATGCAATCTTTGCCTATGAGTAGAATGAAAAAAAAATATCCATGATTATTACCAAATAGATTGAACAATCCATATAATTCCATTTTATAGGTTGAATAGAGCTAGAATTATTGAGTGTTTAGAAATGGTATACAACAAGGTGTCTATTTTAAATTAGTATTGTGCCAAGAGCATAGTTGGATGAATTAGTCTCAATCTCAAATGGATAAGCAATATCAAGTATTGCTATCATTAGCATTTAGTAGATACATTGTTTGAGTTCCTTAAATGTGCGTTGTTGGGTCCATTGAAAGATCATCATAGTATACAAGATCTAGTTGAGTGCCCATGATGCATGTAAGAATCCAAGAAAGAACATATAGTAGAAGTTGACAAGGATTATAAATGTCTAAGATCTACCAAGTTATTTTTAATAGGCTATTTTTGGATGACATGTATCTTCTATGGGTCTACATGTATATTGTTATAACTAATAATGCAGTCAAAATAAGATATCTTTATGATGTTGAACGTATAATTAGCCAAGCTTTGTTTAAGCTTATGTTGGTGTAGGGTATGCAATAATTAGGGCACATATTGCATATGTTTCTCCTATGTATTATTAAAGATGATAATGTCATCCATGGATAATGGCAAAGGAACGTTTGAATGGTCATAAGACATCATTCATTAAATGCATGAATGTAGAAAGTGCATTGGTCATACCATAGTCATAATAAACCACTCATACAATCCTTCTTTGGTATTCAAAGTTGTGTTCCATATGTCTAAGGGGTGGATTGAGACCTAATGATAGTCTATAAAGTAATGAGCCCTCTAAAGTTGATCCAAAGGATAATTGATGCAAGTTAATAGTTAATGTACAGGTCCCATGTTTCATCCTTATTTGATGCTAGACCAATAGAACTAATGCAAGTATAAAATTTTGCTCAAATATTTCTTTGATTGATTAGCTCCTAATTTTGACACTAAATCTCATCAATCTCTCAAATTGACTAACGATATAATAGATTTTTGGGTAATGAAAATCCATGGATCAAGTCAATCTAATGTTTGATTGAATAGTGAGGTGGTAATCCCTTTGGATCCTAAAAGGAATAATATGAATATGGATAAATCAAGACATCCATTTTCTAAATTTATCCTAAGTATATTTTAGTTGGTATAATATAGGAAAACTTATTGTTGCCATGGTTCTTTGGTCAAACTACAAACAAAGCAAATTTCTAAGTATGTGAAATGAGTTTCTTATATTACTTTGGTGAAATAAATCACTTTCTTCTAGATTAGGCATTTTGATATCTTATAAGCCATTGACATCCATTGCTATGGATAAGCTTGGCAGGTCATCTAGCAATCAAAGAAATAGGTTATCTTAGGTTATCTTAAGTAAGACATCGTAAAGGTCCAACAATGCTAAATCATATATAATGGTGTTGTGCATTGGTTTTATGCCATACTCAAGTGTGCAATGATGTTTAACCTCTACTCCTTTTCTAGGATGAATCCAACAAAGAGATTAAGGTTGGGTATGCATTGTAAGTAAGCTAAGCACTTAATTTTATCCTATGTAAATATATTGTTTCGATTTACATTGTCAATAATGATGTGGAGGGTTTTGCCTCTTACCCAATAACAAATGTAGAATGAATTCCCTCATTTCTTAAGAATGTTTGACATCATTTTCTACTAATCTAATTATTTCTAGTACTCAAGTACTTTGTTTTCATTTTTGATGTTGTTGTATATTCATTAACTTGTTGATACAACACCAAAACATTATACTAAGCTCTATAATTATTGTCACTATGAGTGTGAGTCTTATGATAATCACACCACTTATTTTCCTTTATCTCCAATTTTCACCATTGAATTTTTTAAATCCTCCATTGGTTTGTTATTTTCTACTGCTAACATGTGTTGTTCTTCTCTGGTATGATGATTTTTCTAGTTTTTTCCTTTTTCTAGAAAAACCCTTATTTTTGGTAGCTAGAATTAGGGTTTTGTAAATTTTCTTACTATGGCTACACTTTGGCTGAATTTATCCAATGTTCATTTCCAATGTTCATTTGAAATCTAATTTTTATGTGTATCGGACAAGGGTTTTTGGCAAAATCCTTGTTTTTTTTTGCTTCCCTAGCATACCCTAGCTCAATTTTCATGGTGAAATGTGCTTTTGCATGGTTAATTATTTATTTTTCCTTGTTGACATAAAAAGTACCACAATAAAAAACCTTTATTTTTTTCTTCTAACACCTTGGATCTTGCCATAGCCTATGCCCTAATTGGTGCATTCTTGTTGGAGACTAGCTCTTTTCGGTTGGCATTGGTTTATAAATTTCTTGTCATTGTTCTTTGGTTCTTCTATGGATGCTACAAGTGAAATGACTTGAAATGAGCTCCTCAAACCACTAGTTCAATTGCTTGTTTTACATGCCTTAGCTTGTTATGATGTGCTCTGTTCCTTGGCAAAACCTGGTAATCCCACCAACTAAATGGCCCACTAATGGTTAGCTAGTTTAGTCCAACGACCTAGTTTTCTCATCCTCTAGCCTAGATGGCCCAAGCGTTTAGGCAACACATGCATTTGGCTTGGATAGCCCAAGCGGCAATATGACCATATCCCTAGGCTAGATGGCCCAACCCACTAGCCTAATCACCTAGGCTAAGGTTTTAAATCCTCCCTAGATGGTTGAGGATGGGTCCAAATGACCCTTCTTTTGACTTGATGGTCCAAAGGATATTTAGGGGCTGGTTAGCCATCTAAACAACCAAGGAGTGGCTTAGATGACCCTCCCCATTGGATGGATAGCCTATGGGTCATTTGGAGTTATATGACCTATCCCAAATGGTCAAGGAGTGTCCTTAATGGCCTCCCCCTTAGTTGGGCCATCCCAAATGGCCTAGGGGATCTTATGGCCCACCCAAACAACCTAGATGACATTTTTTTACCCTTATTTATTTGGGGTACTTGATGACCTACCCTAATAGTGCAAGGACTCATGCACACACCCACCCTAGACTACATAGGTGTCCTAATGACCTACTAAATGACTTGAGGAGTTGATCAATATTAGCAAAAGATGGTAGGTTGTATTTTTCATATTGTCACCATTTAAACACTTGGTCATTTTTTTTCTTTTTGACTTGTTTTTGTTCTTCATTGGCTTAGACTCTAATTAAGCCTAACTACTTATGCCTTCCTTTGTCTATATACTTTTCAATTTTTTGATTCTCCTTGTACTTCTTCATCAAAGATATTGTTGATCCAAATTTCAACTTCTTCATACCTTGTGCACTCCACTGTATTAACTGATGACTAAACTCCATTATCTTGTAGATGGGCAACTTTGTTTTTTTATGACTTAACCCAGTTATCTAGCATATTGGAAACTCCATTATCCAGTGGCTCAACCCAACTATTTAGTGGATATTTTGTTACTTGATTGTCAAAAAACCTTAATGTTGCTTTCCCTAGTACTCCATGATGGTAGTAATTACACATTAATTATCTATGATAGTTATTATAACTACCTTAATTATTCATCCTTCACCTTCCTAAGTCCAAATCTTAAGCTAGTACTTATCTAGTCTTCTTCACTGCTTGAACTTGTTAAGGTCATGTTGCTTCTTTCTATTGATGATCTATATTTTCCACTTTTTAGTGAATGACCACCATGCAAAGATTTATATTGAAGCTCTATTCTTGGATCATTGTTGTTGTCATTGACATAATTAGTTGGCACTTTATACACATCTCTCCATACAACTTCAATATCTATTGATTTTAACAAACCCTTTTTTGCCAAACTACTTAATAAACTGTTTGCTAAATTGTTGCTCACTAGATTATTTGCTAGATTACTATTTGTCAAATTGCTCATCAAATTGTGTGTCATATTTATCTTACCAATAATTTATTCTAGAATAACAACTTCCTCTAAACAAGGGTCAACATTTCCTAGCATGTTTTTATCCATCATGCTTGTCTAGGAACCTCTTTTGGACTTGTTTATTTGCTTGATATTCCATTTTCTAAAATGTCTTACTATAACTATTGAAACCCTTAGACATGCTACCTTCATTACTCACCAATTCAAACATCCAGTTGTTCATTTTATCTCTATAATTTCCTTGTTTCTTAGTGCATTCTCATTATGCATGTCCCATGGATGCCAATAGATTCATTCCATCATCACCTTGGATCTCTTTGTCCCTCAGTCTAATTTCTTTTTGGTGATGCTTATTGGTCAACATGCCTAAGCATATTCTCATCACCAAGTGAAATCTTTCTAACCTAATATGTACAAGCAATATACCTTTTCCCAAATTTTCAAGCTCCAAATCCTATTCAATAGTTGATTCCTACTTGCATATGCCATCTTCCTAAATCCTTATGGCTTCTTGTTTGTACAACCAAGAAAATTGGTCTTGTAAGTTCATTATATTTAGAGTTATTTTTATATTGTATGCCATTATCTCTAGTTCATTCTACAACTTCCTGTATTGTGATCCCTTCAAAGGACCTCAAGTATTGAATCGATGCACTAGATAATCAGTACAAACTCAACTCTTCTTCTAATGGTTTGTAATTCATAAGGTTTACCTATGCCCAAACCTTTTATGGCTTCAATTTTGAACCATTGATTGTCTTGGGATATTGCTTTGTATCAAATATATTCAATCTCACCGTGTTGTTTTCTAAGAGATTGTTAGACTAGAACAAACCAAACCACAAGATCTTCAATTTTCCTAACTTGATTTCTCTTTTGACATTATATTTTAGCATGAGGTCACCTACCTTTAACTTCATCTTCCATAGGTTTTTCTCATGCCAAAGTTTTTTCCAACACTAAGCAATCTTCATATCTCATTGTTCCATCACTCTCTTTTAACCCAACATCACAAGTGTTGTTTGCCTCTCTTCTAAGCTCTCCTAACCACTAACATGGTTCTCCACTGCCACTCTCAAGTTTTGTATCAAAAATTTATCTAATACTATCACCTCTCAACCATAAAAAAGGTAGAATGTCTGATTTATTTTTTATTTAAATATTGTCCTATATGCCCACATAATGAGTAAAAACTTCTCCCAATCAAAACTTCCTATTTTTTTTATTTTGTACATGATTGAGACAAGTATTTTTTTCATTTCTTCCACCACCCATTTATCCTTGGGTAGTATAGACTTGATAATGAATGTAATGTTTTGAATTCAATGGTGAGATTATTGATTATGTCATTCACAAAGTAACCTCTATGATCACTTATCAATTAGAGAGGTACCCCAAACCTCATAATTATTAGCTCATACAAGAATCATACCATACTCTTAGTAGATTCATTAGGCAATACCCTTGATTTGACCCACATTATCAGATATTCTATTGTCATTACAATGTACTTGTATCCTCTTCTACTAGTCTTCAATAGTCCAACAAAATATAAATGTAATCATTCAAATATTTCTTATAGCTGAAATGGATGTAATGGCATGAAGTACCTATACAACAACTTTCTAACTCTAGCATGTATTACACATCATCATAAACTTCTATGCATTGTAATGGAGGGTAGGCCACCATATCCTTGAGAAAAACCCCTTCCTCATAGTCATGTTTGGACCCATTTGTCTTCATACCAGCCCTTAATGAGCTTCCTTTAAAGTTACATGCACTTCCTCCTCCATCACACATTTGGAGTATCCCATCAGGTCTAATATTGTATAAAAAATTTGCAATTATCTAAAATGATGTTGATTTAGTATTAATTTTTCTCCTCTATTAATGATAAATTCTTTGATAACTCTCTTGTTGACAAGTATATCCCAAGTGATTGAAAAATAAATGAACATCATGAAACATGTTTGATACTCCTCCATCTACAAGTTCTCATGAGAAAATGCTCGATAGCTGATCTACAATAACTTGTTACTTCCTCAATATTGCCACCATTTAAAACATAATTTTCTACAATTGGACAAGCCACGTGCTAATTCCTCTACATATAGTCATCTTTTTTATCAAATGCAACAATGCTTTTTGATCAATATAGAACACAAAAGGATTAGCAAGAAAATAGTGTTTGAACTTCTACATCGCATACACCACCTAGTGCTTCTTTGTTTGTTATGTTGTAACCCTTCTCAATCTAAGATGACATTCAACTTGCAAAATATATGGTCTGATCTAGCCTAAACTATCCTTGTACCAAACTACACCTAATTGCAAGTTTGATGCAACATGGATGTGAAACTCCTTGTCCTAGTCTAGGAACACCATAATGGGTGCACACATCAACTTTACCTTCAACTCCTTCAAGGACTATTGGTGATTTTCCATCCATTTGAAAGGAACACCTTGGCATGTCAATGCATATAGTGAGCATGAAATTTGTACAATTGTTTTGATGAAAGTTCGATAGTACTTGACATGTCCTAGAAATGACTTCAATGAACTTATGTTGTATGGCTTCTCCATGATCATTATGATACAAATTATTTAGGGTTAATTTTTAATCCCTTATTGCACATAATATGTCCCAAAAACTTGTCACATAGCACTAACAACTTGCACTTGTTTAGGTTAAAAAAAATACAACATTCATACATAGCTTCATGCATTCCTACAATGCCTGAAAGTGCTCTTATTTCTTCCAATACAATGACAAATAATACAAAAAAGACTTTGAATTTTCCCATTGGTATTTGCTCAAATATGTACAAGATTATTCTTTGGAATGTGGCAAGTGCATTACAAAAACCAAAAGACATCTTGTTATATCATATATCCCATTTTATAATATAAATGTTGTCTTCAAGATATTCTCCTTGGCAATATTGATTTGATTGTAGCCTAAGAATCCATCCAAAAATAAGTAGATCCCATGCCCTACTACTTCTTCCAATATTGAGTTGTGAAGAGAATAAAAATGGGTCTTTGATATTTACTGCCTTTAGACTATGAAAATCCACATAGATGCAAATTTGACTACTCTCATTTTTTTAAAATGGTGATAATGGAGAATACCCATTCACTCCATCACTTTGAAAATTATTCTTGTATCTAGCATCTTGACTTCTACATTCACTAGAGTTGCATACTTGGGATTCGTCCTCTATGTTATTCTCTTGATAGGTTGTGTATACAAAATTAAATGGATTTAATGCATGCATAAGTCCAATGGAATCCTCCACAAGTACTTGTATGTCCATGCAATGCATTATTTATACTACATGAAAAATTTAGATATTATTGCTTTTGAAGTCCTAGTCATAATTAATTATCTTATTTTCATATTTTCATTGAAGTTTACTTGTATCATATTTGGGTAGCCAGTATTTGTATGCTTTTTCATCTTATAGTTTAAACACCAAATATGCTTCTTCCTTTTCATATTTTCAACGTTTACATAATTAATCATTTGTTCCAAGTATTTCCTCATTACCTAGATAGTTGCAATTAGGTATTTTCTATCATTATTGGGTTCTCTTTCATCTTTATCATGAATTGTGCTTTTTTTTGCCACTGCCATCTTCATATCACTCTCTAGGTTCAATGCTCAATCAACTTTCTTTTGCTATATAATAAATGGTACAACCTTCATCTTCTTATTATAACATGGAAATAATCTGTATATGAGGTATCTATTCTATAATCCATCCACTGGTTTTACTTCCATTTTTTCCATAAAATATTTTAAATGACAATTATATGAGTTGATGTTCTTGTCTTTCTTCTGATTGGTGGTATATATTTTCCTAATGATATTTGTATCATCATAGAGCAATTTAAATTCTTTCTTCAAGTTCTTTATAATGAATGTTTGTTCTCTTTTTAAGTACCAATCAATGAGAACCTCTCTTAATATTGTTTGGGATAACTTGTCATGTCCCAAATTTTCTACCCAAACTAAGAGTGTTTTTTTTAAGGTTCTTCATTCAACCACGCTAAATCCACTCTCAATTTGCTTTTGTCACATGAGGTTGAACTCATTTACCCCTATCCCCACTGCTTACATAACTCCTTCTATGCAAGAGTGTTAGGAGCTACTCATTGTAAGCTATCACTCCCATTTTTTATGGGTTAGCTCATTCCTTTTTAGTCATTCAAAAAGGTAAGTGCCAATCTCCACACCTCACATAAATCCATCTATGTGAGTGTGCTTAGCACCCGACTATCTTTCTCATGAGTGCCAATCTCCACTTCTCACATATATCCATCTATGTGAGTGTGCTTAGCATCATGTGAATATATTATCACTAAATATGAGCTAGTCATTCTTATCTATGAGTTATTGTAACATCTCTTTACATATGGATAAATCCATGTGACCCACTTACTCTATTTTACTAAGACCCAAAGCTTCCTTACATGGATTACTTATCAAAATATCATTTATATTTAGCTCCAAAAGTATCCCATAAGCAATCAGAGACAAAGATAAGGTCCACAAATACCTCTGAAACTCTACTACGATCCTACTACTTTTATCTTTAACCAAAATTATTATTAACCAATTGCCAAGATAAAATCCAGTGTATATTATAATAATGATCAAGAGAATATAACACGCTTTTGAAGGTACCCAAAGTGGACCCTTATATTAATAAGAACTCGAGGATCACTTCATTTGAAATACCAGATATAGCATATGACTATCCATAATAAAATGAAGGCAAAATCCCCATTACAAATTATTGGGAGTAAAATTTCTCATTAGCACCAAACTAATCATTAATGAACTTTAAAGTCAGTTAGCTATTTCTTTATTACATAGTCTAAGAAATAAATCATTGTGACAACTAAGATCTATTCAATTAATCATTTGAATGGCTAAAATGACCATATCAACCATAAATACACATATCCTTACAATCACACATAAGGATTTCAATCTTCATCCGATAATTTACATTATCATAATATGTTCTCGAGTTACAAAAGGTTCATGTTTCTAGTTGGTAAGTCCTTTGTCTATCAATATAAGAACCATGTTATTACAACAAAGACTTCCTTAAATGGTTCTCCTTACTAGAGGTGAACTCACAGTACAACCACACTAGAATACTACAACATAATTCTAGTTGCATAATCTTGGAGATAAGCCCAATCCTCCTGTAGACATATAGCAGAACTCCAGATGCCGCATCATATTTTTTTGTCACTCCAGGTCTACACCTGATGCATTCTACATCTGAGCCTCCTAGTAAAATCCACAAAGAATAGTTTGCCATTGATTGAGGATAAGATTCGTATCCCACTCATAAGATGAAGCAATTCCATTTTCATTCAATCCATCTCTTATGCAATCATTAAAACAAAATCCAAACCATGCAAATTTTCTTTTCACAGGTAATAGAAATCCAAAAAAATCAATCATTGGTTCACATTTAAAAGTTACCAGATCCCAAACGTATAACAAACAATATTTTTCTAATAAATAATTCCTCTTTTTTTTGTTTGTCCTTCACTCATTTCAAAAGCAGTCTTAAATACATATTTCCTATGTACTGTTTGCAATTTCTAACCATGCAAAACTATGCTACCAAATAATATTCCCATTCTTTTCATACAACATGCCAAATAATATTCTCATTCTTTTCATACAACATGCCAAATATGCAAACCATATTTCTTAATATCACAAAAACAACATACCATTCATATCTTTCCTACATTAACAACTTCTATGAATTTAAGGGAATTTTCAGTAAAGCATTCCTCCAAAATCAGCATTCATAAAAGCAACTCAAATCATTATGTTACCTAACGAAAACCAAAATAAAACTTATCTATTTTAGCATTCATTCCTCCATAACAACATAGCTCTAATAATTAGTTTTCTTTTTCCAATTCTCTATGGCAATAACTCTATCATTGGATTTCTCTTCCCAAATTTCTATGGCAAAAGCTCTAATCCATTTCCCACAACAATCAACAAGTTTTATTTTTGAGCATACTCGATCCATTACTGGGTAAGTTAAATGGTATTTTAAATAGTTTAACTCAATCAATTAAAGATGACAAAACCACAAGCTAGGACGTCTCAAAAATCATACGAATATAAAATTCAAAGCACTAAACCATAAGACATCACAGATTTTCAAATAGAAAGAGCAACACAATAACAGAAATAGTCCACACATTTCATAATATCATATTCAATTTTTTCTTTGACTTACTATAAAGGAAATTCTTGTTACTAACCAATTATCCGGTGGTGAAGTTACTCTACAATTGAAACCAAAAAAATTGGAAGTCGTACTCTTCTACACTTTCCCAAACATTTTCCTTCTTTCCAAAGCCAAATCCAACAACAACCCAAACAAATTTTTTTTTTTTTAAGGAAGATTTGTTCATACCTCTAGTAGCCAACTTTTTTGGCTCATTATACACACACCATAAGATTCCACACCCACACAACTTACCTACTTCATGGGTACATAGAGAGGGTATCCTGCTGCACACATTAATTCCAACAACTCTCTCCATTCCCAGTTTCAAGCTAGCTTCAATTAAGTAAAGAACTACCAGAATAAGCCACATCCAAAGCATTTTTAACACAATGATAATGAGAATTCGTTTCAAATTTTTCCTTATTGTACCATATAATATTCACACCAAGCACACTTGAATTCTTCAAATACCATTTCTTTTTAAAAGGAGACAAAACAAGAAGTCAAACAATTTCTTTCCCTACAACTATTACTTCCATTCCTTATAGAACTTCATGATAAATAAAACCATTAAACACACACACAAAGTAACTAATTCTGGATGTTTCCTTTTTCTTATGCCAATTAAGATGTATATCTTCATGAAAAGCATTTATCCATGTTGCTTTTTGAATACTTCGATAAATAACCCATCACATCATTTCCCCATGGCATCTTGTTCTCGGTGGTTGTTTCTTTCTTCCACCTACAAGAGACCTATTTTTTACACAAGTATAAATTCTATTAGCAGCATCATATTCTTTTATGAGATATAAAATTTTTAGAAGCAAAGCATAAATTATTCCATCATTCTAATTTATAGATACTTTTATTTCATTTCTCACAAGATATTTGTTTGCATAACAAATTAATAGATAATCCAATATCTCATCATTAAAGTAACCATCAAAGCATGAAATTATCCAAAATAAAAAAGGTCTACCAAGGGAGGGTGGGGGTGGGGAGTTAACAACAACAACAGTCTGCCAAGGGAGGATCATGACATAACTATACCCATGCATCTTCATATATTACACCATTGGCTTTCTATATTGTCTCGCGTGTACCTATATGCCATTTAATATCCTCCTCCCCATATCCCATAAATTTTGGATACTAATGCTTGCCCACTACTATATATGTTACTATTGGTGGTACTTTTTGTCATTCGTCAAACTCTCATCTACTTGAAAAACATTGTTTGATTTTGCATCTTCCTAAAACAATCATTGACAACTTTCTATGGCACTTATGTTATGCTATCTCCTTCATGTATATATGAACATTAATTTTGGCCTTTTGGACACACTTCCTTGATGTTTTCTTTATGCTTGACTCTTGGCCTCTACACCTATAGCCAAACTCCCTTATGTTTTTGTTGCCCTTGGAATCACCACTTGCTATGAATCATACTATGGTGGGTGATCTTCTCCATAAATATTCACTTGTGTGTCTTCCTCTATCATAAATATAATATGTTCCATAAATCATTTTTTCCTCTCATAGGATTTACCTCCTTCTTAGGGTTCCAAATGCACTCTAACTTTGAAAATAAAATATTTACTACATCGCTCTCCTTTGCCTATTCTTGTTGTGTTTGTACTTCTATATCTATAAGTCATTCATCATGTTCTTACATGTCGACACCTTATCCATCATGTACTTATATGCCAATAAGTTGTTTATAGAGTTTTTATCACATACTTGCTTGCCATATTCCTATCATATTTTTTGGTACGTGAACCTATGACTTGTTCATGTTGTTCTTCTATCATCCATCTACATCCATATCTCCCATGTTCACATGTTGGATTATCCATCATTCATATCTTTTCTCTTCAATAAGTCACCATAGTCATAGGGCCGAACTTATCTTCATAATAATTCCAAATTTAGCATGGTGATTATGCTCCATTTTGAAATAAAAATCAAGTAAATGATAGTAATTAAATAACAACAATAATAATATATGTACAAGGAGAATTAGAGATAAGATATCAAAATGAACTACACATTGTAATTGATATATCAAGTATGAACAACAAAACTTATCATGAACACAATAATGATACACATCAATCTACAACATATGTTTCAATCATATAGCAACAGTTCTACATATACCAACATGTATCAACATCTCCCTTGCATGAAAAAAACCTATCATGAACACAATAATGATACACATCAATTTACATTATATATTATCCTTATGTTAACAATCCTATATATATATTAGCATGTATAAGCATGTCCCTTGCTTGAATGTTAGGGGCCTATATAATGAATTCAATAGG
This sequence comes from Wollemia nobilis, assembly GCA_028583015.1. Classification (NCBI taxonomy): domain Eukaryota; kingdom Viridiplantae; phylum Streptophyta; class Pinopsida; order Araucariales; family Araucariaceae; genus Wollemia; species Wollemia nobilis. The sequence continues at coordinate 3,315,630 of JAQPPZ010002020.1, read as the reverse complement.
GGAGGTAGTTGTATAACTATGCAACTTCCTTGTACCTTTTCTTCCAACTACCCACTAAGAACCCTTATATGACAATAATAACATATGCTCATATTAACAACATTTCATCATTTAATACAATATGGTGACAAGACAACTCTTGCCATTTAACACAATATGATGACATAATAAAAACACTTTGTTAGCTAACTACAAAATGACAATTTTATTATACAATCAAAAATATATATGTGTACTCATGTTAATGTGCATCTATAAATGGTTAACATGGTGCTTGAGATGGTACCACATCAGAACCAGTTGTTAAAGTGTAACACTTAACTACTTGTTGAGACTCGTATACATAAATAAAAATTACTCCACATTTACATGTTATTATATACCAAAACTACGTTGCACATTCTCATACAACGTGCTATACAACCTAAGTATGAATTATAGACTATGTAATTTCTATGCATATAATGCACAAACACACGTCTAGTCATGGTTTTGATGGTGCTTATGATGGCACCATGTTAGAAATAGTGTCTACAATCTCTTCATAATTAGTTGCAACATATTAGGGTTTAATTATTTTTGGTACACCCCTTGAAATTGTGATTAGATGATGAATAATAGCTTAAATTTAGTGTTTCTCATTCTATTTTATTTACTTAAGCTTGTTTGTATTGCATTGTTTTGCAATAAATTTTTCCTTAAGCTTTTTTGTATTGCATTGTTTTGCAATAAATTTTTCCATTGAGTCCTATTGACCTATTGTGGTCATCCTTGGACATTAATAAAATTATCTTAAGTTACATTGTGGAAATATATGTAAAAGATTGATTTTTGGCCTCCAAAATAACATGTTCTATCTAAAAATGAACATTGACTACTTTTTTTTCTTTTCCTTTTATGTACTTAATATCAAAGTCATATCCATACACAAATTATAACCATTTTTCTATCATGCATTTAATTTAATTTAGGTTAGGTTGGGTAAATATGTACTTAATCCCTTGATGGTCAGTTTTGAGATCAAACAACTTACCTATTCTATAATACCTTCACATCTGGAATGCATGAACAATTGCTACCAACTCTAAGTAATGAGGTGCATAGGTCTACTAATATGACTTAATATTGTAGGATTCATAGGCTATTACTCAACCAACTTGCATTAATACACCTTTCACCCCTTCACCAGATGCACTTTTTATTATTAAAATTTACCATTTAGATATGGTACCTTAAGCATAGGATTTGTTATTAAAAAAAATTGAAAAGCTAAAAATCCTTTTCACATTTATCTATCCATTTATGTCTTGTTCCTTTCCTTTGGAAGATGTCATTAGGTTGGTTATTTTGGATAGTACCTCTATAAACCTGTTGTAATAGCATGCTAACTCCATAAATCTATAAATTCTATGGACATTATTTATTTTTGACCACTATAGGATGGTTTTACCTTATCTTGCTCTATAGTAATAGCTTTAACCACTATAGTAATAGCTTCAACCAAGATAATATGCCTTAGATAGTATAGTTTTTTAAGAAAGAATACTTAGAGACCTTTTCATATAACCATATAATTAATGTTCCGTCAACCTTCATATAACTAATCTAAGATGCTCATTATACTTCTAATTATGAGATTAAATCAAAATATCATCCTTATTTCTTACAAACTTATCAAAAAAATCATCAAAAAGGTTATTCATGAGGTTCATAAAGGTTGGTGTATTATTGAGGCCAAAAGGAACCACTATGAACTCATATCACCCAACTTAAGTTTTAAAATTTATTTTTGGAATATTATCTTATCTACTTATTAGTTGGTGGTAACTAGATTTTAAATCAATATTTTATAATATATTAGTTTTTTGCATCTAATAAAACAAGTGATCTATCTTGGAAAGGGAATACCCATTCTTGATGGTTGCTTTATTGAGCATTTGATAATTGATGCAAAGCTAGAGTCTGTCATCCTTCTCTAAGAAAATTACCAATATGCCCCATGGTGATACACTCTATCAAATTAATCCCTTAGATAATAAGTCATTTAACTGAGACTTGAATTCAAACAACTAAATTATTGTTATTAGATAGGGAGACTTAGATTGTGGATCTACTGTTGAGATAATATATACCAAAAATTTAATTTGGTTCTATGTTTTCATAACTAGTTGATTCCAGTGGTTATTTCAGAATATCCTAAAGGTGCCATATAAAGATTAAATTCAATGGTAAAGTTTAAAATTCTAACTTAGCTACAGCTAAACATTGTTCTACCCTTCTCTCTACTAATTTTCCATACTAAACAACCTAGGCATTTTTCATATAACCATCTCTACTTCTTATAATGTGGAGCTAAAAACCACCATATTACTCTAGCATCAAATAAAATAATGATAAGATATCCATATAGCTTACTTGATCTATATGGGTGCATTTCATTGTTATTTTTAGGCTATCAATCATTGCATGAATATGGTGGGATTGTTGTTGTGGTTGCAGTGGATATACAACACTTGATTCTACATATTACTATGAAAATTGACTAGAGTAATGGTATTTTCCACAAGTAAAACACCCACTCCTATGTATCTTCTTTTCATTGCCTCCACCATTATTATGGTCACATTATCCTTTAAAAAAAAAAAATTGCTAATTTTTATTCCTATTTTTAGGATTATTCTTACCAAATGTTCCTTTATTCCTATTGTAGATTTTTTTTGTTGTTGTTTATTGAGATGCTTAATTATTTTCCTTTGTTTCCTTGCAATAAGTAGATATTGCTTGCATTTTTTATCCTTGTTTTATTGCCTTCTAAAATATTTATTCCAAAGGCTTAAGGATATCAACAGTATAGATAGGGGAGGTCCGAGGTGTAGATCAATTGGTTCTTCCAAACTCCGTAGGGGGTGGAGGTCCAAGGTTCAAATCTCGAGCCTCACCAGACTGAATGCTTGTCCCTTTGCTAGATCTTTCAGTGGTGTAAAAGGTTTAAAATTATCATGGTATGGTGGTTATAGGGGCGACTTGCACGAAGATCTGTGTGGCAACTTTCGGGGTGTACAGCGTAGAATACTGTGGTGACCATAAAAAACCAGACAATCTGCCTGAATTCATGGTGACTACCGATTCCACTATGTAAAATAAAAAAAGTAAAAAAATTATTATAGATAGGGGTAAGTACCTTCTCAAGATGAGGGAATGATAGAGGTTTAGGAGGGAAAGGAATGGCAAACTTGACTATTAACCATGATACTAAATTGTATTGTATATCCCTAGATGAATAACCAATGACTGATGGCTATAGATGGGTTAATCTAGATGGATAAGTGTAGAATGGCAAGTCTAGATGGGTAGCTGCCCAGACGTGTGACCTTCCAGATGGGTAACATGCTATACGGGTAGCTCCAGATGGATTACCTCCAGATGGGTTCCTCCAGATGGGTAGGATCCTAGATGGGTTACTCCAGAGGAGTGGGATCCTAGATGGGTAGCTCCAGTCTAGATGGGTTGGGTGCTATATGGGTAGGCCTAGATGGATAGGCCTAAATAGGTAATGGGTAGGCCTAGATGGGTAGGCCTAGATGGGTCTTCAACAACACTCGCCTGCAATCACATACTTATCTTGCAAACCTCAAACTTGTCCTTGATTGCTCCTTCCTGCAACTCTACACAACACATACAATAACAACACCAGTCTGCTCCAACCTATTGCATCATTTGGATACCTGCAACACAAGACATTGTCCTCACACATAGATTTGCACAACACTAGAACAATCTTGATTGTTGTATTGATTCATAAATGGTGGATCGATGGATCATTACAAAAATGAGTAGGGGGTATTTATAGGATAGCCTTGGCGGTTACTACAACCAACCAGGCTCAACCGTCCCCAACTGTCCATTTGTTATTGCCTTAACTAATCAGCCTAGGATGTAACTAACCAGTCTAAGCTGCTAACTAATCAGTCTCAGACTAATTAATCAGTCTGACTTAACTAAACCAGTCATCTAGTTAACTAATCAGTCTAGTACAACTAGTTTACACAATTTGTCATTACATGCATTATTATTAATCAGTTTGTACCCATTCATGATGGCTGATTTACATACATCAAAATATATTGCAAAATATTATTTTATATCAAAATTCCAAGTATTATGTAGGTATTTCATCAAATAGTTTTGAATAGTCATTTCTTCTTAGAACTGTTATCTACATCTATCCTCCCCTTTGAAGTAGTTGATGTCCTCAACAACTTTCTACATTGTCCTATCGGGGTTTCAGCATCCTTGGGTTTCACAGCCTAGAGCCCTTCTTCCAATTCCTATACCCGAAGCTTGAAGGCTTCTCATTCATCGTGAACTCGCTTGGCATAATTGAAATACTTGGCCCATTCAACTCCCATATTGTTGGCTCTATTTTCCATTTCTTGGAGTTTGGACAACAACTCCGATTCACGTTGAATGAATATTTCCTTCATTTGCTACATTGTCAAGGTTGAGGAAGATGGTTCCCTCTGTGCTAGCTCTACCTTGAGAGCTACTTCATGTTGTTGTGATTGAAACAATTCATTACATAGTGCCTCACATTCCTTTTGCTAGGTATCCTCACTCTGACTCTTTTGTGCCACTAATTCTTCATTTTGTTTTACCAAAAATTCCTTGGTTGCTTTCTAACATAGCATTTCAGCCTCCATGGTGATAATCACTTGCTCCCTATCCCTGAGTTGGGCACTAAGGTCCAAGAATTCTTGTTGTTTCTCTCGAATATGTCGTAGAGCGTTGTCCAATTGTATGACATCTTCTACCAACTATCGTTCTTTCTCCTACAATTTTGCCTTCGTCAATTGTAGGTCTTTGTCCAGATTCTACCTTGTTAGATTCAAGTGCTTGATCCCCTCAGCTAGCCAACACAACAAGTGGGCTAGAAAATTCATCTGACTGTACATTGGCCATAATTCGAGTACCAATTCCACCTGTGGCCTTTGTTCTATGGTGTGTTGGAAAGGAGGATTAGTACCATGGCCAAGAACATACACTTGTGTTGGCTCCAAGTAGAGAGTGGGTGTCTTATCTTGCAATTTCTCAACTCCCTCCATAGTCTTCAAGTACTCGATAGGCAAGGTCCATGGTTGTTCTTGGTAAATACAAGAAATTTTTGCTCGCCAACTTCCCTTTCCAGCCCATTTCACTAGCTTGTCCAACTCTTCTTCTGCCATCAATTGCCATTTCTTCCACTGGCCAACACAAGTTGCATCAAACTATAGTCATAAGTTATCCATCACATGGGTCAATTTGGTAAAACATGCTACTACTTGTTGATCAACGTGGGCACCCATGTCTAGTGGATCTAAAAAATTGGGCACTTCTAGCATTATGTGTTTCAACCATCCATCCTCGGATTCCTCCTCATCCTTCATTTCAAGAGGCTCCTTTCCCTTCTTGAAAAATATCAATGGGCTTCTTAGCCACTTTCCATTCTGTAATCATTGGTTGCTCTGCTTGTCCCTATGATTGGTTGCTTTCGCCAGCTACCCTAGCATCCTGCTGAGGTACTTTAGTTTGTTGTGAGTCCTATCCATGCACCATTCTAGTCTCATGCTCTGGAGACACTTCCTCTTCCACTAAAATTGGATGTTGTTGTGTTCCTTCTAGCAGATTTCCAGTGGCTAGCAGAATGAGTGGTGGCTCCTTATTTATCGTATCTACTGCTACTTTGCTTGTGGTGCTTATATCTATAGGTTTGCATGTTGCCTTTGCTACTACCATTATGAGCATATCCTCAAATGAGAAATCATATAGGGTGTCTATAAAAGAAGTTCTTGCAAAAAAGGATTTTGGGGGTACTTCAGGTGACTTCGCACGATCCCAAAATTATGCTTTTACCAAATATTCTATAGGCCCCACGTATACAACAATACTAGGTCCCGATGGTACATCCTGGAGAATAAAATAGTATTGCAAAGTCTACCTCCATAGTTTTAGTCCCCTTACTTTGTGACTGCATCTATTGCTCGATTTTTTGGGCTACAACTTGACTTTGTGTTATCTTCTCTATTGTTTCTCCTACCATTGATTTCGATGATGGTGATGGTGAGGGTGGATCAAATTTTTACCTTTTCCTTGTTGGTTTGACTACTTCCATGTAGGTGCAACGACTTCCTTTTTTGGTAATATCTTCTCTTGTAGCTATGGTGTAGTATCCTCCCCTTCTAAGTCTTCCATTGACCCTTCTTCTAGTAAGGTCTTATCGAATTATTGCTTTTTCATGGGTGTACTCTACTTCACTTGTGGTTTTGCATCCTTCCATCATAAAATTGTTGGTGCTAAATCTGGTAATGCCTTGGGAGGGTCCAATCCTGGAATTTGCACTCCTGCTCTAAAGACAAAATCTAGAAGTAATCCAATGGCATGGAAAACCATCAAAAAATTCTTGGTGGTCCTTGCCAGGAAGTTTTGAATATGAAGTGTCAAGTAGGTTGCCCAATCATAGGCAATTCCCTTCTCGATCCCTTGTAGATACAAAATCAACCATATTGGGAGATCCAAGCTCCTTTGTTCCCTAGACAACCTGGCCATTAGCACATTCATGATGCATTGCAACCCTGTATTTGCCAACTGAGTCTGCTTTACTCCTTGGCTACCATGTGTCAACAACAAAACATCAATCTCTTCCATCGTCAGGAGTGTGATACTCTGAATTAGTTATGGAGTCTTCTTGGGGTTGACTCATTCATTCAATATAGGCTGGCCCTTTCTTGACAATCCAAAAGTTCTTCAAAATGCTTCGGCTGAGAAATCCACCACTAAGTCTTTATTGCCCATGCATACTTTGCTGACATTCTTTGTTGGATCATAGGTTAACAACATCTGTATCAGGTACTCCTTAAAGAAGTCTTTATCGAAACTAGGGACCTGTAGAATGAAATGTACTCCAGCTGCCTTGATCTTCTGCTTAACTGGATCATCTACCGATGCTTGTTCCCACCATTGTCGACAAAAATCTCCCTTTGCATGGATCCATGTGATCTCCTCGATTGGTACTTGATCCTTTTCAAACTATTGCACTTCTTTACTCTTCCTTTCAGGTGTTGCTTCTTGTGCATGCCCTTGTTTACCTCGAGCCTTCCCTTGCTCTGGATTTGGTAATTGTCCCCGCATCACTCCTTCAGTCTGGCCATGTTCTTGATGATGGCAAAGTCATTTTCCTATGACTAACTTTGATAATTCTTCCTCTCTTGGGGTTATCGATGTTCTACCTCCTCCAGAATGTTCAAGCTCATTGATTTGAATCTATCTTGACCTATGCTAACTCATTCTTCCAACTCCTAGCAATCCCCTTGGTTCCTACTAGATGGATCCTCTGATAGACAACTTTAGTCTTAGATATACGTAATCCAAATGGCTACAACCTTAGATGTCTACAGTTTCAGAAAAATACAATCTGAGATAGATGATGCTTAGACGAGTGGAAGTTTAGATGACCATGCTTCCTTAGACACCCTAAAATTTGGATGGCTACCCCTGCAGATGACTCCTCCTTAGACATCGTAGATCTATATATTATTTAATTAGACGGCTAGAACGCATCGTAGTCAGGATTGATACACATGATTTTTCCTTATGCTTTCATTTTGTCTAACTAAGAATCAAGAGACAGAATGGCTTGCACTTGCACTATGATTTTTAAAAATTCCATAAAGAGTTCAATCTGCCAGATGGATTATAATGTCTAGGTTGCTTTCATCTAAAGCAATATCTTGGTGTCTCAACAATTCTACCTCATGTTCAACCCTATTCTCTTCTACAAATGCTTCCCTTACACTGTACCTACGAATGCTTTGGATTGAATGAGTAATACATCCCCTTAGCATCCAATTTATAGACTTCATTATCACCCATGCAACTACCTATTTAAATATCACCTTCATCCCTGACTTTTGCATGTGTACCACCTCACCACCTTTGCATGTGAATGTTGTCCTTTCCCTTATTTTATCTTTTTCATTTTCATTTTATTTTATTTTATTTTTCAAAAATGTGCCTTTTCTTTAATCATCATCTAGTGAAGAGCATGGCAATGCTAATGTGGACTTCCAATATTTTCAATGATGCCTCCTCCTATTGATAATTATGAGTCCCTTTATGTCTAAAATCATTGTCACTGTACATTACTTCAGTATGTTGGCAATTTCAATGATTTCCTTGGATTCTTGAGATTCCTGTCTATGGCTATTCTTCCTACCTATCATTTTTAGTCTAAATGATATGCCTATATTCTTCCATTATATGACTTCTTCCTTCCTATGGCTGATGATGACATCCCCTTGAATTAGTCTAGCTATCGATATCCTGACGTCTTCTCCCTATGATGTCATCTTGATTGGTTCTATCATCATCCAGATGAGTTCTACCAACTACATGATGGGTCAATTAGGGATGGTCATCCTCCTAGAAGGGTTCTACCATCTTCTAGACTGATTCTCTCAGTCCTTCCATCCTCCTGATGGATAATTATGCTATCATCCATATAATAAAACTTAGTCCTATTCTGCTCTTGATGGTTGTCTGTTCTTTCGATCGGATGGTGGTTTCCTCATCATTCGATATTTTAATGGATCCTTCCTATGGCTTGTCCTTTGCCTCAAATTATGTCTTCCTATCTATAGACTTGCTTCTTCTTGGTGTGCCTGGTTTTGGTTTGGATTCCTTGGAGGTACTTGATCCCTATTTCTGAATCCATGTCTCCCTTGAGCCTACGTGAATCATCCTCTTCCCCTTTTCGATCGAATATCCCTAATGTTGGGTTGTCGCACTCCCAGCTACCTAAGATTCAATCGGTCCCTTGATCACTCATGGTGACGTCTTCAATTTCTATGATCTTGTTGAGGTAAACCTAATGGTCTATCCTCAAGAATTCATAGTTGTTGGTTGGTTTGAACTATGTCTATAGATGGCCCTTACGGTCCATTCCATGGACTAGTCGACCTATGGATAGTAGGAGGGGAATTTCTTCCTCTCAAGCTACCGAGAAGGAGACCAACTGAAACTCCCCCTTGGTTAGGTATACTTGGGTTACCCAACAGTCTTGATGAACTTCTAGGATTACCCAAGTTGCCTCTATTTCTGGCCTAATCAATAAGTTCTACTCTAGTGCTTGGTTCTACGTGCACTTGGGTTTTAGGTGTCAACTACCTCAAAATCCTTAACCTTCTATCCACCCTTATCAATCTTCTCCTCCACCTTGCTTCTTCAAAGCATATTTGTGGTGCACATTGAACTAAAGCATCCCTATACTAGTCTGAGAAGGTGGAATCTATACTTGAATCATTCCCTTCTCCTGTAGTATTCATTGGCCAATTTGAGGTTTCTTGAACCCTTCTTTGCAATCACCTCACTTCTCTCCTTTGTCTTTATAATTCCATCATGGCAAGTCAATATACTACCACATCCCAATGTTTGATCGATATTTTGATTGAATCGTCATACCCTACCATCTCCCAATGTTTGATCGGTCCTCTAATTGCATTGTCTTCACTACTTGAATAATTCTCCATTCTCCTGTCCTCTTCCTCTTGAGGTATTCATGGTTTCTCATTCTCAATTACTTGGACCATTTCAAGGAATCAAACCCTTGCTTATCGACTTTGAACCTCATCCCTTTGCCTTCTTCATTCTGGATTGGGACTTGGGTAGGGTGTGTTGGGGTCCCTAGGAAGATTTTCGTCACTACTTGATTCTTCCAACCATCCTCCATTCCTTGGTTGTTTGGGTACCTCTCTAACATCCCTCCATAAAATGGTAGTTACTTATTCTTTGCTTATCTAATGTTTTGTATTGTTAGCAAGACCTTGATGTGGTTCCTTTATCCTATCTTGTTCTAGCAATCTCATGGTCCATTGTCTTCAGGAATGTCTTGTCAATGGTGAAGTAGTACTTGAAGAGTCTTTGATATTCAAAAGAATCCTCAATATTTCTGAATATGAGCTCTCAGAGTCCAAGGAGAATAGGTTATTTTCTGAGGGTACTTCTTCATTATCTTCTATGCTTCCTCTTGCTCTCCTTGTTGCCTCTCTAGTTCTTGTTTTGGAAATCTTCTATTCCTTTGTCTCCTAGAATATCTTAGGCCAATTGTCAATGGTGTTGAAGGTGAATTGTTTGAAGCCACGAAGAATAAGCTACTTTCTAAATAATCTCCCTCATTTTTGTTCAAGCTCCCTCTTAGCTCCTCTTGTTGTCTTTCAACCCATTCAGCTCTTTGTGCTTCTTGTCATTCATGCATTCATTGCATGGTTTCATCCAACTCTTGAACCACTTGTTCTCGTAGTTGCGCATTATGCATCCTCAAGGTTTCATATTCCTCCTGTAACCTATGCATCTCCCAAATCATTTGTTATAGAACTCTTGATTCCTTATTTTCCTCTTCTTCCACTTCTAGTTCTTGTTCTTGAAATGCGATATTTGTGAGGGTTCAAAGTCGTTCTTTTGCTTCATTATTCAAAAATTGAACATGGACTTGTAATCACCTTTGCTCTCCCTCTCGAGGTTCTAGTTCCCTCTGCTCGATTATAGGTTCTCCTTCTACTCCAAACAACCACTCCAGGTTTATCGGTTCTTCATCTCTAACAATCCCACTTGGCTCTCCATGTTCATAGGATTGTATCCCTGGTCGTGATTCTTCTATCATTTTCTCATAAGTGTCTCCCAATATTTCTAAGTTGATCACATTCACCTACGCCTGTGCCTTGTACACTTTCAACTTAGAACCATTTATAATTTTAGGGCAAATTGTGCCATCCAATTTCTTTAACCAGACAACCTTATTGTCCAATACTTCTTCCACTTGGAAGGGTCCAAGCCATAGAGTTTTTAACTTCCCTAGCTTGATATTCCTTTTTCCATTATACTTGAGCACTAACTCACCGGTCTTCAAATCCATCTTCTTAAGATGCTTATCATGCCAATAATTACATCTTTGTTGAGCAATATTATGTCACCCATTATGCCATCACCCTCTTTTCTCCTAACTATACCAATGTTGTGAGTCTTTCTTCCATGCTCTCTTCATCATTCAGGCAGTTCTCTACTACTATTCTTAAACTTGGTACCAAAAACTCGATAGGTACCATCACCTCATACCCATAAATTAACTGAAAGGATGTATGGTTTATGGTTGGTTTAAAGGTGGTTCTGTATGCCCACAGAACTGTCAACAAGTGCTCCTCCCAATCGACTCCTTCTACATTGCATGTTTTGTACATAACTAAAACGAAAACCTTATTTGTTACCTCTGCTTACCCATTTGCCCTGGGGTAATATGGGCTTGACAAGGAATGGAAGATCCTGAATTCCTTTGTCAAATTATGGATAATTTCATTAACAAAATGACCTCCTCGATCGCTTGTCAATTGAAGAGGAATTCCAAACCATGTGATAACCTACTCATACAAGAATTGAGTCTTGCTCCTTATAGAGTTATCAGGTAAGGCTCTTGCTTCTACCCATTTTGTTAAATATTCCATTGCTACTATGATATATTGACATTTTCTCTTATGGTTGGTTCGCAATGGTCCCACAAAATCTAAACCCCATCTCTCAAAGAGTTCTTGAGGTTGCAACAAATATAATGGCATGAAGTATCTTTTTAATGGCTTCCCCATTCTTTGACATGTATCACATGCCTTGACATAATTCTTAGCATCGTGATAAAGGGTAGGCCACCATAACCCTACCAACAACACCTTCCTAGCCATTGCATATGGTCCCATATGGCCTCCTACTAGCCCCTCATGTACCTCCTTCAATATTTGTTGTACTTCATCCTCCATTATGCATTGTCATAGAATGTGGTCCTCCCCCATTTTGTATAGAAAACCTACAATAAATGTGAAAGGTGTTGATTTCGTAATGAATTTCCTTTGATCAACTATTTTCATCTCCTTTGGAAGCTCTCCTATTGATAAATATTCCTCAATATGCTTATACCATATTGGTATCACACTTATCATGAATAGTTGTGCATTAGGGAATTCATCCTGTATTCCTCCTTCTATAGGTTCTCTCGAGTGAATCCTCGATAACTGATTTGCTATCACGTGTTTCTTCCCTGGTCTTACTACCACCCAAAACATGAATTCTTGTCAAGTGACGATCCATCTACTTTCTTGTCCATAAATCATTGGTTTATTGATTAGGTACAACAACACTTGGTGATCTACATAAAAAGCAAATTGGTTAGCCAATAAATAGTTTCTATCGGGAGTGTGATTTTTGATAAACCTTCTATAATAACCAACTATTCCTAAGAAGGTTTTTACCAAGCTCACATCATGCGACTCTTCCATCAGCAACATCACTCATATCTTGTCTAGGTCAGGCTTGAAACCTTCCTGGCATACAATATGCCCTAACAACTTCCCATATGGCACCATCAATATGCATTTTCTTGGATTTAATGATATATTAGCTTTCCTACACAAGCTCATATATTCTTCTAGTGCCTTCAAATGCTCATGTGTCTTGCCATATAGGGATCAATCATTTAGAAAGGCTTTGAAATTCCTAGTGGATATTTTATCAAAGATGTATGAAATTATTCTTTGGAAAGTAGTCAGTGCATTAAACAATCCAAATGGCATGTGGTTATAAGCATATATTCTATTTTCCACTATAAAAGTGGTCTTCAGCTTATCTTGTTTAGTTATACCTTGATAATCCATCCAAAAATAAATAAATCTTGTGATCGGCTACTTCCTCCAAAATAGAATCTATGAAGGGGATTGGGAAGGTATCTTTGATAGTTACAACATTGAGGCTCTAAAAGTTCACACAAATCCAGATTTTATTTATCTCTCTCTTCAAGGTAACCACAATTGGTGACACCCATTCGCTCATTGTATATTTGAATATTATGCTTGCATCCAACATCTTCTATATTTTGGCATTCACTAGAGTTGTGCATTTTGGATTCATCCTATATGGTCGCCTCCTTACTGGTTGTATACCTGTAATCAAAGGAATCTTATGTATACAGAACTCTGGTGGTACTCCCTTCAGATCCTTGTATGTCCAAGCAAAGACATCCTTATATTCTACAAAAAAATTGAATGTTGTTTTCAGTACAAGATCCCAGTCATCCCCATATTTAATCATCTTCTCTTCACCTTCTTCTCCCAAATTAACTTGAATCATTCTAGGTCCTTCATACTTGATGGACTCAGGTTCTTCTACTGCTTTCAGGATATCAATAGTATGGGTTAGATTATCTTCAATTATTGCATCTCTCATCGTATATTCCATGAATTTTTTGGAAAATATCCACTTTTTTCATTATTTTTCCTTTTCTACTACTAATTTATTTTTGTTGCCTTCTCCTTCCTCGGGCTCCTTTTCATCCTCTTGGACCTCATCTCCTGCATTGATGCATAAACATTATGGAGAGAAAACTTCGTAATATTCCATCTACCAGTGGAGTAAGCCTTTATCCTCGTCATTCTCATCCTTAGTGTATTCTTCTAATTGCAATACTCCTTTGTTCGGTTCATATCTTGTTTCTCTATCCGATGAAGAATTTTTTTATTCATCCGAAGTTGCAATATCTTGAATTACTGCCTGGTTTTTTATATTAACCAAATACTTATCCTGGAATTTATTAAAGGTAAGATGTTCCTTCTTCCAATTGTGGTTCACCTTTGCTATTCTTAACCATCCTCATCCAAGTAATGCATCATATGTAGCTTTTTACATAGCAATTACAATAAAATCTAGAATGAAATCTTGTTTTGCTATGCACACTTTTTGGCTCATCAATACTCCTATTATTTCAATACCATATTGGTTTACTCCATATAACCTAAAATTCAGAGATCTTAGTGCTGGTTGGCCAATACTTTGCCATATTTTCTCCAACATCATGTTGACACTTGATCCTCCATCAATGATAACTTGATTTATCATATGGTCCAATATCTCCATGTGAACCAAAACTAGCTTTTTCCCTACTTCAATCATTAGTATTTTAGGATTGATAAATTGTTCTTGCTTGATATTAACTACCTATCAAACTTCTTCACTCTTCTTTATTTTTATTACCTCCCTAACTATAGTGTATAATTCAAGATCTGCATTGAATATACTTGACACTTTTACTTCCAAAGTTGTTTTGAGTACTTGAGTTACCAAGTGTTTTACTGATACTTGCTTATTCAGTCATGATATCCATCTTCTTCAAGGCTTTCTCTTGAACTTGCCTTTCCTATTTTTCTTTTTCCACTTGCATCTTGATCATTTCCTAAGTTTCCTACCATCTCTTTTTCTCCTTAGTAGGATTTAGATATTGTTCCATTTTCCTAGTGTGGGCCTTGGTTACTTCTAGAACTTATTTTCCTTTTTTTATTATGGTACTAACTTATCCAATGTCAATCCAATTAAAATATTATGCACCACTCGTACTTGCTTTGTTTGGGCAGTTTATCTCTTTGTGGTTTCTTGGTCCACACCATCTACACATTTGGGTAGCATTGCTACCACTAGTATTGCCTGCATTCTGAGGCTTGGGGTAATTCTTCATAAAGTATCTTCATTCTTGATAATTTTAGCATTGGATGATTGGTCATCCCTCGGAGTCATACTGTAGATGACTTTGTCCACCCTATCTTCCACCTTGATGATTATTCCTAGATCTATTTCTCATTGCACCTTACCCATTTCTTGTGGTGATTGATTGTTCCTCCTACTAAACTATCAAAATTTGATGTCTAGCACCTTTCAAATTGAATGGACAATTAGCCATCGAATTCCTTGCTATATTTTATATGTTGCAATACGCATTTTTTGGGTAGTTGACATTTGTATGTCCTTCTACCTTGTAGTTTGAGCACCAAATATCCTTTTGATCTTTTCTCACTTCTTCTTTAACTTATTTTATATATCGAATTTCCTTCTAAAGGAGTGTATGGCACTTTAGAATTTGTATTCTATATCACTGTCAGAATCATCATTCCTTGAATGTCCTTCAATTTCTACAATTTTTTTTTTAGCTTTGCTCTCAAAGTTCTTTACTTTTTTGAGAACTTCCTCGTACATGGAGGATGGTGTCGCTTTCATTTTCTTCCTATATTTAGGTAGTAGTCCATCTAAAAACTAGTGTTTCATCATCCCATCTGCAGGGGGAATTTGCATTTTATCAGCCAATTATTTCAATCTTCAATTGTACCTTTTGATATCTTCATTTGAATTTTATTTTGTTGCAAATATTTTTGTGATAATCTTTGTATCATCCCTCAACAATAAAAATTATTCTATGAATTCATATTTTAAGGTATTCCATTATGTGAATGGTTGGGTATTATGTATTTTCATAGCCATATCTTGCCATCTCCATAGCCATCTCCATAGCCATACCAATCCATAGCCATCTCTCACATTATGGTAAGAAATAGTTGCAACCATTCTACCAGTTGCAATACTCCATTTGTCCTCAAATTGTAATGCAAGTACCTATATGTCATGTTGGGTCTTTTTCCCTTCCCTAATGAAGGGTGGGTATTTTTTTTTTCTCATTCTATTGGTAACATTTGCCATTAGAATTCTTCCAATATCCATGTCACTTGATGATGATTATTGTCGACTTCTATTCCACTCCCTTTTTGTGGTAGGTGGCTCAAAATATTGTTCAAGTACATGTTCAAATAGCATTCTCCCTAACTCTTGTATGTTACTACTTCAAAATATTCTTTGTGAGTATACGAGGTGCAGTTCTGGTCTTTCCCCCTAAGAACCCACACGTGGTTGCTCTGATACAAAAATTCTCTCTTCTGTACCCTTTGGCCAACTCCTCCAAACGGGTAGGATCCTAGATAGGTTACTCCAGACGAGTGGGATCCTATATGAGTCGTTCCAATCTAGATAGGTTGGATGCTATATGGGTAGGCCTATATGGATAGGTCTATATGGGTGATGGGTAGGCCTAGATGGGTTTTCAACAACACTCACTTGCAATCATGTACTTATCTTGCAAACCTTAAACTTATCTTTAATTGATCATTCCTACAACTCTAGACAACATATACAATAACAACACCAGTCTACTCCAACCTATTGCATCATTTGGATATCTACAACACAAGATATTATCCTCACACATAGATTTGCACAACACTTGAACAATCCTAATTGTTGTATTGATTCATAAATGGTGGATCATGGATCATTAAAAAATGAGTAGGGGTATTTATAGGATAGCCTTGGCAGTTACTACAACCAACCAGGTTCAATTGTACCCAACTGTCCCTCTATTATTACCTTAAATAATAATCCTAGGATGTAACTAACTTGTATAAGCTACTAACTAATCAATCTCAGGCTAATTAATCAGTATGACTTAACTAAACCAATCGTCTAGTTAACTAATCAATCTAGGACGACCAGTTTATGTAATTTTTCATTATATGCATTATTATTAATCAATCCATAACCATTCATGACAATTGAGTTACATACATCAAAATATATTGCAAAACATTAAATTTATATCAAAATTCCAAGTATTATGTAGGTATTTTGTCAAACAGTTATGAATAGTCATTTCTTCTTATAACTATTATCTACAAACATCAACACCATTCTAAGGATTCAACTCCATGATGAGTTTTTTGATCCTATACTACTCATATTGTTGATACTATAGAATATACTAAAGGATCCTAGTAGAAGTCTCTTAATTGATGGTTTTAGCACCATTCCATCATATCAAGAGAGAGAGAGAGAGAGAGAGAGAGAGAGAGAGAGAGAGAGAGAGAGAGAGAGAGAGAGAGAGAGAGAGAAAAGCAACATATATTATTGAGAATGAAGTGATACATCCGAGTAGAGATATGAGGCCCTTTATATAGGAAGATGGATTCCTTGGCCAACACTCTACCTAGCTGTACAAGAGACACCTTGCATGTTTACAACTTGCACATTGACACTTGTGCATTTACTACATTGTATGAAACAACTAGATAACTTCCCCCTAAAGTAATCTAACATAACCAAATGATGTAATATATTCTAACACCCCCCTATATTACATTATTTGGTATGAAGTTCTCTTGAATCACATAGATGATCTCTAAATATTTGAAACTTGATTTTTCCAAGTGCTTTTGTAAAGATGTCTACTAACTGATCTTCTGTAGGAACATACTTGAGGATGATGCACTTGTTCTAAAAATGTTCCCTGATGAAATGACATTGAGCTTCAATATGCTTTGTTCTTTCATGTATGATTGGATTCTTGATCAGATTCAATACTCCTTGATTATCATAGAATATCATAGTGGGAGTTCGTTTGATTCCCATGTTAGATAGTATGTATTTTAACCATAGAGCTTCACAGGTTGTATCTCTTGCTGCTCAATATTCTATTTTAGTTGATGATTGTGCTACTGTATGTTGTTTCTTGTTGTGCCAAGATATGGGTCCTGATCTGAGATAGAAGACATAACCTAAGGTAGATTTCCTGTCATCAATAGATCCAACATAATATGAATCTGAGTATCCCTGTAGACAAAATTCTTTGACATCCTTCATATAAGTTAATCCATAGTCTATAGTCTTCTTGATATATTGTAATATTCTTTTTGTAGCTTTCCAATGACTTTATCTTGGTTCTTGCATGAACCGTGAAAGATAATTTATTGCAAATGCTATGTATGGTCGGTTTTTTGTTAAGTATAGAAGACTTCCAATCAACTGATGATACATCGTTGCTGAAACCAATGGTGTTTTATCATTTTTGGATAGTTGAATCCCTTGTTCCATTGGTGTATCTTTGGGCTTACACTCTATCATTCTATATTTTTCAAGAAGAGCTTTTGCATATTTTGATTGAGTGATAACTATTTTATCCTTTCCTTGATAAATCTCTAGACCAAGGCAGTAGTTCATTAGTCCTAGATCTATCATTTCAAATACCTTTTCTAGATCCTTTTTTATGTCACTTATTAACTTTTTTGAACTTCCAGTAATCACTATGTCATCAACATATACTATGAGGATCAATATATCATTTCCAATTTTCTTGGTATATAGACTAGGATCTGATGAACTCCTTTTGAAATCATGATGTAATAGGTGATTATTGATATTTATATTCCATGCTCTGGGAGCTTGTTTCAAGCCATATAGATATTTATTCAATTTGCATACCTTACTTTCTTATCCTTTACCTTTAGGTTGTGTCATATAGACTTCTTCTAAGTCACCATTAAGGAATGCACTTTTTACATCCATCTAATGAAGTTTCCACCCCTAATGTGCTACTAGCATGTAGACTATTCAGATAGTAGTCATTCGAGTTGTTGGTGTGAATGTTTCTTCATAGTCAATTCCCTCTATCTGAGTATACCCTTTGGCTACTAGTCGAGCTTTGTATTTGTCAAGTGTTCCATATGCTTTGTATTTGATTTTGTAAACCCACTTGCATCCCACTATTTTCTTTCCTAGAGGTAGGTTTACTAGATCCCATGTCTTATTCTTTTTGAGTGATGCATATTCAGATTCTATAGCTACTTTCCAATGTGAGTCTTTCAGTGCTTGAGAAGTTGATGTTGGTTCTACTATGTTACTTAGCATTCCTCTATTCATTCTGGTCATACTACGAGTTTGAGGTCTTGTAGAGGTAAGATCTGGCATTATTTCTAGATTTGATTCTCTGAGAGTATCTCTGAGCCATATTGGTTATTTTATAGGTAGTATTGTTGATGCTTCCATATCTTGTTCTTGAGATTATGATTTTGACTCTACACTCATTTTGTCTTCTTTAGATAGATTTAGGAGGACTTTTGTGTCACCACTGG
The DNA here is from genome assembly GCA_028583015.1 of Wollemia nobilis. NCBI lineage: Eukaryota > Viridiplantae > Streptophyta > Pinopsida > Araucariales > Araucariaceae > Wollemia > Wollemia nobilis. The sequence continues at coordinate 3,296,788 of JAQPPZ010002020.1, read as the reverse complement.
ATTCATCTGTGTTGATTTTGAATTTTTCATCAAATATCACATCTCTACTAATGTAGACTTTCTTTGTAGATGGATCTAGTATTCTATATCCTGCAGATTCATTGTCATAGCCAACAAATATCCCTGTCATAGTTTTGTCATCTAGTTTAGTCCTCTTTTGTTTTGGAACATGCATGTAGGCTTTGCATCCGAAGATCTTTAGTTTTTCTATGTTGGGATTTTGTCCTGACCATGCTTCTTCTGGTGTAATATGCTTGAGTACTCTTGTTGGTAGTCTATTTTGTATGTAGACTATTGTTTGTATTGCTTCAGCCCAATATTTGTGATCAAGTTGTGCTTCTTTTAACATACATCTTACCATTTCCATTATTGATCTATTTCTTCTTTCTGCAATTCCATTTTGTTGAGGTGAATATGTTGTAGTAAGTTGTATTTTAATTCCATTCTCTTCAAGAAATGAGTCAAATTATTTGGAAATAAATTCTCCTCCTCTATTTAAATGAAGTGCTTTTATGGTCTTCCCTGATTCTTTTTCCACTTGAAGTTTGAATTGTTTGAAATGACTGAATGCTTTTGATTTGTACTTCATGAAATATACCCACATTTTTCTAGTGTGATCATCAACAAATAATTGAAAGTATTTATGTCCTCCAACACTATCAACTTTCATTGGTCCACATAAATATGTATATATTATTTCTAGAGGATGTTGAGCTCTATGTTGACGAAGTTCGAAAGGAATTCTATGTTGTTTTCCTACTAAGAATTCTAGACATACAGTAGTTTCTGGAGATAAGTTGGGTAGTCCTTCTACCATTTGATATCTGAATAATTCCTTCATTGATGTCTCACTGGTATGTCCTAGTCATTTGTGCCATAGTTCTGAAGCATTGACTAAAAGAGTTGAGTGAATAGCAGTGTCTAGAACAAATAGACCATTTTTATACGATCTTGATGCTATCATTCTTCCCTATCTAGAGATGTGACATTGTTTTCTTCCAGTGAGAACCTTGAACTCAATAGTTAAGTCTTGATCCATGAGTTGAGAAACAGAAATAAGATTAGTAGTTAATCCTGGAACATACAATACATTTTTTATTATACCTCTTCCATCCTTAAGATTTACTAGAATATTTCCAATTCCTTTTACTTCATATGTTTTTCTATCTACTACAACAACTAGCTTTTCATTTATCTTCTTCAGAGAATTGAACCAATGTATGTTTCCTGTCATATGCTTACTTGCACTTGAATCTATATACCAATAATCCATGATGTTGTTATTATTAGGATTTGTGGAATACCTTATGTCTCCCTAGTGATTTTGGAAATGTGAAAGTGCTTTTGTGAAATATAGTTTAGTTTTGGATTGATTTTGTAAAGTTTTGAGAATCCCAAAATCAACCTCTAGTTCTCCTTATTTCTCCTATTGAACTAAGCACTTTTCCAAACTTGAAGAGGTTTAATGTTGGATCTCTTTTGTCCCTTTTTGTGAAATTTTGAGACAAATAAATTGCTAAATTCCAACTTTTGAAATGCTTTGATAAACCCCTTTTAATATCCCTTAGGATTTGATTTAGTGTTTCTAATTTCAAAAAAAATAATTTGGTGTTGTAATCCTTATAGCTCCCAAATATAGAAAATTAGAACACAATAATATTTGCAAATATTTAAAAATCAATTTCCAGTAGAAACCCTTATTACTCCTAAGTTTAATATTGCAAATATTATATTGATTTGATAAATTATTCCCTTTGCTTTGCTTTCAATATGGTTAAATTATTCTAAGTTTAACCTTGATTTATCAACCTTATAACTCCCAAAAATGAAAGCACATTTAAAATGGGAATAAATCTTACCTTGCACTATATGAATACCATAATAATTGGTGTTATTTTCAGATGTGATATGGCTAATGTCTCTGCTTTGGCCATTCCCTCCAATAGAATGCTTGGAATCCTCCTTGGATTTAATGCTCCAAATATGGTGCCTTTAATCTCTGCCTTTGACCTCCTTTGACCAGAGCATTAAAGGCTCTTCCACCTTGCTTCCACGCTGCAACTCGACCCTGTGCATGAAGACTCCAGAGTGTTGAATGTGGATGCATGAATGTTCCAAGTCCTTGGTCTTTGGTACCCTTAAAATGGAGGAGAATATTGTATTAAGTGCCAAGTGGCACGTCCATTTTCTTCTTGAGTGCTTGAGGAGTAGAAGGTGCTAGAAGACACTTGTATCTTCCTTTGAGTAACGTATGAACGTTACATTCTTTAGTGGAGCACTTGGTCTCTTTGTGGAAAAGTGTCTCTCATATTCTCAATGCACCAACCTATTGTTAGTAACTCCTTTCTTGGTCAAGATGAGCGCTTGTGTGAGGAGCATTAGGGTTTTGCCTCAAGTGACAAGTGTCACTCCCTCCTTGTGCATGGATGTCTTCTCTAATGCTTCTTCAACATACCCTTTGGAGGTTCTTTAAACCCTATAAAATTTCTAGCTCCTCCTTCATTCAATGGCACTTGCTTGTGAGTTGTTTCCAGTTGGAATGAGGAGCAATGATTTGGAGGCTTGAGCACCGATTTTGAGAAATGCAAATGTGGAGTTTGAAACACTCTAATGGTGCCTTATTCTTCTTATTTTCACACCTATTATATGTCCTCCTTTTGTAGATAACGTTTCTCTTGAATATAATGTTGTTTCTCCCTTTGTTTTGTGTCTTGTCTTTTGCAGGTTCAACCGTCCAAGATATGAGGAGTATGAGCCCTTAGAGTGGCTCCTTTTGCTATGCTTGGAGAGTGCTAGCATTTGACCACCTTTGGATGGTTTACCCTATAGATATTGTACCTTTGAGGCACCTTCAAATCTTCCCTCTTTCCTACATAGAACATATTAGAGAAGTGCAATACCATGTAACAATATTTGTATATAAAATAACCTTTATTGCACCCTCTTTTGCACTCTTTTTTTAGGTCTGAATTTCTGGTTTTGTGGCAGAATTTTTGAATGCAATGTAAGGGTTTTGAGGTTGTCTCTTTGATTAGACACCTTCCCCTTTTTTCTTCCGTATATTTTAAAAATGAACCCAATATTGTAAGAAGTAGATAGAAGCCCTTTATTTGATGTGATTATTCTATACTTTTCTCCTTGCAACTAACCCTTATAATGCTTTGAATTTGAGACTCACCAAGTCTCAATTTGAGGTTTCCTTTGCTGATATTCGGTGGCTACTTGTCTTCTTCTCCAATTTTTTGGAGGATTCTAACCTATTTTTGGTGGCTTCACTTGGCCACTATATGTTGCATATTTTTGTGCACTAATAGTGTCTTTAGACACTTGATGCTAATTCTGATTTTGTGCCCTTCTCAAGAACACAAACAATAATCTTTTTGAGAGTAATAGAATAGTGCAAATGAATCTAATAATATTTCACTTTTAATGCACTAAAAATCACACCTTATCACTCCAATCAACTCTCAAAATAAATTATAAGCACACTTAATCAATTTACTACAACTAATCAAGAATGATCTAAAATGAACCTTAAAAGGGAACTTTTCTCTTTTTGCACTTTTGAAGACTTTTAATGCAAATTTCCTTTTTGTAACTTTAATCCAATATAAGGTGCTTTAACAAATCTGATAAGTACTCCAATTAATGAATCTACTTGCACCAATAGTTGCTTACCTTTTTTGATGGCTTCTAAAGTAGATGATGTAGATCTTGGTGCTTCTGATTCACCAAGTTTCTACCTTGTAGTAGATGGATACGCAACTCCTTTTTGTATTGAACAACTTTCTCCTTCACCTAATTGGATTTTTAGCTTCAACCAGGGCCTTCTTCTCAAGATTTTGAATGTCTTGAGATCTTCTCTTATCTTCTCTGTGATTTGACAAACTACTTTCCAAATCCTTATCCTTTTGGGCTTGTTGTTGGATGGTGACAATTGTCCCAACTCCTTTGCTATTAGAAGCTTCTCTGCTAGCAATGTTTGCATGCAACGACGCACAATGGTAGGTCTGGTTTGCAAAGATGTAGGCAAATAGTAATAATGGTAGATTTCCCTATTCCTCTCTAGATTCATCGTGGCTCTGATACCATTGATGGTTTTAGCACCATTCCATCATATCATGAGAAAGAGAGAGAAAAGCAACATATATTATTGAGAATGAAGTGATACATTCAAGTAGAGATATGAGGCCCTTTATATAGGAAGATGGATTCCTTGGCCAACACTCTACCTAGTTGTACAAGAGACACCTTGCATGTTTACAACTTGCACATTGACACTTGTGCATTTACTACATTGTATGAAACAACTAGATAACTTTCCCCTAAAGTAATCTAACATAACCAAATGGTGTAATATATTCTAACAATTAATACCCTATCAATATCAAATCACCTTGACTAAGATTTTAAAATTCTATCATTTTCTTATTAAATTATAACTAGGACAACCATCACTGGTGGAAGACAATCACAAACTACTCCTATATAATGCTTTCTATCTTCAAGCCACTTTCAACCTCTAAGTTGTTCCACCAAAGATATTGCTTCACTAGTCAATTTATATGCAATCCATACTACTTTTATTTCAATCACGAAGCTCAAAATACTTATTCATTTCTATGATCCATGACTCAACTCCATATCCTAATCTAAAACTCAAAATTTTAAATTTAAAAATATCAAGAAAGAGTGCAAACTAGAAATAATAGATCATAACAAATCATAACAAAAATATATAAGTTAACATAATATTTTATTGCTAAAAAAATAGAGTACAATGCAAGCAATCTCTAAGAAGATATATAATGCTATAACATTATATATTACTAATTTTTTTATAATTGGGGTGCATCTCTCTTTATACAATATTTTTGGTGTGTTGGAAATATACCATATTGAATATGGAAGGTCACCCACCTGGAAATATAGTGGTTTGCCTTCCATGAGTTAGAAGGCCACCCATATGAAAATGTGGTGATTCACCTTCCATGAGTTATAAAGTGTATATTAAATGAACATTACATACATCTAACTTATACTTTTATGTTTTATCTTCTATTGATGTGCAACATAGCTAGAGATTCATTTTGGCTATGAAAATCTAAAAATAGAAAGTTACTATTTTTAGTAAATAGTTTTTTTTTTGCATTTTTTAGGGCCTTTGGAGCATTTTTTCCATGTAAATATCACTTTTCAATGATAGGATTACTTTATGAAATTATTGTCCTCCCTCTAATATTTCCAACTCTTCTTGAATGGATCAAAGTATAGTCTTGAGCATAAAGTTATTCCCCTAATAGTGTGGTTAGGTCAAAAAATATGTTTTTGACCATTTTTTGGTATAAAGACATATCCTAAAAGAGTCATTGTTTATATCATTCATCACCCATGGAAATCAATGGTCTCATTTATATCAGCTATTAATATTAGGTGTGGAAATTTTTCATTATATAACTTTTTGTAACTCATTCCTCTTGGTGACTAAGTTTTCTTGCCTTGACCACTTTGTACATCTAAATGAGATACCTTTTGGTGGTCCTAGTCCACGTTTCAACAATATAATCCTCCACCAATAGTGCTAAACTATCAATATTGATTTATTCATTATCTAAATATTTTGTTACTAAAAACATTGTCCAACAAAGGAGGATGATAGGGCTTAATAAGTTCAACATTGAAGATTGGATGTAAACCAACATAAGATGGAATATTCAATTTAAAGTTATTCTCTTCCACCTTATTATTTATAGTGTATGGTCCATAGCAAAGAGTTGTAATTTTCCTATGGGGTCTTAAAGTCCTTTTTGAAGACATAGCCATACCTTATCTCCAACCTTAAGTTGATGTGGGACTTGATGTTAGTTATTTTGTTTCTTGTACTTCTTATTTATCTTTTCCAAGAGGTCATGGACCTATTGTTGGATATGTTAAATTTATTTCACAAGCTATGTTGTATTTTATACTTCATTTTTTCCATGAGGTGAGCACTACATGGGTTGCATAGGGAGATCTAGAGCACTAGGTTCCAAGGGTTAGAACATAAAACATGCATGAAATATGTTGTGTTTGGTAGAGTTTTATTTTACCCATGATGAACATAGGAGAGAATATCATCCCATGTGTGTGGATGTTTGGAATTGTATATTTAAAAAATATGTATAATAAATCAATTTATAACTTTTTTCTATCCATTAGTTTGAGGACGGAAGATTGTTAACATGGTTAGCTTGGTGTCCATCATGCTCCATAGTTTGGACCAAAAAATGCTCAAAATTTTGCTATACCTATCAAGGACAATGCACTTTGGTATAATGGGTGACTAATATAGATCCTAGTAGTATTATTAGCTTAAATGGATTTCTTACAAGGAATCATGATAGCCATTTTTGAAAAATGATCAAATTCTATAAAAACCCAAATATTACCATGTTTATATGTGGGAAATCCTAAGAGGAGTCCATGGAGATGAATTTCAAAGGCTTGAATGGCATTGATAATTGTGTATATAGTCCTTACTTATTTTTTATTAGTTTTGTAACAACATAGGGGTATATGCTTGATGTAGTTATTGATACCATTTGTCATTTTGGGACAATAGAAATACTTTTGAAGAACTTGTTTTTCCCATCCTAAAGATACATACTACTTTATTGAAGTAAACTATCCAAATTATATTTGATCACTCATTATATGGTAAATAAATATATCATGTGTGATAGAGGAGGTTATCTTACAAATAAAAATAAAAAACATAGTTACCTACACAAAGAGCTTGGTATGTATCCACAAAATTGGAATCTACTTTGTACAAGGTGGACCAATTGAAAGTATCATGCCCACAAGAATTAGGAATGGTGGTGAGTGTTATGATTAGAGGTTGACTCAAACAATCTACTACTTATATAATTGTCCCCTTTACATCAACTATTAGTATTAGGTGTGGAAATTTTTCTTTATATAACTTTTTGTGACTCATTCCTATTGGTGACTAAGTTTTCTTGCCTTGATCACTTTGTACATATAAATGAGATACTTTTTGGTGGTCCTAGCCCATGTTTCAACAATATAATCCTCCACCACTAGTGCTAAACTATCAAGATGAATTATTCATTGTCTAGCTATTTTGTGACTAAAACAATTGTCCAACAAAGGAGGATGATAGGGCTTAAGAAGTTCAACATTGAATATTGGATGTAAACCAACATAAGATAGAATATTAAATTCAAAGGTATTCTATTCCACATTATTATTTATAGTGTATGGTCCATAGCAAAGAGGTCTGATCTTCCTATGGGGTCTTAAAGTCCTTATTTTTAAATATTAGCCATACCTTATCTCCAACCTTAAGTTGATGTGGGACTCAATGCTATTTATTTCATTGATTGTACTTCTAATTTATCTTTTCCAAGAGGTCATGGACCTATTTTTGGATATGTTAAATTTATTTTACAAACTATGTTGTATTTTCTACTTCTTTTTATCCATGAGGTGATCACTACATGGGTTGCATAGGGAGAGCTAGAGCACTAGGTTCCATGGGTTAGAGCACAAAATATGCATGAAATATGTTGCGTTTGGTAGCGCTTGATTGTATCCATGTTGAACATAGGAGAGAATATCATCCCATGTGTGTGGATTCTTGGAATTGTGCATTCAAAGAATATGAATAGTAAATCAATTTATAACTTGTGTCTAGCCATTAGTTTGAGGATGGAATATTGTTAATATGGTTAGCTTGGTATCCATCATGCTCTATAGGTTGGACCAAAAAATGCTCAGAATTTTGCTATACCTATCAAGGATAATGCACTTTGGTAAGCTAAATTTGAGCCAAATGTGACTAATATAGAGCTTAGTAGTCTTCTTAGCTTAAATGTATTTCTTACAAGGAATCATGATAGCCATTTTTTAAAAATTATCAACTTCTATAAAAACACAAATATTACCATGTTTATATATGGGAAAACCTAAGAGGAGTCTATGGAGATGAATTCCCAAGGCTTGGATGCCATTTATAATTATGTATATAGTCCTTGCTTCTTGTTTATTAGTTTGGTAACAACATAGGGGTATATGCTTGTTGTACTTATTGATATCATTTGTCATTTTGGGACAATAGAAATACTTTTTAAGAACTTCTAATGTTTTTTCCACCCTAAAGATACATACTACTTTATTGAAGTGCACTATCTAAATTATTTTTTATCACTCACTATATAGTAGATAAATATTTCCTGTGTGATAGAGGAGTTTATCTTGAAAATAAAAATAAAAAATATATAGTTACCTACACAAAGAGCTTCGTATGTATCCACAAAATTAAAATCTACTTTGTACCACCTTTGTACAAGGTGGACCAATTGGAAGTATCATGCCCACAAGAATCAAGAATGGTGGTGAGTGTTATAATTATATGTTGACTTAAAAAATCTACTACTAAAACAATGGTCCCCTTTACATCAACTATTAATATTAGATGTGGAAATTTTTCTTAATATAACTTTTTGTGACTCATTCCTCTTGCTGACTAAATTTTCTTGCCTTGATCACTTTGTGCATATAAATGATATGTATTTTGGTGGTACTAGTCCATGTTTCAACAATATAATCCTCCATCAGTAGTGCTAAACTATCAATATTGAGTTCTTCATTGTCTAACTATTTTGTTACTAAAAAAAATATCCAACAAAGGAGGATGATAGGGCTTAATAAGTTCAACAATGAATATTGGATTTAAACAAACATAAGATGGAATATTCAATTAAAATGTATTCTCCTCCACCTTATTATTTATAGTGTATGGTCCATAGCAAAGAGGTTTTATCTTCCTATTGGGTCGTAAATTCCTTTCTGAATACATAGCCATATCTTATCTCCAACCTTAAGTTGATGTGGGACTCGATGTTAGTTATTTTGTTGCTTTTACTTCTAATTTATCTTTTCCAAGAGGTCATGGACCTATTCTTGGATATGTTAAATTTATTTCACAAACTATGTTGTATTTTCTACTTATTTTTGTCCATGAGGTGAGCACTACATGGGTTGCATAGGGAGAGATAGAGCACTAGGGTCCAAGGGTTAGAACACAAAACATGCATGAAATATGTTGTGTTTGATAGAGCTTGATTGTAACCATGTTGAACATAGGAGAGAATACCATCCCATGTGTGTAGATACTTGGAATTGTACATTCAAAGAAGATGTATAATCAATCAATTCATAAATTTTATCTAGCCATCAGTTTGAGGACAAAATATTGTTAACATGGTTAGCTTGGTGTCAATTGGACCAGAAAATGCTCAAAATTTTGCTATACCTATCAAGGACAATGCACCTTGGTAAGCTAAATTTGAGCCTTGTGTGACTAATATAGAGCTTAGTAGTCTTCTTAGCTTAAATGGATTTCTTACAAGGAATCACGATAGCCATTTTTAAAAATTATCAACTTCTATAAAAAACACAAATATTACCATGTTTATATTTGGGAAAATATAATAGGAGTTCATGGAGATGAATTCCTAATAGGAGTTCATGGATATGAATTCCCAAGGCTTTTATGCCATTGATAATTGTGTATATATTCTGTACTTCTTGTTTATTAGTTTGGTTAAAACATAGGGGGTATATGCTTTATGTACTTATTGATATCATTTGTCATTTTGGGACAATAAAAATACTTTTGAAGAGCTTATCATATTTTTTCCACCCTAAATATGCATCCTACTTTATTGAAGTGCACTATCCAGATAATATTTTATCACTCACTATATGGTAGACAAATATGTCCTTTGAGATAGAGGAGGTTATCTTGAAATAAAAATAAAAAACATAGTTACCTACACAAACAATTTGGTATATAAATTAGAATATACTTTGTCAAAAGTGGACCAATTGGAAGTATCATGCCCACAAGAATAAAAAGTGGTGGTGAGTGTTATGATTATAGGTTGATTCAAACAATCTACTACTAAAAGAATGGTCCCCTTTACATCAGCTTTTAATATTAGGTATGACAATTTTTCTTTATATAACTTTTTGTGACTCATTCCTCTTGGTGACTAAGTTTTCTTGCCTTGACCACTTTGTACATATAAATGAGATACATTTTTATGGTCATAGTCCAAGTTTCAACATTATAATCCTCCACCACTAGTGCTAAACTATCAATATTGAGTTCTTCCCTGTATAACTATTTTGTTACTAAAAAATTATCCAACAAAGGAGGATGATAGGGCTTAAGAAGTTCAACATTGAAGATTGGATGTAAACCAACATAATATGGAATATTAAATTCAAAGGTAATCTCTTCCACCTACTTATTTATAGTGTATGGTCCATAGCAAAGAGGTATGATATTCCTATGGGGTTTTAAAGTCATTTCTAAAGATATAACCATACCTTATCTCCAATATTAAGTTGATGTGGGACTCAATAGTTATTTTATTTCTTGTACTTCTAATTTATCTTTTCCAAGAGGTTATGGACCTATTATTGGATATGTTAAATCTATTTCACAAACTATGTTGTATATTCTACTTCTTTTTGTCCATGAGGTGAGCACTGCATGGGTTGCATAGGAAGAGCTAGAGCACTGGGTTCCAAGGGTTAGAATACTAAACATGCATGAAATATGTTGTGTTTGGTAGAGTTTGATTATACCTATGTTGAACATAGGAGAGAATCTCATCCTATGTGTATGTATTCTTGGAAGTGTACATTCAAAGAAGATGTATAATCAATCAATTCATAACTTTTGTCTAGCCATTAGTTTAAGGATGGAAGATTGTTAACATGGTTAGCTTGGTGTCCATAATGCTCCATAGATTGGACCATAAAATGCTCAATTTTTTTTTATATTTAAGGCTAATGTACTTTGGTAAGCTAAAGTTGAACCAAATGTGACTAATATAGATCTTAGTATTCTTCTTAGCTTAAATGGATTTCTTACAAGAAATCATGATAGCCATTTTTTAAAATGGTCAAATTCTATAGAAACACAATTATTGCCATGTTTAGATGTGGGAAAACCTAAGAGGATTTCATGGAGATGAATTTCCAAGGCTTGGATGACATTGAAAATTATGTATATAGTCCTTACTTCTTGTTTATTAGTTTGGTAACAACATAGGGGGTATATGCTTGATGTACTTGTTGATATCATTTGTCGTTTTGTGATGCAGGAGCATCCGGTGGCGAAGCTGCAATCTTGCATCACCCAAAATGTATTTTTTTCCTTAAGTACTAAAACTGTCGCGATATCGCGACGCTTTTTTGAAGAAGGTCGCCAGTGGCCAAACTGTCGCGATATCGCGACGCTTTTTGAAGAAGGTCGCCAGCTAGCCAAACTGTCGCGATATCGCGACGCTTTTTCATGGAAAGGGCCAAGGCGTGAAACTGTCGCGAAATCGTGACATTTTTGAAGAAAAGCAGCTTCAGCGCCAAACGGTCACGAAATCGTGACATTTTCAAAGGAATGCAGCTTCAGCGCAAAACGGTCGTGAAATCGTGACATTTTCAAAGGAATGCAGCTTCAGTGCCAAACGGTCATGAAATCACGACAATTTCGGAGGAAAGCAGCTTCAGCGCCCAACGGTCGCGAAATCGCGACAGCTCCGAGGCAAAGTCACTTGAGCGCCAAATGGTCGCGAAATCGCGACGCTTTCGGGAAGCAAGATTTGAAAGCACAGGGACATCTTTGGAAAAATATTCTAAGGCACAAGAATGGTCGCGAAATCGCGACACCTTCGAAGGCAAGCTTAAAGGACGTCGCGAAATCGTGACACCTTCGAAGACAAAGTTTAAAAGACGTCACGAAATCGTGACACTTCCGGGAGGCAAGACTTGAAAGCATAAAGACATCGCAACACCTTCGAAGGCAGAGCTCAAAGACGTCGCGAAATCGTGACACTTCCGAAAGAAAGGTTCTTAAACGCAAAGTGGTCGCGAAATCGTGACACTTCCGAGCCGAAGACTCAAGGGCGTGAAATGGTCACGAAATCGTGACATGTCACGGTTTCACGGCCCGAAACGAAGCAACAAGTACGGAATGCAAAGATGTCACGAAATCGTGACATGTCGCGGTTTCGCGGCCCAAAGGAGGAAAGCGAGTAAGAAAGGCCTAGACGTCGCGATTTCGTGACGTGTCGCGGAATCGCGGCCCCAAGGAGGAGAGAGAAGCCTAACGCCAAAAACGTCACGATATCGCGACCAAAGAGGAGAGAGAAAGTATTGGAGCAAAAACGTCACGATATCGCGACCAGAGCTCTCACGACGTTGACCAGCCGACGATTGCAGAGACCAGTGCAGAGGGACACGTGGCGTGAAGTTACAGGTGGCCCGAGAGTATGGAGCGGTTACGAGGACTCTGGCAAGGGGACGCGTGGCATCAAATTACAAGCGGCCGTGACACATCCCTTTGAATGATGAATTGGCGAAAGGATTGACGAGGCGGCCACAGCGCACTCCGCCACCCCAGACCATGATAATACGGGGCACCTGGCAGCATGTTGCAGGCGGTCACAGGACATTCGTGCGAAGGGTTACAGGGAATCCCGCACTTGATGTAATGATGGAAAGAAGTTGGGGCCGATGATATAAAAAGACCGCGCATGCATTGTATTGGGGGACTCCTGGCCATTTATTTTGGGAATTGTTGTGTATTCGAATTAAGACCTCTGTTTAATGAAACTTGCTGGAATTTTGGCCTGTGCATTGTTGATCTCGGCACTCTTGTTGTGTGTTGTTTATAGCCCTATATCAAGTGGTATCAGAGCAGGTTGGTTCTGAGAGTGCAAACCGATCGTCGAACAGAGAGGCAGTTTGCGCCAGGACTGTGGTTGTGGGTTGCGAAGAAGAAGCAGGATGCCTCCGCGTAGAGACCGTGGTGGTATAAGGCACAGGCGAGCAAGAAGGGAGGAGGTCGATCTAAGAGCCCTGCAGAGGCAAGTTGAGGCCCTGCAAGAGGAAATTCGAAGAGGAGTCGAGCCGAGAAGGGAAGAACCCAGCGAAGATGAAGTGTGGGAAGAAGAGGTTCCATCCGACGAAGAAGAGGCTTTGGATCCAGCAGAGGCTAGGCTGTATAGGGCCATCTCCCAGATCGGGAAGAAGCCAAAATTTGACGTCTCCACTTACTCGGGGAACCTCAACCCTGAGGAGTTGATAGACTGGATCAACGACATGGAGGAGTATTTTGAATACGAAGAGATATCAGATCCAAATCGGATCAGGTTCGCGAAAACCAAGCTGAAAGGACATGCTAGCATCTGGTGGAAAGGAGTGCAGTTGGAAAGGAACAGGAGGGGAAAGGAAAGGATCACCAGGTGGGATAGGATGGTAGAGAAACTAAAGAGGCAGTTCATCCCTACAGATTATGAGCTGGACTTGTTAAAGAAAATGCAGTCTTCGACAAGCTAGTAAGACTGTCAAGGAATATACTGAAGAGTTCTATCAAATCTCAATCAGAACCGGCCATTCGAAGGTGAATAAGGAGAAGGTCGCACGTTACATCAATGGATTGCGAACCAGTATTCAAGAAGAGTTGGGGCTGGTTAGAATGAGCACAGTAGAGGATGCATATCAATTTGCATTAAAAGTGGAGGAGAAACTGAATAGGAGGTTTGATGGTAAGCAGAGAGGGAAGGACAGGGGTGGAAGAGCTGGTGGAAGAGGCAGTGGTGGAAGATACAAAGATTTTGGGAAAACTGGTGAAGCTAGCAGTAGCCAAAAATAGAAAGAAGTGAAAGAGGAGGATGACCAATGCCCACGCAATCAGAACAACAACTACCCAAGAGGAAGAGGTAGGTCTGGGCGAGGGTTTGGCAGAGGTGTCTTTCGAGGAACCTGCTTCAACTACGGAGAAGAAGGACACAGGGCATACAACTGCCCGCAGCATCAAGAGAGGCCAAATCGAAGACCTGAGGGTCAGGCCCGAGCTGCTGTAGCAGACGAAGGTGTAGAGTCTGAGCACTCAGAGGAGGCAGAAAGAGGAGAAGCGATGATCATCAGAAGAGTCCTGTTAAATGAAGAGAAAAGGGGAGACCAAAGGAACAACCTATTTCGAACAAGATGCAAGTGCGCAAGCAAGGTATGTAACATCATCATAGATAATGGAAGCACTGACAATTTGGTTTCTAAGGAAATGGTTGCCAAGCTGCAGCTGGAGAGGAGAAAACACCCGCACCCTTATCGGATTGCATGGTTGCAAAAGGACCATCGGGTGCTGGTCAGTGAGCAATGCATGGTGAAGTTCAATATTGGAACTTACCAAGATGAGGTTTTGTGTGACATCTTGCCTATGGATGCATGTCACCTGCTGCTTGGGAGACCATGGCAGTTTGACCGAAGTGCTGTCCATGATGGTCGAGCCAACACATATTCTCTATCAAAGAATGGAGTTCGCCACAAGTTAAAACCCCTGAAGGAGGCGGATGAGAAAGTATGCAGCAGTGCACGAGTCTGTCTAGTTGATGGCAGAAGATTCTTGGAAGGCCTGAAGCCGGATCATATGTGCTATGCTATAATCCCCAGGGTTAGGGAAGAAGGATGCAAGGAAATTCCAGTGGAAGTCATGGGACTGTTAGAAGAATTCCCAGATATCATTTCAGATAATGTTCCTGAAGGTTTACCGCCTGTTAGGAAGATCAGTCACCACATAGATTTGGTGCCTGGATCGAGCTTGCCAAACAAGGCTGCACATCGAATGACGCCTGTGGAGACTGAGGAACTAAATCGACAAGTTCAGGATCTATTGAAGAAGGGACTGATTAGGGAGAGTCTTAGTCCATGTGTTGTACCAGCAGTATTAGCACCCAAGAAGGATGGAGAATGGAGGATGTGCACCGACTCTCGGGCAATCAACAAGATCACCATTAAATACAGGTTCCCACTGCCAAGGATGGATGATATCATGGACTGCTTGAGTGGAGCTGAGTACTTCACAAAAATTGACTTGAAAAGTGGGTACCATCAGATTCGCATTAGAGAAGGGGATGAGTGGAAGACAACCTTTAAAACCAGAGAGGGGTTGTATGAGTGGTTGGTTATGCCATTTGGATTAACCAATGCACCTAGTACCTTTATGAGGTTAATGAATGAGGTTCTGAAGGAATTTCTGGGCAAATTTGTTATTGTTTACTTGGATGATATACTGATTTTTAGCAGAACCTTAGAGGAGCACCTGATGCACATCAGGAAGGTTTTTGAGAAACTGCGGGAGGAGCAATTACTGATCAATCTGAAGAAGTGCAACTTTGTGAAGAAGGAGCTGGTATACCTGGGATTTGTTATATCAGCTAATGGTCTCAAAATGGACCCCAAAAAGGTGAAGGCTATCCTAGAATGGCTTGTCCCAAGAAGTGTGACCGAGGTTAGATCATTTCATGGTCTGGCCAGTTTCTACAGAAAATTCATTAGAAACTTCAGCAGTATTTGTGCATCTCTTACAGAGACAATGAAGGGGAACAAGAAGGAATTCCAGTGGACGGTTGGAGCAGATAAAAGCTTTGCTATGCTGAAGAAGAAGGTCACTGAACAACCCATCTTAGCACTTCCATATTTCAATAAGGTGTTTCAGGTAGACTGCGATGCGAGTGGCAGTGCGATAGGAGCCGTATTGAGCCAAGAGGGTAGGCCTGTAGCTTATTTCAGCGAGAAGCTCAATGATGCCAGGAGAAAGTATTCGGTATATGATCAAGAGTTCTACGCCATAGTCCAAGCGCTTAAGAAATGGAGGCATTATTTGTTGCCCAAGGAGTTTGTTCTCTATACCGACCATCAAGCGCTGCAGTATATTAACAGTCAAGGAAAATTGAATCAGAGGCACCTGAAATGGGTAGAGTTCCTGTGAGAGCTATACCTTTGTGCTGAAGCATCGGAGTGGAAGATCCAATAGGGTGGCAGATGCACTGAGTAGGAGGCAATGTCTGATGCTAGAAATGAAAGTGGAGGTTGTTGGGTTTGCTGAACTCAAGAACTTATACCCTGCAGACCCCGATTTCGTAGGAGCTTGGAAAGCCTGCACTGCGCCTGTTGCGTTGGACAGGACTAAATGGTTGGATTACCTGATTCAAGATGGAATGCTGTTTAGGGGGAACCAGTTGTGCATTCCAAGGAGCTCAATGAGAGAGAACCTCATTAAAGAAAAGCACAGTGGGGGTTTAGCTGGACACTTCGGTCGTGACAAGACCATCTCACTGGTTAGTGAAAACTATTACTGGCCACAATTGCAGCAGGATGTGGCAAAGTTTGTGCAGAGTTGCAGGATTTGCCAGATGGCAAAGGGTATGAGGCAGCCTACTGGTTTGTATCAACCGCTACCTATACCTGAAAGACCATGGGAAGATATTAGTATGGATTTTGTGCTTGGTTTGCCCGGGACGCAGAGGGGGCACGATTCCATATTTGTGGTAGTGGACAGATTTTTGAAAATGGCACACTTTATCCCGTGCCAGAAGACTAGCGATGCGGTCCATGTAGCTGGTTTGTTCTTTAAGGAAGTGGTACGCCTTCATGGGCTGCCAAGAAGCATTGTGTCGGACAGGGATACCAAGTTTGTAGGTTATTTCTGGAAGACCCTGTGGAAGAAACTGAAGACGGAGTTAAAGTTCAGTTCTGCATACCACCCCCAAACAGATGGCCAAACAGAGGTGGTTAATAGGAGTTTGGGCAACCTACTACGATGTTTGGTAGGGGACAAGCCCAAGGGATGGGATCTAGTTCTACCACAAGCAGAATTCGCGTATAACAGCTCGGTCAATAGGAGCACAAATAAATCCCCATTCCAGATTATCTATGGGAGCAGCCCAAGAAACGCTTCAGAATTAAGAAGGATAGATCCGAGGGAGAAATGCAGTGCTGAAGCAGAAGACTTTGCTGAACACCTGAAGGGAGTGCATGAGGAAGTGACAAAACACATTGCCAAGATGAATGCTCAGTACAAGGCAAGGGCGGATCAAAAATGCAGAGCTAAGGAGTTCCAAGTAGGAGATTCTATCATGGTCCATCTGAGGAAGGAACGGTTTCCTGCCAAGACCTACAACAAACTAAAAATGAAGAAATTTGGGCCATGTAAGATCATTGGCAAACGGGATTCGGGTAATGCCTACGAGGTGGAGTTACCAAGCGAACTTAACATCTCCCCCGTGTTTAACATCTCGGATTTGACCGAGTATCATGAAGGAGAAAGCAGTGAGATACCCAATCCAGATTTGTGGAGCATTCCAGCAGTCATTCTAGTTGCGGACGAGATAGAAGAAGTTCTAGATATGCGCGAGGGCCGAAGTACTCGAAACAAGAATTACTCTGAGTATCTAGTCAAATGGAAGGGCAGACCCATGGAAGATGCGACTTGGTTATCAAAGGCAGAGGTTGATCGCTTGGGTCTACCTCGAAAAGATCAGAAGTGAGGTCACTTCTCAAACTCACCTCGGGTGTCTGATGCAGGAGCATCCGGTGGCGAAGCTGCAATCTTGCATCACCCAAAATGTATTTTTTTCCTTAAGTACTAAAACTATCGCGATATCGCGACGCTTTTTGAAGAAGGTCGCCAGTGGGCCAAACTATCGCGATATCGTGACGCTTTTTGAAGAAGGTCGCCAGTGGGCCAAACTGTCGCGATATCGCGACGCTTTTTCATGGAAAGGGCCAAGGCGTGAAACTATCGCGAAATCGTGACATTTTTGAAGAAAAGCAGCTTCAGTGCAAAACGGTCGCGAAATCGTGACATTTTCAAAGGAATGCAGCTTCAGCGCAAAACGGTCGCGAAATCATGACATTTTCAAAGGAATGCAGCTTCAGCGCCAAACGGTCGTGAAATCGCGACAATTCCGGAGGAAAGCAGCTTCAGCGCCCAACGGTCACGAAATCGCGACAGCTCCGAGGCAAAGTCACTTGAGCGCCAAATGGTCACGAAATCGCGACGCTTTCGGGAAGCAAGATTTGAAAGCACAGGGACATCTTCGGCAAAATATTCTAAGGCACAAGAATGGTCGCGAAATCGTGACACCTTCGAAGGCAAGCTTAAAGGACGTCACGAAATCGTGACACCTTCGAAGACAAAGTTTAAAAGACGTCACGAAATCGTGACACTTCTGGGAGGCAAGACTTGAAAGCATAAAGACATCGCAACACCTTCGAAGGCAGAGCTCAAAGACGTCGCGAAATCGTGACACTTCCGGAAGAAAGGTTCTTAAACGCAAAGTGGTCACGAAATCGTGACACTTCCGAGCCGAAGACTCAAGGGCGTGAAATGGTCGCGAAATCGTGACATGTCACGGTTTCGCGGCCCGAAACGAAGCAGCAAGTACGAAATGCAAAGATGTCATGAAATCGTGACATGTCACGATTTCACGGCCCAAAGGAGGAAAGCGAGTAAGAAAGGCCTAGACGTCGCGATTTCGTGACGTGTCACGGAATCACGGCCCCAAGGAGGAGAGAGAAGCCTAACGCCAAAAACGTCGCGATATCACGACCAAAGAGGAGAGAGAAAGTATTGGAGCAAAAACGTCGCGATATCGCGACCAGAGCTCTCACGACGTTGACCAGCCGACGATTGCAGAGACCAGTGCAGAGGGACACGTGGCGTGAAGTTACAGGTGGCCCGAGAGTATGGAGCGGTTACAGGGACTCTGGCAAGGGGACGCGTGGCATCAAATTACAAGCGGCTGTGACGCATCCCTTTGAATGATGAATTGGCGAAAGGATTGACAGGCGGCCGCAGCGCACTCCGCCACCCCAGACCATGATAATACGGGGCACCTGGCAGCATGTTGCAGGCGGTCACAGGACATTCGTGCGAAGGGTTACAGGGAATCCCGCACTTGATGTAATGATGGAAAGAAGTTGGGGCCGGTGATATAAAAAGACCGCGCATGCATTGTATTGGGGGACTCCTGGCCATTTATTTTGGAATTGCTGTGTATTCGAATTAAGACCTCTGTTTAATGAAACTTGCTAGAATTTTGGCCTGTGCATTGTTGATCTCGGCACTCTTGCTGTGTGTTGTTTATAGCCCTATATCATTTTGAGACAATATAAATACTTTTGAAGAACTTCTAATGTTTTTTCCACCCTAAAGATACATACTACTACTATATTGAAGTGTGCTATCCAAATTATATTTGAATACACACTATATGGTAGACAAATATATCCTATGTGATAGAGGAGGTTATATTTCAAATAAAAATAAAAAATATACTTACCCACACAAAGATCTTGGTATGTATCCACAAAATTAGAATATAATTTGTACAAGGTGGACCAATTGAAAGTATCATACCCACAAGAATTATGAATGGTAGTGAGTGTTATGATTAGAGGTTGACATAGACAATTTACTACTAAATCTATGGTCCCCTTTGCATCAACTATTAATATTAGGTGTGGAAATTTTTCTTTATTTAATTTTTTGTGACTCATTCCTCTTGGTGACTAAGTTTGCCTGACCACTTTGTACATCTAAATGAGATACCTTTTGGTGGTCCCAGTCCACATTTCAACAATATAATCCTCCATCACTAGTTCTAAACTATCAAGATTGAGTTATTCATTGTCTAATTATTTTTTTACTAAAAAATTATCCAACAAAGGAGGATGATAGGACTTAATAAGTTCAACATTGAAGACTGGATGTAAACCAAGATAAGATAGAATATTCAATTCAAAGGTATTCTCTTACACCTTCTTATTTATAGTGTATGGTCCATAGCAAAGAGGTCTGATCTTCCTATGGGGTCTTAAAGTCATTTTTTAATACATATCCATACCTTATCTCCAACCTTAAGTTGATGTGGGACTAAATTTTAGTTATTTTGTTGCTTGTACTTCTAAATTGTCTTTTCCAAGAGTTCATGGGTCTATTCTTGGATATGTTAAATTTATTTCACATTCTATGTTGTATTTCCTATTTATTTTTATTCATGAGGTGAACACTACATGGGTTGCATAGGGAGAGCGAGAGCACTAGGTTCCAAGGGTTAGAACACAAAATATGCATGAAATATGTTATTTTTGGTAGATATTGATTGTATCCATGTTGAACATAGGATAGAATCTAATCCCATGTGTGTGGATGATTGGAATTTTTCATTCAAAGAAGATGCATAATCAATCAATTCATAACTTTTGTCTATCCATTAGTTTGAGGATGGAATATTGTTAACATGGTTAGCTTGGTTTCCATCATGCTCCATAGGTTGGACCAGAAAGTGCTCAAATTTTTTCTATACCTATCAAGGACAATGCACTTTGGTAAGCTAAATTTGAGTCGCATGTGACTAATATAGATCTTAGTAGTCTTCTTAGCTTAAATGAATTTATTACAAGGAATCATGATAGCCATTTTTTAAAATTATCAACTTCTTTAAAGATACAATTATTGACATGTTTATAGGTAGGAAAAACCTAAGAGGAGTCCATGGAGATGAATTCCCAAGGCTCTGATGGCATTGATAATTATGTATATAGTCCTTACTTATTTTTTATTAGTTTGGTAATAACATAGAGGGTATATTATTGATGTACCTATTGATATCATTTGTCATTTTGGGACAATAGAAATACTTTTGAAGAACTTCTATTGTTTTCCCACCCTAAATATACTCCATTAAAGTGCACTACGTAAATCATATTTTATCACTCACTATATGGTAGGAAAATATGTCATATGTGATAGAGGAGGTTATCTTACAAATAAAAATAAAAAATATACTTACCCACACAAAGATATTGGTATGTATCCACAAAATTAGAATCTACTTTGTACAAGGTGGACCAATTGGAAGTATCATACCCACAATAATCAAGAATAATGGTGCATGTTATCATTAGAGGTTGACTCAAACAATATACTACTAAATTAACAGTCCCCTTTGCATCAACTATTAATAATATGTGTATAATTTTTTCTTTATCTAACTTTTTGCGAGTCATTCCTCTTGGTGACTAAGTTGTCTTGCCTTGGCCACTTTGTACATCTAAGTAAGATGCCTTTTGGTGGTCCTAGTCCATGTTTCAAAAATTAATACTCCACCACTAGTTCTAAACTATCAATATTAAGTTCTTCACTATCTAACTATTTTGTTAGTAAAAAATTGTCCAACAAAGGAGGATGATAGGGCTTAAGAAGTTCAACATTGAATATTGGATGTAAACCAACATAATATTGAATATTCAATTCAAAGGTATTCTCTTCCACCTTCTTAATTATAGTGTATGGTCCATAGCAAAGAGGTATGATCTTCCTATGGGATCTTAAAGTCCTTATTTTTGAAGACATAGCCATACCTTATCTCCAACCTTAAGTTGATGTGGGACTAAATTTTAGTTATTTTGTTGCTTGTACTGCTAAATTGTCTTTTCCAAGAGTTCATGGGTCTATTCTTGGATATGTTAAATTTATTTCACATTCTATGTTGTATTTCCTATTTATTTTTATTCATGAGGTGAACACTACATGGGTTGCATAGGGAGAGAGAGAGCACTAGGTTCTAAGGGTTAGAACACAAAATATGCATGAAATATGTTATTTTTGGTAGATATTGATTGTATCCATGTTGAACATAGGATAGAATCTAATCCCATGTGTGTGGATGATTGGAATTTTTCATTCAAAGAAGATGCATAATCAATCAATTCATAAATTTTTTCTATCCATTAGTTTGAGGATGGAATATTGTTAACATGGTTAGCTTGGTTTCCATCATGCTCCATAGGTTGGACCAGAAAGTGCTCAAAATTTTTCTATACCTATCAAGGACAATGCACTTTGGTAAGCTAAATTTGAGTCGCATGTGACTAATATAGATCTTAGTAGTCTTCTTAGCTTAAATGAATTTCTTACAAGGAATCATGATAGCCATTTTTAAAAATGATCAACTTCTTTAAAGATACAATTATTGACATGTTTATAGGTAGGAAAAACCTAAGAGGAGTCCATGGAGATGAATTCCCAAGGCTTGGATGGCATTGATAATTTTGTATATAATCTTTAATTCTTATTCATTAGTTTGGTAAAAACATAGGGAGTATATGCTTGATGTACCTATTGATATCATTTGTCATTTTGAGACAATAGAAATACGTTTGAAGAACTTCTAATATTTTTTTCACCCTAAAGATACATACTACATTGAATTGAACTATCCAAATTATATTTGATCACTCACTATAAGGTAGAAAAATATGTCCTATGTGATAGAGGAGGTTATATTGCAAATAAAAATAAAAAATATACTTACCCACACAAATAGCTTGGTATGTATCCACAAAATTAGAATCTACTTTGTACCACCTTTGTACAAGGTGGAACAATTGTAAGTATCATTCCCACAAGAATCATGAATAGTGGTGAGTGTTATGATTAGAGGTTTACTTAAATAATCTACTACTAAATTGGTACTCCCTTTCTTGTGCTTGATGATCAGATGGAATTTCTATAGATATATGGCCCACTTTATATGTTTTTATTCCTTATGTTATTCTATTTTTGACTGGACTCTAAAGGTTTCTTATCCATTTGGATGATGGTTTCCTTAACCAAGATGTAGTTCTTCTATTATTTATATTCTTGTACAATGGAATAAATCTCTTTTCCGTAGTTTTGAACTACTTCATTGAATTTTCACTATGATAGGCAACTATATGCCCATGTTGTATGAGGACAACTATCAATGGCTACTCTGATGCATCAATAATTACCTCATAAGGTTGATGTATATTAAGTAGAAAAAGTATAGGAGTTAACACAATTGGTCCTTCAACCTCTCAAATGATATTTACTATATAGATATCCAATGGAACTTGGATTTGGAAACACCTTTGGTCACTTATGTAGTGTCCAAGCAACGTGTGAGAACACTAATACAAATATTCAATATAAATTGAAAAGACCTAGAAATTTATAAAGCTCTATTAGAGTCATTGGAATAGACCAATATATAATTACCTAGATATTATCGTGATCAACATGGAATACTTCTTGTTAGTAATGTACCTAAGGTACTAAATATTCATCATATCAAATGATAACTTCTCCAAATTAGCATACTTGTGTTTTCTAAGAGTTTGAAGTAGCTTTCAAAAATGTTATAGATGCTCTTCACATGTCTTACTATAGATGATAATGTCATATAAGTATACTACCACAAATAAGTTAGTGTAGAAATGCAAGATGTCGTCTGTCATCCTCATGAATGTGGCAGGTGCATTGTTCAAGCCAAATGGCATAACCAATCACTCAAATAAAAACTCCTTGTTTTTTAATGTATTCTTACATACGTTAGTGGGATTTATGGGTATTTAACAATAAATAGATTTGATATTAGTTTTGGTGAAGAACTTTGCATCACAAATTTGGTCCAACAAGTTTTCTACTTGAGGGAGTAGATAATAATTCTTCATAGTGATTTTATTCATAGTTATGTAGTCAATATACAGTCTCTACAATCCATATTTCTTTGGATCCAAGTTAATTAGACTACCACATGGTAAGCACTTGGTTTTATGTGCCTATTTTGAATCAATTTTTGGATTTGCCTTCTAATTTTAGTTTTTTCAACAACTAGTCTACAATAAGTAGGTGCATTAAGTAAAAAAAAATAGCTACTAAATCAAAAAAATGATTTACCTCATAATGAAGTGGAATTCCAATTGATAACTTAAACAAGTCATCATATTTCGTTGCAATTCAGTCCATATGCTTCTATTATGTAGAGCTTGTGATTGATGTAGCAATGGTCCTCATTTTATTTTTCCACTTGATCATTAATATAATAAAAAAAATTACTATCATCTTCTTACATTGTTTTGCACTAATTAAGGAAACATAAAAAGAGGAGATACCTCTAATATCTTGATGCACTAAAATTCGACAATGTTTATGACACTTTAGGGTCTAGAATCATATTCACCATACCTCTTCCATATGAATGGTTGGCCCAAAATTATATAATAGACATCCAAAGGTACACCATAACCATCATACAAAAATTTATCTTTGAAGGATTTGATGGCATAAGAGAGGATACATTATTGAGTGACATGAATGTATCTCCCCTATTGTAACCATCCAATATTATATGGTTATGGGTTTGGTGTGATAAATAGATTCAAATCCTTCACAATCTAAGTAGAAATTAGATTTTTTTGACTCAATGAAATATAATGGCTTATCCTTGACTCACATTTGTGAGTGAAACATGTAGTCCTCCTCTTGTGAATATTCTTATGACCCTCATGTATGGTGATAATGGTCATATTTGGTTTAGCTTCCATAATTTTTTTCCCTCTATCCTCAGTCCATGGATGTGGAGTAAGTAGTGTAGTGGATCTAGAAGGATGTGACTCAATAAACAATAATTGAATCGCTCAATAGTCCTTCATTGAATGTTGGTTGGTCTTATGATAACTACACCATTTGTTAGTATTGGTCTTTGGGGGATTATTTTATTGGGAGACTTTTTTTTGCTTCCAATTCTAATTTTGGGATTAACCCTCTTTGTTTTGATTCTTTTGAGTTTCAATATTACCTTTATTTGGTTGGTACTTAGTTTTCTTGTTCTTGTAATTTACTCCTAATTTTTTTTTGTGTGCTTCTACTCTAATCTTATAACAAGTTTATATGCCTCTCCTAGTGTCTTAAATTCAAAGAGATCCATGTCCTCTTGAATGTACCATTGAAACCCATTATGGTATTTGAGGTTTTGATGCTTTTAGTATCTTGAATACCTAGTTTTGTTGCCATGGAATGAAAAGCTTTAGTATAATTTTGAACATAATGGTCTTTACCTTGTCGCAATTATTGCCATAATAGTATTGATCTTCATAGGCCCCATGGGATAATATTCTTCCTTGGTAGTTTTTATGCATGTTAATACTACTTTGTATTCAGTATTCTCATTGGCCTTATTACAATATTATTCTCACTAATTTTAAATAGACAATGAAGCTTTCAAGAGTGCAAAAATATTTTTTTCATTGTCAATGAATTTATTTATAGAGAAGTATGAAGATAATTGATCCAACCAATTTTCTAGGGCATCAACATTAATTTTTCCTTCAAAAGTAGGAATATCAAAATTCACTTAAACCTTAAAATGTGTGGGAGCATTGAATAATGCTAGGGTATTAAAAGCCTATGAAGATGAGGTTGTAGAATTCACATTAGGGAGTCTATGAAGAACTTAGGAAAATTGATCCATTTTATCATTCCTTTTTTTCATGAGGGGTTCATTTAACATATCCATAAAAGGATTGATTGTCTTGGTGTCATCTATTCTAGTTTCCATCTATGATCATTTGGAATACCAAGGGAGGTAGTTAGAAGGATCTCATATCTAATATTTTAACTTTTGATATCTTGATCTCATGTTTATGAATGTACACTCCAAAAATAGACTTCTCTAATACCAATGATCTAAAAATTAGAATTTTGATCTCAACAAATAGTGTAATTAAAAATAACAGAGTATAAAAAATTAGAACATAAATATATAAGCAAAATAATAGAATTATTTATTACTCACAAAATAGAGTACAATGCAATCAATCTCTAAGAAGAGATGAAGTTATAATGTCATATCCATTACTCGTCCTTTTATAGTTAGGGGTGCATATATATTCATACAATATTTTTGGTATGTTGGAAATCCGCTGTATTGAATATGGAAGGTCATCTATATGGAAATGTGGTGGTTCACTTTTCATGAATTAGAAGGTCATCAGTATGAGAATATGGTGATTCACCTTCCACGAGTTACAAATTGTATATTAAATAAAAATTGCATATATATGACTTGCCCTCTTGTGTTTTATCTTCAACTAATGTCTCAACATGGCTAGAGATGCATTTTGGCTATGAAAATCTAAAAATAGAAAAATTACTATTTTAGTAAATATTTTGTTTTATCTTTCTAGGGCCTTTGTAGATTTTTTCCATGTAGTTTTTGGACTGTTAAAATTATTGTTCTCTCTCTAAGCTTTCCAACGCTTCTTGAATGGAATAAAACAATGTCCCAAGAATGAGGTTATGTCCCTAATAGTATGGTTATGATCAAATTTTGGGAATTTTGGACATAAATCCATACCCGAAAAGGTCACATGCCTAATTCCCAAGGGTTTTTTATCATACTTTGGAAATCTAATATTATTTAAATCCTTAGATAGTTTATCCTTAAAAAAAGTCTTAATATGCATATGTTGTTTCTCATGACTTTGCTCCACTTGAGTGGACCCTTGACCATTGATTTTGTCATTCTAGTCATTGAAGGGGTTCTAACTATTGAAATGAAAATATATTTCCACTTCTCCTTACTAAAATTTTTATTCTAGA
The DNA here is from genome assembly GCA_028583015.1 of Wollemia nobilis. NCBI lineage: Eukaryota > Viridiplantae > Streptophyta > Pinopsida > Araucariales > Araucariaceae > Wollemia > Wollemia nobilis. The sequence goes on along the minus strand of JAQPPZ010002020.1, from coordinate 3,270,459 downwards.
ATGGTCATTTTTTCCCACATGTCTTTCAATAATACCTAAATATAATTTAACTTAATCTAGTGCACCACTATATTGGTCATTACTAGGTGAATGGTTGGTATTTCTTGTTCTAGTCATTTTCCTTGTTTATTCAAATAAGTGATACATTTCAACATTTGTGAGCTTAGTAGGCCCTAGAATTTAATTGGGCTTTGATACCACATGTAACAACCATGTTGGGGGAAATTATTGCATCCTCTAGAGATTTGTCACACTCCAAGACTTCCTTGATCTAATCAGCACTATGGACTCTGGTGGATCCACCTCTTTGACTTAGGAAAATATTATTCTAAGATTCTAGACAGGTTTTGCAGGGTAATGAAATCCTGAAGGTAAGTCTATAATATTTCTCATATGCTCATGCTCATCCATATTTGAAAAAATGAAATAAAACTGCAACATAAAAGTTGATCAAGCTTGAAAGTAACTCCCAGATAGTGCTTCAATCAGTAGACTTGTGCCTTATCCATTGGGTAATTGTAGCCAGAATTAAAATATGATGAAGAAAGAGAAACTAAGCCAACCACATTCATTCAAATAATGCAACAAATATGATTAAGAATGCCAGTGAAAGAATATGTCATTTACACATTCAAATGATGTAACATATAAATAGGACAACACACAAAATTGCACACAGAACTACTAAAAGGAGGAAGCAGGATTGTATTATTCAATAGATTATTACAATGGGAGTATGATCAAGATAACCAAATATTTCTAAGTAAATACAAAAGAGTTCTCCATTAAAATGATGAAATAGAGAACTACAACTCTTTATTCAAATGATGTAATAAAGAGCCTCCTAGCTTCCAACCACAACCACTGAAAATGATCTTAGTAAACTATGTACCTCCTCAGAAAAAACCTGCATAATAATTGGGAAGAAAAATGGGTGAATGGATAAAAAATAGAAAAAGAAAAATACAATTGACAAGGACGGGCATTCTGGTATACCTCTTACAAAATTTTACTATGCAAAAACTTGATCCTTTTTTCCCACTACAACAACTCCCTTATATAGCTTACATATTGGTTCTCATTCAAAACCCGATGATGGTCCATAATAACTGTAATTTCCTCTAAATTTATTCCATAATATGGATTTTATTAACGAGGCTCTCATTTGTGGCTTGATAGTGGTTTTAGTTGGTAAGAACTTCCTCCTTTTACAACTTGATAATAATTATCTTTTAAAACTGCAATCACTAGAGTTGAATGATGCCCTCTCACTACATTTTAATTGGATCTTGGAAATGGCCCATAATAGCCACTATCTCCATCACCTTTGATTTCTTTTAAAAAAACTTAGCCCCTTTTGTTTATATTATCAAATCATGCAAAAATAAATAAACCTTAGGGCATTTAAAAAAAAATGTGAATAATAAAAAAATTATCCACTATATGGTTGTTGGAAAAAAGATTTGAATTATATATATATAGACTTTTATCTTTAAATAAATAAACTTTGTTGTAGCCCCATGGACTATCATGCATAAATGGGTCCAAAGGGGCCCTTGAGCTGCCTAGGTGGGTCCTATGCTAGTAGTTCCATGCGACCCATGAGGGGGAGGTGCCTCGACCACCATGGGGTGGTCAATTAACTTTGGATGCCTCCACGCCCTTAAACCACATAGGGATCGATTTCCACCCTGATGTGGGATATAGAAAATAAAACCAAAATGCAAAATTTTCTCCAGTGCTCACTCAAATATGTAACTTGTATGCCATCACATGGCATCCTAAAATTGAAGTTCTTGGATTTATGCACTTGCATCTGGATCATCAGATCATGCGCTCCACTTTAGACCATTGGATCATGTGTTGTTTGAATTTTTTTGCCTCGATGTCTGCACACGCCCTACCACCTATCATTGTTCTATTGGAGTACTTGGATTTTCATGTTGTAGTCCTTGCCATTGTTTTTCATGCTATCGTGTAGATCATTGGTTTGCCTAAACCAATAGAATACCACCAAGTGTTATGCACACATTGAAGCATTGGTTCCTATGTGTTTGCCTCACATGCCATAGATTTGTGCACCTATCCATGCACCATTGGATATCATGCATTTACATTTTATTTTGCCATATACCTTTTTGAAGGTTTTATTTGTGCATAGGGGGTTTAATTTAATTGTGGGGGTTATACTTTAATCGAGAGAAAAGGGGTGAAGGGGGGATGGGTTAGGTGTTAGGGAAAGGTGATGAGGATGGGTTAGGCTAGGAAAAATATATTGGGGGGATTAGGTGGTGCCCCTTATTTTCCCCATCATCTACCTCAAGATTATCCATGGCATATAGAAAATACCTAATATGATCTTCATTAGTGATAGCATTGTTTCATTGGAATTTAGGCAAGTACTTATGAGCTTTACGAAAGAGAGGATTTGTATTTGGAGGTAAAACAAAAGTTTTATATCTATTGGTTATCCATTGATTGAAATTTTGGTTAGCATTGACATTTTGATTAACATTGAAATTTTGATTTGCATTAGGAGTTGCCATACTCACTACATGTTGATGTACTATGAGTCTTTTATTTATAGTTGAAGACTAAGTTAAAAAAGGATTTGGACTAGAAATAGAATTAGTATGAATTGGAATTAAAGTTTTTCTGTGAGATTTGAAGAATATCTTAGGATTTGGCACTCTAGCAAGCACTTATTTGCCACTTCTTCTTGTAGATACCATATCTAGCTCCTCATTCTTTTTTTTTTCAAGTTTTTTAGTTAATTTAGAGTTTCTAACACAGATGTGCAAAGAAGGAACAAGATCTTCAACAATACATGGACCAAGATTTCTCAACCTAATATTCACTCAACTCTCATAAATTTTAAGGAGCTGGGAAGACTATGAGAAATGTAAAACACAAAATAGAACTAAGCCTCCCCAATAATGATACCAAAACCTATTGGGAGAAATTATTGCACCCTTAAGATATTTTTCATACTACAAGACTTCCTTGATCTAATTAGAACTATAAACTTTGGAGGATCCATCTCTTTGACTCAGGAAAATATTATCCTAAGACTCTAGATAGACTGAGTAGGGTAAGGAAACCCCAGATATGAGCCTATAATGTTTATCATATGTTCATGCTCATCCAAATTTACAAAAATAAAATAAAACTACAACATAAAATTTGACCAAGCTTGAAAGCAACTTCCATCTAGTGCTTCAATCAGTAGATCGATGCCTTATCCATTGGGTAATTTTAGCCGAACTTAAAATATAATGAAGAGAGAGAAGGAAGAGAAGATAAAACTGAGCTAGCCACATTCATTCAAATAATGCAACAAAGGTGATTAAGCATATCAATGAAAGAAAATTCCATTTACACATTCAAATGATGTAATATGTAAATAGGACAACACACAAAATTACACATAAAATTGTTGAAAGGAGGAAGTAGGATTTTATTAATCAATAGATCATTACAATGGGAGTCTAATCAAGATAACCAAATCTCACTAAGTAAATACAAATGAGTTCTCTATTAAAATGATGCAATAGAGAATTGCAACTCTTCGTTCAAATGATGCAACAAAGAGCCTCCTAGCTTTCGGTCTCAATAACTAGAAATGATCTCAATAAACTGGGCACCTCCTCAACAAAAACCTGCACAATAATGGGGAAGAAAAGGGTTGATTGAACAAAACACACAAAAAAAAAATACAGCTGATAAGGATGGGCACTTTGGTATACCTCTTGCAAAATTTCACTATGCAAAAACTTATCATTTTTTCATGCTACAGCAACTCCCTTATATAGCCTATAAATTGGTTCTCATTCAAAGCCTGATGATGGTCTATAATATGGATTTCATTAATGAGGCTCTCATTTGTGGCTTGATAGTGGTTTTAGTTGGTAAGAACTGCCTCCTTTTAAAGCTTGATATTAATTATCTTTTATAACTCCAATCATTGGAGCTGAATGATGCCCTCTCACTGCCTGAAGCTTGATATTAATTATCTTTTATAACTCCAATCATTGGAGCTGAATGATGCCCTCTCACTACCTTTTAATTGGATCTTGAAAATGGCCCATAATAGCCACTATATCCATCACCTTTAATTTCTTTTAAAAAACTTAGCCCCTTTTGTTTATATTATCAAATCATGCATAAAAAATAAACCTTAGGGCTTTTAAAAAATAATTTGTGAATAGTAAAAAAATTATACACTATATGGCTGTTGGAAAAAAAATTGAATTTATTATTATATTTATAGATATATATATATATATATATATATATTTCTTTAAATAAAAAAAATTCTTTGTTGTGACCCTATGGGTTGTCATGCATAAATGGGCCCAAAGGGACCCTTGTGCTGCCTATGTGGGTCCTGTGCTGGTGGCTCCACGCGGCCCATGGGGGGAGGCATCTCGACCACCATGGGGTGGTCGATTGACTTTGGGTGCCTCCACACCCTTAAACCACATGGGGGTCAATTTCCTCCCCAATGTGGGATATAGAAAATGAAACCAAAATGCAAAATTTCCTTGTGCTTGCTCAAACCCGTAACTTGTATGCCACCATGTAGCACCTTGCAATTAGAGTGCTTGGATTTATGTGCTCACATCTGCATCATTGATCATGCACTCCACTTCAAACCATTGGATCACATGTTTTGTGACTTTTTTTACCTTAATGTCTACACGCTCCTTTCCACCTATCACTATTTTGTTGGAGTGCTTGGATTTGCATAATATAGTTTGCACCATTGATTTTCGTGCTCTCATGTAGACCGTTGATTTGAATGGACCAATAGAATACTGCCATGTGTCACACGTGCATTGAAGACATGGTTCCTATGCACTGCCTCACATACCATAGATTTGTGTACCTCTCCATATGTTGTTGGATCTCATGTATTTAAGTTTTATTTTTCCATGTGCATTTTCAAAGGTTTTCTTTGTGAACAAGGGGGGTTTAATTTAATCGATGGAAAAGGAGCGAAGGGGGGGTGGGTTATGTGTTAGGGAAAGGTGATGAGGATGGGTTAGGCTAGGAAAAATATAGTGGGGGGATTAGGTGGTGCTCCTTCTTTTCTATATGTATATATTCGTGAAATTTTTAATATGGGTGAAGGGGGGATGGGGGTAGGTTAGACCTTAGGAATTCACGATAAGGGGGTTAAATATTTAATTAAATGTTTAAGACCCTTGGAGGTCAAAAAAAATAATTAAACCTCATTTAGGCCAAAAAAATTTGACATAAGACCTTATGAAAACCAAAACAAAGACTTGACCTCGACGACATAATATTTTTTAAAAATACTCTTGAAGGGTGAGATAGGACTTTGAAAAGACCAAAAATTTGCAATAGTTGAAAAGGACTCGAAAATTTATTAAAAGGAGACTAACTAAGGGATTATTGCAAATTTTGGAAAGACCTAAAACAAGGACTCACAGGACACCAAGAATTCAAAAATTTGGGGTAAACTCAAGTTGGAATTTGAGGATCCAACAAACCCAATCTTCAAGCTTTTCATAAATAACATTTTTTAAATTTTTATCTTCTATCAATAGCATTCTCAATCATAATGTTAACTTGAATCTAGCTTGATTTTATATTATCGTGCAATTATTTTCTAACACTCATCAATACTCAATACAAGTCAACATGTATTCAATACTACCATCAAATCCTAAATAAGACATAAGTATTCATACATCCATATATTAAGCAAGTGCCAACAACATGTATGCAAATGTTGGTAATCAAAGCTAAGTTCTAAGTTTTCCTTTCTTGGTGCTTCTAGTTGGGTACATAACTTAAGCATATTGAACATGGCACCATTCTAAGTTATGTTTTTATTTGATTTATAATATTATCATTAATAAGTACTATATGGATCCTTCTCAGTATTTCCCAGCTTCTAGAGGTATTAGGCAAGGTGACCCGCTATCCCCTTATTTATTCATCATTCTTGTTGAATGCTTGGGTAGGACTATAACCAAAAATAGGGAAAACAAAATCCTTGAGGGAGTTACCATTGCTCATGGAGCTAGATCTATCTCTCATCTTCAATTTGTGGATGACTCTACTCTTTTAGGTCAAGCTATCATTAGCTATTTTTCTAAGGCTACTGGGCAGTTGATCAATGAAGACAAATCTAAAGTTATTTTCTTTCACTGCTCTTCTAGACAGGAATCCATGGTCTTGGATAAATTAAGATATAAGAAGACCTCTCTTCCAGTCACTTATTTAGGTATTCCCATAAATATTCAAAGGCATAAAAATAAATATTGGAATTGGTTGTTGGACAAAGTCAAGAAGAAAATTGGAAAGTGGACCAACAAGTGGCTTTCTTCTGGGGGTAGAATCACCTTGGTAAAATCAGTCCTTCAAGCTATTCCTATTTATGTTTCTTCCGGTTTGAATATCCCAAAGGCTATTCTTCGAGAATTGGATCAAATCAGTCATCATTTCCTTTGGAGAGGTACTAAGGAGAAAAGAAAATGGGCCTTGGTGAAATGGGATACTTTGTCTTCCTAAGAGTGAAGGTGGGTTAGGATTCCGGTCTTCAATTAATAACAACAAAGATTTAGCTGCTAAATTATATTGGAGGATGTTGCATAGCCCCAATGCTCTTTGGGCCAATAATCTTCGTGCTAAATATGCTGAGAACAAAAGTCCTAAAGACCTTGCTCACTATAAACTTCCTACCAAAGGTTCTCCTATTTTAGTGGTTCTTAAGACCGGTGAGGATTTGATAAAGAAAAAAATATTTTGGATCATTCATAATGGTCAACATGCAATTTTTTGGACATATTCTTAGGATGGTCACAAGCCTTTGATAACTCAGTTTCCCGATTGGAGGCCTTGGATGGAGGAGCTTCACCGAGCTAATTGGATAAAGGTGGCTAATTACTATCGGTACCATACTGGTAATTCAAATATTGGTAGATATTGGATCCCTATTGAGGACTGGCCTATTCAAATCCCAAAAAGGCAAAGACAAGATATCCAAGGCATCCTTCATATGAGATCCCTCTCTTGGTCCCATGAAAAAGATTGTTTTGGATGGAACAACACTACTAAGGGTGAGTATTCAGTTGATCAAGGTTATTTGACCTTATGCCATAATAATCCCAACCATTCTTCTGACATATTTTCTCGATTGTGGGCTCAAAAGCTCTGGCCTAAGGTGAGGTTCTTTAATTTGCTTTTATTGCATCGTACGGTGCTTACTGGTGAGAAACTTATGAAGCGTGGTTTTCATGGCCCTTTTAGATGTGAAATGTGTGAAGAGAATGTAGAAAATATCAACCATATTTTTATTGAGTGTACTTTAGCCTCTGAGCTATGGAGGAGAATGGCCACTTTACTTGGCTTACAATGGTCCAATTTTTTTACTTTTGATCAGCTTTGGAGGGATTGGCCTAATCAAGAGGGTGTTGATCATTTTATTAGGCAGTTAGTTTGGATGGGTTCTACCATTCTTCTTTGGAATATTTGGAATGAAAGGAACAACTAAATTTTTAATCAGGATAGGAAGGATATTCACTATATTTGGCAAAATACCATAGCCAACTTAGTTGAATAAGTCCATCAACTCCTTAATCACCCCCAAAACTCCCACCAAATATGGGATCAAGTGATGCAAATATTGAAGATTAAACCTTCTAAGGGAAAACAACTTAAAGGGAATGTGAGTATTAGTAAGATGGATAGGACTAGAAATTGGCAACTTCCTCCTAAGGATTTTGGAAAAGTCAATACTGATGGAGCCTTTATAGGGAACCCTAGAAAAGCCAGTGTGGGAGGAATTGGTAGACTTTCAGATGGCTCCCTAGTTTTTACTTTTACTGAGAATTTGGGTATTCTTTCCAATAACCTTGCTGAGGGGTATGGTATCCTTAGAGGTCTTCAGGAGGCTACTAAGGTTGGCTGGGAAAAGGTGTTAGTTGAGTCTGACTCTTAAATTATGATTAATCTCTTGAAGACTCCTTCTAAGAATCATAAGGTGGATTGGAGAATAAAAAGAATTATTGAGAAGATTTAATTAATCCAGATGGGATTTTTGAAAGTTGATTACAATCATGTGGTTAGAGATCAAAATAAGAGTGCTGATGCTTTAGCTAATTGGGCTTTGGACAAAGGTGATCTTACTTGTTATGGCCACCCTCCTATATGGTGGGCTTCTCAAATTAGGGAAGCTCTTCTTTCTATCATTTCTTTGGATGGCTCCAGTTCGAAGATACCTAGTTTCTTCTTGTTTTTTTTTTTGCTTCTCTTTGGTTCATTCAGTTTTTTTAGTTCCCTAGCTCATTCTATTCTTTATTTTGTTTCCTCTGTTGATTATTGCCTTAATAGTCTTCTGGTCTAGATAGGTCATTGTTTTGTTCATTTTTTTTTCTTTTTTCTTTTTTTTTGTTTAGTTTTTTAAGGTGGGTGAGTTCTTTTGTTTTGTTTTGTTTTTGTGTTCTTTGTGTTGTTTTTTGTTGTTCTTGTGTTTTTGTTGTTTTGTTTTGTTTTGTTTTGTTTTTGTTTTTTTATGTTTTTTGTTTTTTTTCTTGTGTTTTTTATGTTCTTGTTCTTGGGTTTCTCTTTGTTTGTGTTATTTCATGTTTTTATGTGTGAGTGTTTTCTATGTATTTTGTTTCTGTTTATTGTCTGTTTTTGGTTGTTTTTATTTTTATTTTTATTTTATTTTTTAATTTTTTAGGTTTTGGTTGTGTTTATTTTTCATGTTTTTTGGGCTATGTCTTTGTAGTGTTCTATTGTTTTTGTCTTGTTTGTGTTTTATCATGTGGTTCTTGTATTTTTCTATGTGGTTTGTGTTGTGGTTTCTTTTATCTTATTGTGCATGTTTGGTTGTGCTTTTGTTTTTGACACACTCAAGGAGCATGTTTTTTATTTTTGTTGTTATTTACTTATTTTTAAATTGGTTTTGTGTGTTTGTTTGCTCCTTGAGTATGTCAAAGGTGGTAGGCCAGGTCCGAGTCCTGGGCATTTTTAGCAGAATGGATACCCCTGTCTCCTTGGGTCTTACCCGAAAGTGGCATCCCTTTTGGGATGTTTTCCAAAAATAAAAAAAAATAAGTACTATATGGATATTTATCACAAGTTCCATAAGCTACATAAGGTTACATCCAACTACTGACACACTTGTTCAATATGATACTTTATTAATTATGCAATGTTTATAAGCAATACAAAGTAATTGTTTTAATTTTGACCTATTGAGAAATTTAAATCCACCAAAACTTAATATTGTCATTACAACATAGTCCAATATGAATGAGAATTTACATTTCATCCTTCATACATTCCTTTAAAAAACAAGGTATAACAAATAGTAAGACATCATACATTTTTGTAATCCAATGAATATCATTATTATCATGACCCTCCCTGATGGACCTTTTGATATGAAAAACAATGTATTAATTGATGGTGCTTTAATACTCTATTTTGTGTAATTAAGCAACTATGCAATGTTAGTTGTTAATGAAGAGCATGATACTGCTAAAAAAATCCAATGTGTAGGATCAGGTACACTCATAAGTGGAATAAGTTGAGTCATCCACCAAAGGCGAGGGTACTTGAGGTTGAGGAAATGATGATAAGGCAAATCGGAGGTAACATTGATGGATACCTTCATATAGGCATGCATTCGGTTAGGGATAGTCATCAATAGCTAACCACATTGAGCCCCATACTGATAGCCTAGTAGCTATCATAATTTCTAGAGGCTGAGACAAGTGACTAGATTGATGGAAAGATTCCCCTCTTTGTCTGTTGCACATGTTTGATTGTATTTTACTTCAACACTATTTGCCTCAATTATTTGGGAAGTATGGATGGATTGGTTGTCTTCATAACTCCTTGTGTTGCTTGGGCAAATAGAATGATTAAGTAAATGCTTTATTTTAAATGATAGTAGGTTTCATTTAAAATTTATAAATACTTTATTTTAAATGATAGTAAGTTTCATTTAAAATTTATAAATACTTTATTTTAAATGATGGTAGATTTCATTTAAAATTTATAAATTTTTATTTTAAATGATAATAAATTCCATTGAAAAGGTAGTAAATGGTTTATTTTAAAGTAATAAAGAAGATTTCATTTTAATACTGATTTATATTAATGAAATTAATTATAAATGGCTTTATTCATTAAAAAAAAGTGATGACTATGAACTCCCATCACAAACTGCCCTAAAGGTAATTAAATCTTTAAAATATTAATATTTGGAGAATTTGCCATAAGTTTGAACATCATGGAAATACACATTCGGGTATGGGAGTGCCTACCAAATTTTATGAAGGCGAGCTCCATTTATGTCATCCTAAGTAGCGGATGGGGCAGATGACCTATAGCCATACAGAGGATATGGAAAGTGATGGTGAACAGTGAGAATAAAAATCAAGGAGGATAAGGTAAACGTCGTAGGATGAAGAGAAAGGGAGGAGGAGAAGAAAGGCAAAAAAAAAGAGAAAAAATAGAAGAAGGAAGAAAAGAAAGAAATGTAGAGAGGAAGTGAAAGGAAAGCAACAAGATACCACGGGACAACATGCCAGAATGCTAAGGAATTCACCAAGGTTAATCAGGTTGGATTCATGATCATTACTCATATCCTTTGGGATGTTTTACTCTTGCATTTCACTAGTTCTGGTTTGTTGAAGTTTTGTTTAAAACTTTGTCGCCCTATGTTGGGTTAAACCTGTTTGCTAAGGGTACGTAGAGCTTGGACATTCTATGTCATCATATCATTTACTAAACCAAGCCGAGGATTGTCTCAGACCGTCATGAGTTGTTAAGACTCGTCATTTGGGTCTGTCATGTTGTGATAAGGGTGTACCCTTTCGTTGTATCTCACCTCTGATGAGTAGTTAAGTAATAATTGAGATTGTAACTGCATCATCTATAAATAAGGTGTTGATATCTAGAAAAAATAATATACATAGGTCCTTGGGTGCTTCGTTATAAGCATTGCAATTCCTATAAGTCCTATGTTTTGTGTAAGTTGAGCTTGTAAACCACATCACCATATCACTTCCATCCAGCAGAACTATCAGGTAAGGTTGATTGTGTTTTGTCATTATTTGGACTTAGAACCAAGATATCTATGCGTATGCTCATTATCCCTCATCCAATGGCTGCTCAAAAATCCCATGTAGGGGTAGGTGCTTCATACAATTGGTAGACCCTCTCTTCATTATGGTAGTCATACTTACACCGAGGTTTTGTTTAAAGGCAGAGCAACATGTTCTCAATGAACTTGCTCTACACTGGTGTCCCTCCTCTTGGAGGGAGTTGTGCATCGAGTAACCCTGTGAGAACCGTCATCCATAGTAAGAGCACCACTTATGGTGTGGTGGCTCGACCTCTATTCTTCTGATGGACTGCTACATCGACCGAAATCCTTAGCAAGTTGAGTTACCTTTGTGTATGTCTTAGCATTCTGTCAAGATTGGGCAGACAAGATCACGTTACTTGTTGAATGATGGTTCATTTAAGATTAAGGATCCTATAATATTTTGTTAATTAAAGTTGAATGCTTTGGATTAATGAAAGGTAGAATTATAATTTTTTGTTAATTAAATTTGAATGCTTTGGATTAATGAAAGGTAGAATTATAATAGCCTTTTTAATTAAAGTTGAATGCTTTGGATTAATGAAAGGTGGAATTATATTAGCCTTGCTAATTAAAGTTGATTGCTTTGGATTAATGAAAGATAGAATTATATTAGCCTTGTTAATTAAAGTTGTATGCTTTGGATTAATGAAAGGTAGAATTATATTAGCCTTGTTAATTAAAGTTGTATACTTTGGATTAATGAAAGGTAGAATTATATTAGCCTTGTTAATTAAAGTTGTATACTTTGGATTAATGAAAGGTAGAATTATATTAGCCTTGTTAATTAAAGTTGTATACTTTAGTTTAATGGAAGACAACAAAAAAAGGAAGTGGTTTATTTATGGACTAGGTAGGATACTTTGATTCTTTAAATAAATGGCATTAGTTTTTTTGTAAACTAAGGGTATGGGAATTTGGTTTATAAAATGAATGAAAGGAGCTTATTATTTTATTAAAGTAGTGAAAGCTTTAATTTAACAAATAAGTGAGATGATTGTTTTATATATTGAAGGTATGGGACTTTAATTCCATAAAACAATATAAGTTCAAATACAGTGGAACCATGATCTATTTGTGTATGTTGAGTAGCTCTCTAATGATACTTGAGAGATGATAGTAAAATTAATGATTCTTTTATGATAACAATTATGCATTAGACGGCTAGTAATTGAATTAAATTTGTATAGTTGCAATTTGGAAAAGTTAATTTAAATGCATTTAGAGGCATGCCCATCTTGAACCATGAGTGTTTTGATCCCCTAATATCCTCAAATTATCGATGGAAGAGTGGGAGGACCAAAGTTATAGATGGACCAATGCAACAATTTACTCTCTACTTACCTCTTGTTGACCCATGCAAATAAACTAGATCTATGGGGAGATTTCCTTTATGAAATTAATGTAATGTATTACTTAAGGTATGGAGATTTTACCATACATACTTATAAGGGTTTAATGTTGTCAGATACACCTTTTCATTCTATTTGATTCTTTATGGTTGTATCTAAACCTTTTCTAGTTCATGCCTATCTTTTAATTATATGCTCTATATATCTAGCTATATTTGCATGTTTGTTGAGTTATGTTTTGTTAGATTTAGTATCTAGATCTATCTTTTATTTTCATGCTTGAATAACCTTTTGTGGAATTTTAATGGTAAGTTATAGGGTGAACTTAGAGGATAACCTAAGGTCTTGAGACCCCCTTAGGGAGAATGGTAACTAGGTTTATGGAAGACTATACTTGAGTTAAGATAGCTTGTCAAAATATAAGATTGATAGCTTAAATTGAAGTATACATAGCATATCTACGCATAATGGCTTGTGTAGAATATGGAGATGTGTTTACACCTTCTAATGATTGAATGTGATAATTATAGTTCATAAAGTATGATGAGATGGATGGACTTATGTGCATAACATGAGATAGGCCTACGCAGACGGACTTGCGTAAGGGAAATCTTGTGAGGTGTAGCTCTTTAAGGAAACTTAGGGTTTTTGTTAAAGTTAACCTAAGGTTGGTTAGGGGTTTATGAATCCCTCTCCTTAGTAAAAAAAAATCTTTCTCTTTTGTGTGTTTCTTATTTCTTATTTTTAGGGTTGTTACATTTGGTAATAGAGCTCTAAGTATGATGGTATAGAGCTTCTTATGTGCTAAAGGATATTTAGATGTCTCCAATGAAGGCTTGTTTAAGTTTAAGCTAAATTTGGGATGACCTAGATCTCTTCTTGTTAGAATCTAATGGGAACTAATCCCAAGAGTGGATGAATGTTATGATACCTCAGTATGGGCTTTGGTATTAATGATACATCATAATATTAGAATTTTATCCTAGTTAGATTATTGATGCTTTGACAAGAACTTTGTATTATGGCTGAATTAGTGGTACAATTTAAGATGAAGTTGTATGTAAGGAACCTACTATTGAAATAAAGCTCACACACACAAAATACTGAAAGATAACTGAAATACATGCAATAACAGAATAATACTATGCAAAAAGTAATTGCAGAATTGAAACAATCTCACAAATAACTCAGAATCGTAGGCCTCTTCGAGGGGGCAACCTCCTTCAATATTTCATTAACTTGCAAAAAGATACCTTCGTACATGGCTTCATAGCTTTTTAAAGAAATACTTCATGCAACCCTAACCCTAAGCTCAAGAGTTGGCTTACATGCAAAATGCCACTCGAGCTAGAATCTTCTACCAAATGTCGGTTACAATCTTGATAACGGTTACATCAAATGGCCCCACTTGGCTAGGAGCCTAACATGCCACGTACATTACAAAATATTGCAAAATAACATTATAGATGGGATCCCCCACGTTGGAAGTGGGTCATTACATAATAATGAGAATTACAAAATAACGTTAGGATGGGATCCTAACATGTCCTTCCCCTTCAAAAATCTTTGTCCTCAAAGTTGAAGGTGAGGAAACTGGTGTTGGAGCTGATGGAGAGACTCCCATGTAGCATCTTCTGGTTGGAGTCCATGCCACTGAACAAGGACTTCAGTAATGGTGCGGTTGCATAGAGTGCGAGTTCGACGATCCAACAACTATTCGGGTTCAAGCAAGATAGAACCTTCTTCATCTAACTCTGGAAGTGCAGATTGAACTTGTACCTGATTTCCCACCACCTTTTTGAGAGAGGAAACATGAAAAATAGGATGGAGCTTGGATGTAGGTGGAAGGGCCAATTTGTAGGTTGTGGCACCAATCCATTGTAACACTTGATAGGGCCCATAGTACTTTACGGCAAGTTTTTGGCATCTACGAAGCTGGAGGGACAACTATTTGTATGGTTGCAAGCGAAGGAAAACCATATCACCCACATCAAAATTACGCTCAGAACGATGTTGGTCAGCCTGTTGGTGCATCCGATTCTGGGTTGCATCCAAATTCATCTTCAATTGATGGAGGACATCAACATGCTGACTGAGAGTAGTGTCGACTGCATGGACCTTGGAGCTACCTGGAATGTAGGAGGAAGGCATCGGTGGAGGGCACCCATAAACTACCTCAAAAGGGGTAACCTTGGTTGTTGTGTGATAGGAAGTGTTGTACCACCACTCGGCCAAAGGAAGCCATCTCACCCAGTGCGTAGGATGATCCGAGGTAAAGCAACGAAGGTAGGTTTCCAAACATTTGTTGACAATCTCCATCTGGCCATCCATTTGTGGATGATAAGCTGAACTCATTTTGAGTTGAGTCCCCTGCAACTTAAACAATTCTTGCCAGAAGTGACTAGTAAAGGTTGGGTCATGATCGGACACGATGGAGGAGGGTAGACCATGAAGGTGAAAGATAGAATCAAGGAAAATTTGGGCAATGGTGGAGGTTGTGTAAGGATGGGATAGGGAACAAAAGTGAGCATACTTTGAAAGATGATCCACTACCATGAAGATAATAGATTTGCCTCCAGACTTAGGTAATCCTTCAATAAAATCCATAGAAATATCCATCCAAACCTGGTCAGGAATGGGCAAGGGTTGAAGAGTGCCTGGAGAATGCATTGTTTCACCTTTCATCCATTGATAGGTATCACAAGCTACCACAAAATCTTGAATGTCCTTTTTCATACCCTTCCAAAAAAAGTGTGCTTAAGTCGTTCATATGTTTTGAGAAATCTTGAATGGTCGGTAGATGGGGTAGCATGCAGTTCTATCATGAGAAGTTCCTATAGTGAGGACTTGTGGGGAACAACAAGGCATTGGTGGTAATGCAAATCCTGGCCATCCCAAGTGTAGCCTAGACATGAAGTAGGCTCAGTGTATAGGGAAGCAACCAAAGTCTGCAATTCAGAATCTTGAAGTACCTCCTGGCGTAAGGAATCGATCCATTGGGGGACCGACAATGAAATGGCACACAACATACTGAGAGCTTCAAATTGGTGAGAGAGAGCATCGACCACAACATTCTCCTTGCCCTTCTTATAGGTGATATCATAATCATAGCCCATGAGTTTAGAGACCCATTTTTGTTGTTCAGGGGTGGCAACCCATTGCTCCAAAAAGTATTTGAGACTTTGATGATCTGTTTTAATGGAGAAATGATGCTCGATGAGATACGGTCGCCAATGGGTTACTGCATGCAGAATTGCCATCATCTCCTTGGCATAAGTGGATTTTCCCAAATTATGGTTGGAGAGAGCTTTACTAGTGAAGGCCAAGGGTCTCCCTTCTTGCATCAATACTGCACCAATACCATGACCTGAAGCATCACTTTCAATGACAAATGGTTTGGAGAAATTCGGCATGGCCAAGATAGGCGTAGTGGTCATAGCATGCTTCAATTCTAGGAAAGCCTGTTCAATGGGTCCTATCCAAGTAAAAGAGTCCTTCTTTAACATGGAAGTGAGGGGAGCTACAATTTTACCATAGTTACGAATAAATTTATGGTAATAACCTGTAAGCCCTAAAAATCCCCTAAGACCTTTGAGAGTGTGAGGTTTCGGCCATTCTTGAACCGCTTGGATCTTCTTGGGGTCAACTTTGATGCCCTCCTTAGTGATAATGTGTCCCAAATATTCCACTTCTGTCAACCCAAAAGAACACTTGGAATGCTTAGCATAGAGTTGATGTTGTGCCAACAACTGGAGAGTCTGATTCACATGAATAAGATGCTCTTCCCATGAGCGACTATACACCAGAATGTCATCAAAGAAGACTAGGATGAACTTTCAAAGGAATGGATGAAAAATGTTGTTCATGAGGCTTTGGAAAGTGGAAGGGGCATTAGTCAAGCTGAATGGCATTACCAAAAACTCATAGTGACCTTCATGAGTACGAAAAGTAGTCTTGGGAATATCCTCATCCTTGAGCCGGATTTGATGGTACCTCGAGCGAAGGTCAAGTTTGGAAAAATACATAGTCCCATGAAGTTCATCCAGTAATTCATCCACCACCAGAATAGGAAACTTATCCTTGATGGTGAGTTTATTGAGCTCTCGATAATCGATACACAACCGCCAGGACCCATATTTCTTGCGTACCAGTAAAACCGGAGAAGAGTAAGGACTGTTGCTTGGTCGAATGACATCAACTTTTAACAATTCCTGTACTAACTTCTCAATTTCTGACTTAAGAGCATGAGGATACCTATACGGTCTAATGTTGGGTGGTGCATTACCAGGTAACAAGGGGATAGCATGGTCATGAGAGCGACGAGGTGGTAATTCTGTTGGCTCAGCAAAAATAGAGTTGTGCTTGGTCAAAATAAGTTGCAAATCTTCAGGAATAGAATCCTCCTCTGAAGGATGAGGTTGGATCACAAAAATCTGAGCTATGACACCCCGAGATGATTTTTTTAACAACTTCTCCATCCAACTGGAACTGATAATCTATGAAGGCCCTACTTTTAAGCCATGGAGAGTGTAGGACTATCCATTCTATGAAAATTGCATCCAAAGCTCAACAAAGTGCCATGAGATGACTCCCAATGTGCCCAACCATTGAGCTCCCAACACGATATCACATCCCCCTAGTTGAAGTGCAAACATATCTTGTTTGAGCTCATAGTCCCCAATATTGACCTTAACATTATGACATTTACCTTTGCAAGGTAAGGTCCCACCATTTTCTACCATAACCTCAAAGGAATTACATGTATGTACATAAAAATTTGCCTTCTTGGCAATGCGAGGATCAATAAAATTATGTGTACTTCCATAATCAATCAAGATGGTAAGATGCAGGCCCTTGAAATAACCCACAACTTTCATGGTTTGGGGAGTAGTAATGCCAGCAAGAGCATGAACAAAAATTTTAGCCTGTGGTTCATCTTGGTTTTCTTCCTCTGGTTTAGGTGGTTCCTCTACTGATTCAGTGTCATCATCACTATGGTCATTGGTGTCAGGCTCATCAACATCGATGAGGAACAACTTCTTTTGGGTGCACCTATGCCCATGAGAAAACTTTTCATCACAATTGTAGCACAACCCTTGGGCGCATCATGCATCCATTTTGGTAGTGGTTAAACGTTTGGGTGCAACAGTGGGTGCAACAGGTTTTTGTTCATTTTGATTTTGGAATCTAGGAGGAAAAGAGGGTTTAGCCTATGGAAATTTAGATATCCACCTCTGAGCTAAAAATTTGGACTCAACCAAATGAGCCAACTGGATAGCCTGCATCATGGATTGTGGTTTAAACATTGTGACCTCGGCTTGGAGATCTTCCCTCAACCCACTAACAAAACAACTCATAAAGAACCCTTCATTCAATCCTGTAGTTTTGTTGGCCAATCTCTCAAATTGTATTTGGTAATCTCGAACTATCGAAGTTTGTTTCAACTTTGTCAACTGTCCTGTAAAATCATCATACTCACTAGAGCCAAAGCGAGTGAGTAATTGAGACTCAAAGTCCACCCAAGAAGGATCAGGGAGAGTTTTCTGCAACCATTGGTACCACTGTAAGGCTTCATATTCCAAATTGAAAGAAGCCATTTGAACTCGGTGATAAATGGGGACATCATGGAGTCTAAAGAATTGAGCAACACGACATAACCATCCATCCACATCCTTCCCATTGAACTTAGGAAAGTCTAGTTTTGGCATCTTGAAGGTAGTATCATGATCAAAGCGAAGGTGAGAGTCATATTTTCCCTTTCCTTGATGATGGATACTCAAACTTGCTTGGAACACCTTGCATTTTAGACTCAACATCTGCTAGCTGTTCTTCTAGGCGAATTCTGGAGGTATCTTGTTCAATTCTGAAAGTTTGAAATTCTGTCATCAAGTGTTCACTTGTTTTTTGCAAGCCATTAACAACACTTAGTAGGGTATCCAATGCTGAAGCAGTGTTTTGCTCTACCTCTTTTTGATGTCCACGAGTGCCACTTGCCATTTGAGATAGCCTTGAACCTTTTTTACTGAATTACTAAAAATAGAAGTGTGATTTTTGGAGTTACTATTTTTAGTAAGGAGTCCAAAAAGTGCTTGGATGTTATATATCAAGATGATCAGCTTGAAAAGATGGTCACAATGAGCTATATGCCACAACATAGATTTTTGGGCACCCTAGACTCAGATTTTGTATTTGTAGAATATTTGGCCAAAAAGGGCTAGTGGAAAATTGATAAATTTGAGGAATTTTGAGAAAAAGGGAGTTAAGACTCAAAAATTCTGTGAGAGGTGTAGAAGGGGCTAACTAAGACAACAAAATAAATTTGAGGAATTTTGGAGTTGTCTAGGGCCTGTTATGACTTTTTTTAGTGCTATTTTTCCCTATTTCTGGTTTAAAAATTACTCAAAATAGAGTAATGATAAAACCAATATAACTTCTTCGTTATAGCTCCGATTTGCATGATTTTTTATTTTTTGGGTGTAGAATCAAAAAGTAGCAAAATACTATTTTTTTTTATTTGGAGCTATAGTTCACAAGTTGGGTACTGGATCAACTATCTCTGATCTATCAATTGATCACCTTGTCACTGTCCTGTCACCTGTATTGTAGTTACTAACATTGATGGTTCTATTTTTGACCCTGACCACCTATATTTTTTGACTATTATAGTTGATTATTATTGTTACTATTGTTGACCTGACTATTACTATCACTAACCTGATGTTACTATCACTGACCTGAATGGTACTATCACTGACCTGACTATTACTACCACTAATCTGGATGGTACTAGAATATTTTAGACTATTAGAGACACTTGCAGACTCTATCCTAACTATTGGTGCATGCAAAGTGCATTCTTCTGTGATAGGGAAGTCCTCCGTATGCTCACTTTTTGGGATTGTGAATGCAGGTTCAGCAGAATAGGGAGATGTGTATTTTTTATAGGTTTAAGTATTTAATAGAACTAGGGTATGCTAGGTAGAGGAGTATGTAACACCCATAGGCCCTCTGTTATACCGTAGTGATGAACAATAGTGCTCGGACCAATATTTTAGGCCACTACCCAAGGAGGATTCCACACATACCCTTGAGCACACTATCTGCCTCTCTGATAGTACGAGAGGGTAATCATTCGAGATGTTGTGTCCCATGGACTATGGATGATACAAGGCTAAAAAGCTTCCTATTGGATAAAATTTTGTTCAACCTAGAATGGTCTCTCGATACACCCGAAGATGCGTGGGAGCTCGATTCCATGTGCGAGTGTTGTCTAAGGCCTGGGTATTGGAGCCTGATCACCCCTCACTTCACTAGATGCTTTATGGGCTATCTAGCTTAGCCAATAATGATAGCTCCTTCACGATATTTTAAAACCCTCGACACAGGGTTTCTAGCCTACTCAACTAAAAAAAATAGATTGTATTTTTTTGGTTTTTGTAGATTTTTTTGGGTTTTTGAATAAAGGAAAATAGAATGAAAAAACATAGGAAAATTATACCTAACAAGCAGAAATGGTTGAGCAAGAATTGTCATAGTCATAATAGAACTCGGCCCTAGAAAGCGCTCTGATACCACTTGTAAGGAACCTACTATTGAAATAAAGCTCACACACACAAAATACTGAAAGATAACTGAAATACATGCAATAATAGAATAATACTATGCAGAAAGTAATTGCAGAATTGAAACAATCTCACAAATAACTCAGAATCGCAGGCCTCTTCGAGGGGGCAACCTCCTTCAATATTTCATTAACTTGCAAAAATATACCTTCGTACATGGCTTCATAGCTTTTTAAAGAAAGACTTCATGCAACCCTAACCCTAAGCTCAAGAGTTGGCTTACATGCAAAATGCCACTCGAGCTAGAATCTTCTACCAAATGTCGGTTACAATCTTGATAATGGTTACATCAAATGGCCCCACTTGGCTAGGAGCCTAACATGCCACGTACATTACAAAATATTGCAAAATAACATTATAGATGGGATCCCCCACGTTGGAAGTGGGTCATTACATAATAATGAGAATTACAAAATAACGTTAGGATGGGATCCTAACATTGTAACCTAATCCTTTCCTTGATTGAAACTAGTTTAGGATGCCACCTAAGGCCAGAAGAGAGAGGCCTACATCTAGGCAGAATCGACAAAGTAATGTTGAAGAAATAATCCAGAATGAGGATCCAAAAATTTCCAATGGGGGAATGGAAGATCTCACTACTACAGTTACTGCTATGTAGGATCAGTTAAGACAGGTGTTAGAAACCATTGCAAACCCAAATTTGTAAGCTAGAGGTTCAAAAGTTAACCAAGTTGAGGGATTAATTGTGGAGTAGTTACAAGCTAGAGCCCTCTTAGAAAAGGAAATGGTAAGAAACCTAAATAATGTATGAATCTCCAAGTTCAATGGAGAAGGATAAGGAGATGCAACTGAGGCTTGCTTAAGGGAATTGGTAGTTTAATTCATAGTAAAGGGATATTCTCTCAAGACTTGAACTATTTGGACTACAATTTATCTTAAAGGGGCTGCCTTAGACTGGTAGGAAACTAATTATGAGGAAACTAAGATTGAACCAGTAGGCATTCCATGGAGTAATTTATAGTCATCTTCAAAAGGAGGTTCCTTACGAAATATTTCTATACCCTAAAATTTGAGGAGTTTACCAATTTAAGGCAAGTTACCAACTTGGTGGAGGTATACTACAAAAAGTTGGTAAAATTACTAAAATATGTACCTACCTATAATGAGAAAATGTGGATTCATAAGTTTACTCATGGGTTGCAATCTAGGATAAAGCATGATGTAGAGATGCAGGAGCCTAAGTCATTAAAAAAGGCATATGACCTAGTAAAGAAAGTAGAGTTGCACTTTTGTTACAAATATGACACCTTTTTTGAGTAGGATCGACAAGAAATAAAAAATAAAAATAACAATAGGCTTGTAAAATGGGAGGCTGAACAAGACTGAAAGGTTAAAAACCCCTAAAATTCTAAGAATAAATCTAATGGAATCCAAAAGAAGTTCAACAAGAACTTTTATAAGAAAGGTAACAATCCCAATAATGATAAGCCTCAACCACAAAAATCATAAATTTTAGCTCCAACAATTAAAGGTGAAGAGCGAAAACCAAAAAAGTGACAAGGGTCCAAGGATGGGTGTTACCATTGTAGAGGGCTGCATTTTGCTAACTAGTGCCCACACCGACCGGGATTGAGCACCTCCAGTGCTAAAGGAAAAGAAGTTGCACACTAGATCTATGTTGCAACTGGGAGTTAGAAGCTTGAGGGGAAAACCATCCCATTAATTATAAAAGGTAGGATTTTTAATAAGCAAGTGAATATCTTAATTGATAGTGGTGCCACTGATAGCTTTATTTCTTGTAAGTTAGCAAAAGATATACCGAAAAGGCTAGGATATTTGGCTCATGGATGGAAGGTCGAGTATGGTTCTGGATAGACCTACTCCATAAACCAGTCTTTTTCTATGATATAAATTATTTTAGCTAGTGAAACCACATAAAGTTGCTTATATGTAGCTCCACTTCATGCCTTCGATGTAATCCTAGGGATGTATTTTTTACATGCCCACAAAGCCATAATCAATTTCCAAGATAGATGGATCAAATAATTTAAAGGAGGTAAGGAAAGACTACAAATTCATAGAGAACATGGGGCATTTAGACCCCATATTTTGTCAACTATGCAGTTGAATAAAGCCCTCAAAAAAGGAGGGATAGTCTATGTAATTAAGCTAAATAAAGTTGAAGAATACCAGAAGAAAGAGGTGTTGGAGACACCCAATTTTTTAGGATTTCAAGGATTTATTTCTTGAGGATTTACCTAGACTTCCTCTTATGCGATAATTTGATTTCACTATTGATCTTATTCCAGGAGTGGAACCAATTCATAGATCTTCGTATAGGATGATATCAATCAATATGTAGGAATTAAAGGTACAATTGCAAGGGTTATTAGAAAAGGGGTTGATAAAACCAAAGTGTATCACCTTGGGGTGCACCGATTTTATTCATGAAAAAGAAAGATGACTCTTTAAAATTATGTATTGATTACAGGATGCTGGATAAAGCTATAATCAAGAACCGATATCTCCTACCTAGAATCAAATATTTATTTGATCAACTAAGATATGCCATGGTGTTTACTAAGATAGATCTAAGGTCAGGATATCACCAGTTAAGAATACGTGAGGAGGACACTCACAAGATAACATTTAAGACTAGGTATGGACACTATGAGTTTATTGTCCTACCCTTTGGATTGAATAATGCCCCAGACATCTTCATGAATTTAATGAACATCATGTTCAAAAGGTACCTGGACCAATTTGTCCTTGTATTTCTAGATGATATCCTAATATACTCTTGGAACAAGGAAGAACACAACAAAAATATTAAATCATGTTAGAGTTACTGAGGAAAAATCAACTCTATGGAAATTTGGTCAAGAGTGATTTCTATGTTTCAGAAGTATGATATTTAGGGCATATCATATCAATAGAGGAGATTGTTGTGGATCCAAAAAAAATCAAAGCCATATTAAATTGGCCACCCCCTACTAATACCACTGAAGTAAGAAGTTTTATGGGGCTAACGAGCTACTATAGATGTTACATAAAAGATTTCTCAAAGGTTGCTACGACAATAACTAACCTTCAAAAGAAGAAGAAGGAATTTAAATGGATAGAAAACTATGAAACTACCTTTGCTTTGTTGAAGCAGAAACTCACTACCGCACAAATATTGAATATTCCAAACCCTCAAGGAGATTTTTTGTTATGCATTGATGCATCATTGGAAGGGTTAGGAGGATTACTCATGCAATAAGAGTTAGTAGTAGCTTATACTTCTAGAAAGCTTAAAAAGCATGAAGTCAATTATGCTACTCATGATTTAAAGCTAGTTTTTGTGGTGCACCCTCTAAAGGTCTAGCACCACTATCTGGTGGGGAAACCTTTCGAGTTAAAATCTGACCATCAAAGTCTAAGATATATATTTACCCAACTAGTACTTAAAGTGAGATAGAGAAGGTGGATCAAATTTCTCGTTGAGTATGACTTTGAAATTGAGTACATAAATGGAAAAGAGAATAAGGTTGTTGATGCCTTGAGCAGAAGGAGACATATAACAACCATAACCAAGATTCACATAAATCTCATGGATCAACTGAGGGAGGAGTAATATCAGGATGAATATTGCTAGGAAAATTGAGCTAGAATAAAAAGAGACCCTGAGGGTAATAAGGAGTTTGGAATGATAGATAACATTTTGTGCTACAAAGGTAGAATTGTCATACCAAAATTGGGTAACTTAAGAAAGCTAATAATGCAATAAGCACATATATATCCTTATTCGGCTCATATCAAAGGGACAAATATGAGGAAAAACATGAAAATAACCTTCTTATAGGTAGGAATGAAGATGGACATCACCAATTTTATCGCTTGATACCTCAAATGTCAAAATTTTAAGGCAGAACGCAAGCATCCTGTAGGAAAGTTGTATCCACATAGTATACCTACACAAAAATGGTAGGTCATATCTATGGATTTTATAGTAGGTTTACCTAAAACAAAGTACCAACATGATGCAATCCTAGTAGTAGTTGAAAACTTGACTAAGGTTGGATATTTTATACTTGGGAGCACCAAGGATGATGCTCAGGTGATGGCTAATAGGTTTGACAAGGAAGTGTTCTGATTGCATGGATTTATAGAGGTAATCATCTCAGATAGGGATTCCAAGTTCACTTCTAAATTTTGGAAATCCCTTCATCATGAAATAGGCACAAATCTGAACATGAGTTTGACATACCACCTGAGATAGATGGTCAAACAAAATGCGTAAACAAAGTACTAGAATACATGCTCCACATGTACTGCATGGATCAAAAATCTCACTGGGAAGACTACCTTCTTGATTCTTTGGGATGTTTTACTCTTGCATTTCATTGGTTTTGGTTTATTAAAGCACGTTGAAATCTTCATCACATTATATTGGGTTAAACCTGTTTATTGTGGGGTATGTAGAGCTTGGATGCTCTATGTCAAATAAAGTTGGGGATTGTCCCCTATCTAGAATCAAAGATTTATTTGATCAAATAAGAGATACCACAGTGTTTACTAAGACAGATCTAAGGTCAAGATATCACCAGTTAAGAACACATAAGGAGAACACTCACAAGATGAAATTTAAGACTATGTATGTGTAACGATCTAAAAATTAAGAAACAAGAAAACACACAAAGAAATATTTTTTTTCTTTTTAAAATACTAAAGAGAGGGATTCATGAATACCTAACCAACCTTATACTAACTTAATTTTTATCAACCCCTAAGTTTCTTAAGAACTATACCACACAAGATTCCCCTCACACAAGTCCCTTCTGTGTAGGCATATCTAGTGTCATGCACATAAGTCCATCCATATCATCCTTCTTGATGATCTAGACTTACTGTAGACACCAAAATAATTCCAATCCTATTATGCTACCAAGGCATTGACTAAATTGATACACAAAGGCCTTAGGGCAGCCCTCAGAGGTCAAGCAGTGGTTCTAACCACTCCTAAAGAAGTTTTGGAAGGTTCCTAGGCTAGTTGGGGACTTTTTGAGGCCAAGTTTGTTAGCGTATATCTTATTGTTATTACATTATTAGTTCAGTTGTTAGTATAGTTACAACTACTACCTATTAGCGACTTGTTAGCTCCGTTGGTTACGGACTAATCTAAGCCGCAGTTGTATTATTTATACAATGTTTAATACAATGATAGTTAGTCTATTTTCCTAAGTTGGTATCAGAGCTATCGATCGGCAGACGGCCCGTAGTAACCCGCAGCAATCCGTGGCACGGTCTTTGAGGGCCCTGCTGGCCCTCAGGAGACCTGACAGCATTCTACTGCTGTCAGGCCTGACAAGCCGATCGCGACCGTCGGCACAGATTCGGCGATCGGAGTCAGCGAGGGCGTGACAGCCCTCCGACTACAACGACCGCCACCGACAGCCGCGGTGAGGCGGCCCGCAGGACAGTCAGACCTGACAGCAGTGCTGTCAGGCCTGACAGGCCGACCGGCGACCGCCGACACAGATCCGGCGATCTGGGTCAGCGAGGGCAGTCGCGCCCTCCGACCCCGATGACCGCGACCGGCGGCCACTTTTGCTGGCCCCCGTGGGTCCAGCGCACAGCCGGGAGGGCAGGCGCGCCCTCCCAGGCGGAGTCAGGACCCAAACCCGAGGGCAGGAGCGCCCTCGGGTCTGACCGACTCTGACAGGGGGACATTCCTGTCAGAGGTCCTAAACCTGGACACGACCGGATTGGACCGGTCAGCGAGGGCAGGTGCGCCCTCCGCCGGATCCAATTTTCGACAAACTCGACGACTGCCACCTGGACTGATTGCCGACCTGGACACGACTCCCGAGGCAGGAGCTGACATGGCGACAGGCGGACAGCTAACCTACGTGACACATTTTTTGAGGACGTTGACGTGGCAGTGGCCGGGACGGGACACATGGCGGACTGCCACTGGACAAGACCTAGACGATGCGGACACGTGGCGGACTGCCACTGGACAAGACCCAGACGACGCGGATGCGACACGTGGCAGACTAGCCACGTGTCACTGGACTGACACATGGGTGACACGTGGCGGACTACCACATGTCACCCAACTGGGACCGACCGCGACAAAAATGAAAGACGGAGACTGCCCGCAGGAAGTCATTCATGAAAGGGCTTTTCAGCCCTTTCATACCCCCCCGCGATCCCCCACGCGGGCAATGTGGGATAAATCCCACCTTTTTTCCCGCCCGTGCGAGGGGTGAAGGGAAAGGGAAATCCTTCCCTTCCCTTCACGTCGGGCCGGCTAGCCCGACTGGCGAGAGGGGTCCAGCGCCTTAGCGCTGCCCGACGGGAGGTCGGGAGTTCGACTCCCGTCGGGGTCCGTAGGTATTTAAATTTTTTTATTTTTATTTTTTTTATTAATTTTTTAATTAATATTCTTAATTTAATAATATTTTTTTTGTTTCTTTTTTTTTTAATCATTTTTTTAATTAAAAATGGTTTTTAAAAAAAAAAAAAAAAGGGGAACTTAGAATATTATTTTATTAAGTTAATTAAAAAAAATTTACTAAATTAAATATATTAAAATAGAAATTTTTCATACCTAAGGGCTATTTATGATTCTGTTTCTGGTTCAAAGATAGCACAAGGGGTGCTAAAATTGCTACAACAGTTTTTGTAGAGGGAAAACACATGTGTCCCTTGGGCAACTACACCACCTTCTCTCTCTCTCTCTTTTTTAGGCTTCATAAATAGCATAAGTATTTTGTTTGAAGACCTTACAATAAGGGGTGCTTGTACCTCTTTTAGGCTTCATAAATAGCAAAATCTAGGTGTTTGAAGTACTTGTAACAAGAGGAGAGACTTTTTGTGATGTAAAATTGTCTAGGAGGCAATATTTGTAAAATCCTTCACAACACTCTTGAGTAATAACAAGCAAAAAGGCCAAAACAAACCACAAAATAAGAACAAGCAACCCCAGGTGAATGTTGCTGTTGAAGAATCTGACTCAGATTCTGAATGGGCACACAAGGTGCTCATGACTACCACAGATTCCACACAGAGGGATCCTATTTGGTATGTCGATTCTGGAGCTAGTAAACATATGACTGGTGACAGATCGTGGTTTGAATCATTTGTGGCCAAGGAGGGCAAACCTGTCACCATTGCTGATGATAAAACCTACAGGGTTCAGGGAGAGGGTACAGTTTCAGTCACTCTTCCTGATGGCAAGTGTCAGATTGACAAGGTCCTCTATGTTTCGGGATTGTCCAACAATTTGTTGTCAGTGACACAAATACTGGATAGAAATATGGTTGTCAACTTTCATGTTGAGAATGGAAAGAAGTGTTGTACAATTACCAGGAAGGGTAAGCAGATTGCAACAACTTCATATAAGCATGGCTTATTTGCACTAGATGCTATCTCTACTCCACATGTTGCCATGACTGTCTCTACCAAGGAGGCAACTTCCCTATGGCACAAGAGATATGGGCATCTTAGTTCGGCTACTTACTTGAGCTCGAGCAAGTATGAGATGGTAAAGGGTCTTCCTTCCCTTTTCGCCACATTGCCAGTGTGCTCCGATCGCTAGCAGGAAAGCAAAGATAGAGTACCATTTGAGAAGAGCTCTACAAGAGCACGAAAACCTCTGGAGCTAATTCACACCGATCTATGCGGTCCTTTCACACCCAACAGTGTTGGAGGGAAGAGGTATTTTCAGTTATTCGTAGATGACTACTCACAAAAGATGTGGGTTTTCTTTCTCAAACTGAAATTTGAAGCTTTCGCATTCTTCCAACAGTTCAAGAAATCCATTGAGAAGGAGTCAGGGGCTTCTATTAAAACCCTCCGCTCAGATCGAGGGGGAGATTTTACCTCTAATGAATTTTCTACATTCCTAGATAAGCATGGGATCAAGAGACAGTTAACAACTGCCTATACTCCTCAGCAGAATGGAGTTGCTGAGAGGAGGAGCCGTTCTATCATGGAAATGGTTCGTTGTATGCTCACAGGTGCAACTCTTGGGCAACAATATTGGGCAGAAGCCGTCACCACTGCGAGTTGTATCTTTTGAATAGGGCACCCACAAAGGCCCTAAAAGGAATGACTCCACGAGGAAGCATGGAGTGGTCAAAAACCCTCCATATCTCATCTACGTATTTTTGGGTGTCAAGCTTTCATGCACATACCGAAAGAGAAAAGGAAGAAGCTAGATGAGAAAACACTGAGATGTATTTTTCTTGGATATTCCTGAGCACTCTAAAGGATATCGGTTGATAGATCCTTTGACCAAGAAAATTCATATCAGCAGAGATGTTGTCTTTGATGAAGCTTTCACATCACAGAGCACATCTATAGTACACCAGGATATTGTGGAACCTAAGGAAGAGGAGATTCCTTCGTCAACACAGACAGGAGGTCCTTCTACATCTTCTTCACCATCACCGAAGAAGAATCCTAAATGGTGTACAAATACAATCAGAGATGCAAATTTATCCACTCCTCCCAATTTGAATTTGGATAGACCTCGTACACGCAGTATGGCTCAAAAGGAAAGAGAAGCCCGAGAAACTGGTGAGGTTGATGATATTTGTCAATCTTTTGAGGAACTTTCTGTGACTCCAAGTAGAGAAGTTGAGGATATGGATATTGATGATGACAGGGCATTCATGTCTACCATAGATAGTCTTGAACCTGCATCAGTGCAAGATGCTCTTAGTGAGCCTCAGTGGAAGGCCGCTATGGATACAGAGTATGAGTCTCTGATGAAGAATAAAACTTGGAAGCTTGTTGATCTGCCAAATGGAAAGAAACCTATTGGCTGCAAATGGGTATACAAAGTCAAATACAAGGCAGATGGAACAATTGATAAGCATAAGGCCCGACTTGTTGCAAAGGGCTATGCTCAAAAGGAAGGCATCGACTATGAGGAAACTTTTACACCTACTGCTCGGATGACCACAATTCGGGTTATGTGTGCTATGGCAGCACAATATGGGTGGAAAGTTCACCAGATGGATGTCAAAAGTGCCTTTCTTAATGGTGATCTCCAAGAAGAAGTCTATATGACTCAACTCGAAGGATTTGAAGTGGAAGGCCAACAGCAAAAAGTTTGCAAATTGGTCAAATCCTTGTATGGTCTGAAACAAGTTCCTCGAGCTTGGTATATAAAAATGGACAATCACCTAATGCAGCATGGATTTAAGAGATTTCCGTCAGATGCAAACCTCTATTTCAAGAAACAGGGTTCTGAGATAGTGTTGCTTGTACTCTATGTGGATGATCTGCTCATTACAGGGAGTTCAGAATATATGATCTCTACTGTCAAAAGAAACTTGTGCAAATCTTTTGAGATGACAGATCTCGGACTTCTCCATTACTGTCTTGGTCTGGAATTCAGCCAGAAGGAGCACTCCATCAAAGTGTCTCAAGAAAAGTATGCCAAGACATTGCTCGATAAATATCGCATGACTGACTGCAAGCCAATGGCAACTCCAATGGAGAATGGACTTCAGTTATCGTGATATGATTACTCACCTCAGGTAGATGGCACTCTCTATCGACATTTGATTGGGAGTCTCATATATCTGACCAATACTAGGCCAGATCTCGTATTTGCTGTAAACTATCTTTTGAGGTTCATGCAGGAGCCTAAGACTACTCATTGGAAAGCAGCAAAACGTGTTCTTCACTATGTTCGTGGTACTATAGAATATGGCCTAGAATACAAGAGGAACAACAAATTCTTCTTGCAAGGATACACGGACTCCGACTATGCCGGATCATTTGATGATCGCAAGTCAACTTCGGATACATTTTTCATCCTGGGATCCGGTCCTGTCTCTTGGCACAGCAAGAAGCAACAGGTGGTTGCTATTTCTTCAACAGAGGCAGAATATCGTGCCGCACGTGAAGCTGTGTGCGAAGTGATATGGTTACATCACATTCTGACAAGTATGGGCCATCCATAAAAATCTCCAATACACTTATTCTGCGACAATCAGGGTGTTCTGAACCTCGTCAAGAATCCAGTCCATCATGAAAAAACAAAGCACATTGACACACAATGTCATTTCATTCGAGAGGAAGTTCCAAAGCACCGAATTCAGCTTCAGACATTCCCACCGATGCTCAACTTGCAGACATTTTCACTAAGGCACTTGGACGTGTCAAATTTGAATTGTTTCGCAGCACACTTTGTATTGCAAAATGATGTAAGGGGATGTTAGTAGTCTAGTATAGCTATTAGTTATTACATTACCCAAATAATGTAATAAAGGGGGATGTTAGCGTACTATTGTCTTTATTTGTATTTGGAGTACTCAGTTACAACTGCGTAACAATCCTGTTATTCTGTTCTGCCGGAGTGCTATTCCCGGCACCGTTGTAACCTATTTAAATCCTGCAGCAATAATACAATTATGTTCCGTATTTTACAAAGTTCCTATTCATCCCATCCTGGGATGAATAGAAGTTCCTATTCATACCACCCTAGAGTGAATAGTAGCATTCATCCAGGGGTGGAGTGAATAGCATATTTGACTGGCAAAAAGTCCAATCTGGACAAGTGGCTGCCAAAAAATACCACTTGTCCTACTCTTCAAAGCATGTGTGTCATAACCTAGGGTATGCCTATGACAACCCTCATAAATGAGGCCATTTTGGGGAGATTATCTTCCCTTTCCTATGCATGCCACCCTGGTGGAAAAGTGGCCTCTTGGGCATTGCATGTCCTTGCATGCTCTTTGCACATTTGACCTCCTAGGTCTATAATTTGGATGTCATTCTCATCCAAGGAGAGACAATTTTTGCTAGGATTTGCAACGAAGTGCTACTGAGTTATTGCCTCACCCTTATTTTTCCTTTTCATCCATAATTTCTCCTTAGCAAGAGAGGTTATCGGGTGGCATAAGAAGGCACAATCTGACCCAAAAATTGAATCCATAGTTCGATTAACCACACCAAATTTGCCTAAAACACTTCCCCTATAGTTTTACATCAATCCTCACTGGATTGGTGTGAAAATTTAGGAGATATTTGTGGGCAACCCACCCCAGGGTTCCTCTCAATATGTTTTAGTCGAATTTGTCAAAACACTCATTTACCTTTTGCAGGTTCACTACAAATGGTGGGATATAACGCAACGATTGAATGTAATTATTTTACAAAACTAGGTTATATCATCCCAAAACCATCTTCTTTACATATCTCTTGAGTTTCATCTCATTTGGAATCCATTTGCTATATACACCCTACATGTGCCCGTTTAGGCTGTGGGGATTGCATGTTTTAATACCATACACATATGCTCTTGAATATTTTTTGCTTTCTTGCACATAGAATCGGGTGCAAAAATATAGTAGGAAACTTTTGAGGATAAGTATAACATTGACATAAGCGGCGGTG
The DNA here is from genome assembly GCA_028583015.1 of Wollemia nobilis. NCBI lineage: Eukaryota > Viridiplantae > Streptophyta > Pinopsida > Araucariales > Araucariaceae > Wollemia > Wollemia nobilis. The sequence goes on along the minus strand of JAQPPZ010002020.1, from coordinate 3,238,990 downwards.
ATATTTGGCCCGCCCACTTCGAGTGTGGGCATGCGAAAGAACAATGGATGTGCACCACATTCTTTGAGAGATTGATATCTCTTGGCACCTCTTTGTTGTAACATATTGTATCAAGCTAATTTAAGTCCTCAAGGGGAGGTATTGTAATCTAATTTGGAGTTACTCAATAAGGAGAATGCCCCATTTGCTTTATTTCTTGTTATACTTTGCCTTTTTGCTTACATGCATTGGTTTACACTTTCATAGGATTTATAACGCACTTACATTATGTTGCTTCGGTTAAGGTGCACCATTTTTTCGTTGCTATAGTGGTGATCATGGTGGGACAATGTCACCCATTTCCTAAGCCAATGTTTTGGTATCCAGGACAATGATGCCTTGATTTTAAGGACTTTTGTGACCACCCTCGCGGGCCCTACCCCCAATTGGTTCACACAACTCCTGAAGAACAACATTCACAACTTAGATCAGCTTGTGGATGCATTCCTAGAATACTTTTCCTTCAATATGAAAAGGAATGCGACACTTGCTAACTTAGACAGTCTTAAGCAGTATGATGATGAGTCAATCAATAATTATGGAAACATATGGAGGTCTATGCTTTCAAAAGTACCCTATCTACTCCCCACATCGGAGTTGACACAGATTTTTTCTAAGAGCTACCTAAAATCCATCTCCTTGCTACTACAACTCCAATAGTATGTGACTCTTGAGGATGCCCTGGCACAGGCCAGGACCATCGAAGAAATCAAGATCCAATAGGGCGAGATTGCAAAACCTCGCAAGGAGTGGACTAAGACCACTAAGACCAATGCAACGCAACTGAAACCTACCATGGTAAATCAGGTTGCCATTAATGCCCCAGGGCCAGCACAAAAATAGTAGCCTCAAAAGGTAGAATATCATGTCGCACCCCTTGGGAACTATGAAAAGGAAAATCAAAGATAAGGGCAAAATCAATAGTACCATCCCAAGCGACAGTATACACCCATAACGAAATCCATGGATTCCTTGTTTGACTGCCTCTATGTGGCCAGTTTGGTCCACCTACCTGAGAGTAGACCTATAGATCCTAGTGCACCAAATCCTAAAGGATACTAGGAAGACTTGTATTGCAAGTACCACCGAAAAAAGGGTCATGACATATTCGAATGTTACAAGTTCAAGAACTTGGTGCAGGACATAATCGATAGCAAAACTCTCTCGGTAGACAACCCCGTGGCACCAAAAAACCAACATATGGAGATCTAAAAATACCCATTGCCTACCCATGGGGAGCAATCCAAGCCCACACCACAAGTAAATGATATCCATCAGGCCTCCCAAGCAGGGATTTGTGGGCATGGTGAGCATCGTGACATGGAACAAGAGATACCCAAGTTGATGAGGATTGATGTTTGATCACTCATATGACCCCTCTAGTAATTTCTAGTTAGTTTTGCATAGTTTATTTCTTGCAAATTAATATTGTAAGTGAGTCTCTTTCTCACATGCACTTGTGGGCACTAGTTATCTTCTAGTTGTCATTTAGGAGTGTTAGTTAGGAAGTGTGAACTCAAAGTAGGAAGTGTGTACTTCAAGATAGCTAAAAAGGATCTTATAGTTAGCATTATTCCTTTCTCCTAGCTTAGAAAGTTACGTGCATTCTCCTTTGCACTTTTGTAGCTTATGGTTAAGCATATTGGATCAAATCCATGATTTGATGGGTTTGGTTATGTATTTTGGGCCATTAGAGCCTATAAATTGAATTGTAAATAATAGAACACTTAGTTGGATTTTCAATCCTTTTCATTGGTATCAGAGCCTAGTTCATGTTTGCACTAGGGCTTGTGAGGTGAGAGGATAGGAGATAATTTTTTTTATGAGAAATATTTTCTCATTGAGGACTCGGTTCAAGCTCAAGGGGAGCTTGAAAACCATACGCAGAAGGAAGTTCCTTAGGCGTCAAAATCCTCGTTCCAACTTTCTCCGTATGCTCAAGGAGTATAGGAGAAGTTTACCCCGTTTCCTTTCTTACAAAAATCCCTTGGCAGGTTTGGACTACTCCTACGGAGAGATGCGTATTAGGGAGCCATTTGTTCCTGCCATCGAGGAGTCTTGAAGCTGGAGGAGTTCTATACCAGGTCGTGTGTCGACTTGGGTCTGGTTGCCTTTCAAACGCTGGTCGTGTGTCGACCGGATCTTGAAAGGAGAGCTACTGAAGGGATCATGGTAAAATTTGTAATAGTTTAAGTTTTCAATGTCTTTAAAATTAACCCCCATGGTTAATTTTTAAAATTTCATTGTTTTTATTATAAAGACTTAAATTTTTATTAATATATTATTTTCATTAATATATTAATTTGAATTAGTATTGTAAAAAAATATATATATATATTTTGTAAAAAATATTTTGTAGCCAAAGGCCTTGAAGCGGCTTCGTCGCATTCAAGCATGGCTGGGCCTCGGGGCTTCGGTAGCCCACGGCATGGATCGCGGCATGGGGACCGACAACGATGACAACTATCGGTGTGACAACGATTGGAGAGCTGTCGACGCAACGTCGTGCAACAATGGCGGTCGCAGGCCGACCGTTGTCGACCGATAGCGCCGAGTGAGCTCGGTCGTCGTGCGACAGCGGTGGGAGTCCCACCTTGGCATCATGCCAACGCTCGATGTGCCGTCGATCCGACAGCAGATACGATCGAGCAGTGGCCCGACATTCTTGTCGGATCGATGCTGTCGACGAGCCGCTTGTTGCTCGGGCTATCTCGCGATAGCGCCAGCGTGATTTTGCATTGGCGTCAAGCCCAAATTCTGGCCTAACCCTGTTGTCATCCTGATAGTGCCAGAAGTCGATGCGCACACTCAAGGGTGCTCGTTGCTTCGGCGCCAGGGCCTGCGTCAGCACACGGAGGCCGGGTCAACATCAGGGCATGGAGTGCCCGACGTATACCTAAAACCTGGAGGTGTTACAAATTAAAAAAAAATTGTAGGTATTCTAAAATTGGCATTTTGAGTGCCTCGAGAACTGTGCAACTGCAACTGGATAGAAAATTTTTACCTCGAGAAACGTGCAACTGGAGATTGCAAAAATTTCATGCAGGGTAAAGTGAGTGGGTTGGTTAGAATAAGGGTAATTTATTGTAATTTTTTTAATTTTTACTATTCTAAGGTTGCATGTTAAATTTTATTTTTATTAATTTAATTTTTAATAACTTAATTAAAATTAATTAATCTTTGATTAATTAAATTTAATTTTTACTTAAGTTATTTTTAAATTAATAAATTATAAATTGCACCTTAGGTTAGTTTAAAATTTCAAATTTTGAGCCTTAGGAGTAATTTTCAAAATTCAGAGGCACTCCATTGTAACAAGGAAAATTTCCATTTTTCCCTTGATTTAGTGCTTTCTTATTTTTTTACTCTTGGCTTATACCCGGTTGAGCATGGCTTCTGACTTGGCTGCCCAAGTGGCAGAACTTGCCCATGTTGTAAATGCTTTAGCAGATAAAGCTAATGATACTACCATGGCAGAAGTCCTTGGTAATCTTGCCATGAAGGTAAATGACATTTCTGTGCATAATGCTTCAACTTCTGCTCATGATTCTCGTCTGAGAGTTCATTGTGAAGTTCCATTTTATGATGGATCCAGGAACCCTGATGTCTTGAATAGTTGGATTCTTGACATGAGTTCTTGGTTTTCTTACTCTCAACTTTCAGATGAAGATGTGGTTCCTTATGCTAAGCTAAAACTTTCTGGTTTAGCTAAAGTCCTTGTAGAAAGAAAAAGAGGTCATGATGAACTCACTACTTGGGATGAACTTGTAGACTGTCTGAAAACCAATTTTTATCCTTCCAATTATTCTAAGGATTTGGTAATTAGGTGGTTTCGGTTTAGGCAAGGAACTAATATGACTGTACAGGAATATATTTTTCAGTTCAACAGGTACAGGATACTTGTGAATGTGGAGGATGATGTTCCAGCTTTGATTCTCAAATTTCAAAGTGGCTTGTTAGAGCACTTGTACAGAGAAATTATGTTTGTTTCTATGGAAACATTGGATTCAATTTTCAACCAGGCGCAACTTGCGGAGGACAAGTTCAAAGCGCACTCGCAGGCATTCCGTGCACCTGCTCCTCAAGTGGTTGCAAACTCATCAAAAGGGAATAATTCTTTCTCACAAAAGAAGAATTTTGCTCAAAAGAAGAATGTTTCTTCTCCATCTCCTTCTTCTCCTTCTCCTTCCGCTTCTACTCCTTCTTCTTCTTCTTCTAAACCTTCTTCTTCTTCTTCTAAAAAGTTTTGTAACTATTGTAAGAAAAAAGGTCATGAAAAAGCTGATTGTTTCAAGCTTAAGAAGAAAAGTTTAGTCATTACTACTCAAGAGGAGGATGCTTCTAAAGGTCCCCTTGAGTCAGTAGGAGAGAGTAGAGTATACACGAAATTACGAGGTAAGCTCAATGAGGTTACCTTGGTAAATGTAAGTTCATCAGAGGGCGCTCGTGATGCTTTGTTCATCACTCGAGCTCATTTGCTCCATAATTTTGCAACAGATTGTATAGTGGATAATGGCTCACAGAAAAATCTAATTGCGAGGTCCATTGTCGAGCGTTTGAAGTTACCTATGGAGCCTCATCCTCAACCTTATTCTTTGGGTTGGAAGGATAGTGGAAGAGGCTCAGAAATCACTCACACTTGCACATTAAAATTTGCACTTGGCCCACATTTCATAGATCAAGTCACTTGTGATGTGACTCCTATGGATTGTTGTGGGATTTTGCTTGGACAACCTTTTCAGTATGATAGGAGAGTTGTTTATGATGCTTTCAAAAGAACCTACACACTTCAAAAATATGGTAAGGTCTTTCTCATTAAAAGCACCAACACTCCTAACATCATTCTAAGTTCCAAGCAAACAAAAAGAGTAATTAAAAAAGGTGGTGATGTTGCTCTAATTTTCATTCGCTCTCAAAACACTTCTACATCCACATCCATTCCAAAGCAACACTCTTCAATGGATAAAATATTGCAAAGTTATTCACACATATTTCAGGAGCCAAAGTCTCTTCCTCCAATTCGCACAATTAATCACAGCATTGAAATCATTCCTGGTTCTTCACTACCTAATGCACCCATGTATAGACAATCTATTTTGCAAAATGAAGAAATAAAAAGGCAAATAGAAGATTTGTTGTCTAAGGGTTTCATTAAGGAAAGTACTTCTGCTTGTGCCTCACCTATTTTGTTGGTTCTTAAAAAATATGGCACTTGGAGATTGTGCATTGATTTTCGTGCTTTGAACAGAATTTCTGTAAAGAATAGATATCCATTACCACGCATTGATGATTTATTAGATCAGCTTCAAGGAGCTAAGTTCTTTTCAAAAATAGATCTCAAAAGTGGATATCATCAAGTGCGTATCCAAGCTGAGGATACATGGAAGACAACTTTTAAGACGAAGATGGGCCTTTTTGAATGGTTGGTCATGCCCTTCGGTCTTACTAATGCTCCTGCAACCTTCATGAGGTTGATGAATGATGTATTTCGTGATGTACTTGACAAATTTGTAATAATATATCTTGATGATATATTGATATTCTCAAAGACTTGGGAGGAACACCTTAGGCATATCCATCATACACTTGATCTTCTTGCGAAGAATCAATTATATGCCAATTCTTCCAAGTGTTCTTTTGGCAATACTTCAGTTTCTTACCTTGGTTATGTGATTAGTGAAAGTGGAATTCAGGTAGATCCCACAAAAGTTGATGTTTTACTTAAGTGGTCCCCTCCTACAACTCTCACTGAGTTAAGGAGTTTTCTAGGACTTGCGAATTTTTATCGCAAGTTCATTCCTCAATATTCCACCCTTGCAGCTCCATTGCATTATCTCACTAAGTCTAAAGTTCCATTTCATTGGGAGAAAAGCCAAGAGATTGCCTTTGAGAAACTCAAAAAGAAACTTTGTACAACACCTGTGTTAACTTTACCCGACCTCTCTCAACCTTTTGAGATTGAAACGGATGCCTCTAAAGTTGCCTTAGGAGCTGTGCTCAAACAGAATGGTCATCCAGTTGCTTATCATTCAGAAACTTTTTCTGTTGCTAAGTTGAACTATTCTACATATGACAAGGAGTTGTATGCATTAGTTCAAGCTATTAAGTACTGGAGACATTATCTTTTGGGAAAATATACAGTAGTACACACTGATCATATGCCTCTCAAGTTTTTACAATCTCAAAGTAAAATTGAAGAATCAAGACATATGAAGTGGGCCTCTTACCTCCAACAATTTCACTTGGTGATCAAGTACAAAAAGGGGAAGAGTAATATTGTTGCTGATTGTTTGAGTAGGCCTCCTGCCGCTCTTGCCTTAATAGTTATGTCCACTTCACACTTGGGATTTCAGACTTGGCCTAATCGGTATTCACAGGATCCTGATTTTGGGAAAATATTTGAGCAAGTGAGTAAGCCTTCTTCTTCCAATTTGCGTCCTTTCCAAGATTTCTACATCAAAGAAGGACTTCTTTACAAATTGGACAAGGTTTGTGTTCCTTGTGAGCCTAGAGTGTCACTTCTTAAGGAAGCTCATTCTACACTTTATGGTGGTCACTTTGGGAAGCACAAAACACTTCATCACTTGCAAAGATTTTTCTATTGGCCTAAAATGCAGAGGGATGTGTTGAGATTTCTCAAACAGTGTGCGGTTTGTTGTCGCTCAAAACCAGCTAACAGGAAGTTTGGCTTAGGCATGCCTTTGCCCATTCCTTCCCATCCTTGGGAAAGCATTTCCATGGATTTGGTTAGTGGTTTTCCTATGACAGTGCGACAACATGATTGTGTGTTCGTGGTGGTTGATAGATTCAGTAAAATGGCTAAGTTTATTCCATGCTGCAAGACAAGTTCTACATCAGACTTAGCCCAATTTTTCTTTGACAACATTTGGCGTTCCTTTGGTCTACCTACCAGCATTATATCGGATCGTGATTCACGCTTTGTGGGTCACTTTTGGCGTTCTTTGTGGAAAATTTTGGGAGTTTCCCTTAACTTTTCCATCGCCTATCATCCGCAATCGGATGGGCAGATGAAGTGGTAAACCGTACCCTTGTGCAAAGTTTACGAATCTATCATCACGCTTCACCAGCAAAGTGGGACTTGAGTCTCACTCATATTGAACATGCCTACAATAGGGCCCTACATTCTTCTACAGGTCATTCACCCTTTGAGGTTTGTATGGGATTTCAGCCCTTGGCACCTTATGAGTTACCTTTGTCTTTGCCTTCTCCTGTCACTTCACATCTTCAGAAGGAGCAAGACAAAGCACACTCATTTATTCAGCATTTGCACAATCTGCAATCAAAGGTGGTTGAGATTTTGCAAAAGACACAACAACAACAGAAAAAGGCCATGGATCGACATCGAATTCCTCATCCATTTCAGGTTGGTGACAAAGTTTGGTTGCATCTTGACAAGCGACGTTTTTCTGATAAGACTCATAGTAAAATCAAACCGATTCGCTATGGGCCTTATACTATTCTTCAACAGGTGTCCGAGAATGCTTTCCGCCTTGATCTTCCCACACACTTGGGAATTCATGACGTCGTCAATGTAGATCTTTTGAAGTTGTATTTTGACTCTACATTGGAGATAGCACCGACTATCAGTCATCCTGTGGACGTGGTTCCCGATTCTCAGTTACCATTGGATTCTGATCAGATCTATGACACAAAGATTCGACAGACTCGCCAGGGGTCTACCACCTCATATCTTGTGGCTCGACGAGGACAGCTGCCGCATCAGGCTCGTTGAATTTATTTTCATCAGATGTCCCGTGACTTTCCTACTCTTCTGAAAGCATTGGAGTCCAATGCTTCTATTGTGGGGAGGCATGATGAGGATTGATGTTTGATCACTCATATGACCCCTCTAGTAATTTCTAGTTAGTTTTGCATAGTTTATTTCTTGCAAATTAATATTGTAAGTGAGTCTCTTTCTCACATGCACTTGTGGGCACTAGTTATCTTCTAGTTGTCATTTAGGAGTGTTAGTTAGGAAGTGTGAACTCAAAGTAGGAAGTGTGTACTTCAAGATAGCTAAAAAGGATCTTATAGTTAGCATTATTCCTTTCTCCTAGCTTAGAAAGTTACGTGCATTCTCCTTTGCACTTTTGTAGCTTATGGTTAAGCATATTGGATCAAATCCATGATTTGATGGGTTTGGTTATGTATTTTGGGCCATTAGAGCCTATAAATTGAATTGTAAATAATAGAACACTTAGTTGGATTTTCAATCATTTTCACAAGTCCATCCGTAGCCCCTATGACTCCAAGTGATGTTCCATTAACTTCATGAGTTACACCACATCCAGTACAAACTCCACCACCTAGGTCTGTGGCCACAATCTAGACCAAACTCGCTTAGAGTTGGAGGACCACATCGGCTAGGCTCTCCATCTATGAGCTAATTTAGCAATCGCAGCCTCATAGGGAGGCCCTAATGGAGATTCTAAAATCCATTGAGCTGCAACTCCAGGAAGCAAATTCCTTCAACAATTTCATGGGTCATTTACACCAATGCACTGAGCTAGTCATTAAATTCAGGGAAGAAGGCTTGTTCCCACTAACATAGTGGACCCACCTCTGCACATCATCGCATGTGTGAATGGCACTCCATTTAAGATATTTTTGATAGACACTAGTTCATCCAGTAATATCATTACCACAATGGCATTAAATCATATTAAAATACCAATATCACACATTTTTGCATCCACATACAGCCTCTAAGCATTCAATGATGCCATATGCTCGACGGTTGGCACAATTGTCCTGCCCATTCAAGTCAGGCAAAAGACAATTCCAACGTTGTGTCACATATTAGAGGATGAGATGGCGTACAACATCCTATTGGGCAGAACCTGGATTAGGAACATGAAGTGTGTCCCTTCAATCACACACCAGTGCCTAAAATACACATATGAAGGATAGGTTCACGTCATCTCGGTGGACCTAGAACCCTTAAAATATTGCAACCTGGTGCAGCAGTTTCTCGAATCGACCCTACTATCGCCTCATCTAGACTTTTAGTTGAATAAGTCCCATTTGGGTCTAATTTTGGCATCATCCCCCCCATAGATCTGTCTTCATTGCAGTAAAACCCATATTCATCATCAACTCCTTCATAGACACCACCGTCATCCATGGTCCCTTTGCTGAAGGACATAGGGAAAAGACTCTTTGAAGAAATCCCCTAATAGTTTCCACCATCTCCTCTGAGGTGATACCTAGTATGATGGAAGAGGAGTCACCCGATGAACTTGAAATGGAATGGGCTCAAGAGGCACTCCCATTTGCCCCTTCGTCATGGTCATCAATCATAGTTGATATGGCTAACACAGGCCTAGGAGAGTACATAGTCCAAAATATCATAGCTACACTCGTTGTTGAGTCAGTATAGTACATGGGTAGACCTCTCCTTTCGAGGGGCACCATTGTGCCTTTAGGCCTCCCTCCTAATTAGACAAACTTCATATATGGGGGCCTTCATTATGGCATACATCCCTATCAACAAGAAGAGGAGGATGAGGAACCTTTTAGGGAATAGATTGATTATTAGTCTAACCCAAACTTCGCACTGAAGTATTTTGACCTATGCAATTGGCATGGTTACAGGTTAGGCCGATATGAGCAAAGCATGTGTGCCCCTTTTTAGCCATAGTATCAGATGTCATATAACAAGTCAGGATTAGGGCACAAAAACCCCTTGCCCCTAGATTTCCTCTTGGATGACCTCAATCACCTATGCATAGGTCATAGAGATGAGTTGGCTCGAGACCCGTACGCCAACCCGTATACCATCTATTAATTAGGGGACTATTTCTCGATATCAAAAAAGGACCCTAGAATATTTAATGATATTCTCCCACACTTTGAGAGAGGCAAGAGCTCACAAGCATGTCCTCATGTTTGTGACTATGACCCCTCCTATGAATGGACCTCAGGCGATGAGTTCAATTACGAGGTGGCACCCTATGATCCTTTTGAGTCAGACAGTGATTATTCATAGGTTGTCCCCATTGATGACTAGTAGGAGGATTTCATGTGCATGTTCCCCCTATTTGACCCTATCTAGAAGCTCCTGCCTCTTGAGGATTTGGTCCAACCTCAAGAAGTTAGACCGCCTAGTGAGGGCTCAATCCATTTGCTCGAACTACTCGATCCTCGCATGCCGATGGCACCACAAGATGAGAGTGAAGAAGTCCTCATCCATGATGATGATTATGAGGAGCGAGCATATATGGGACCTCATCAGTCTAATCACCAAATTCCCATGGGTAGAGGTGAGGGATTCATATATTATAGTGATAATGAATATGATACAGAGAGGGCCTATCTTTGTCCTCCTTATTTGTGTCATCATCACGAGCCCATAGACATAGATGAGGTGTATCATTAGCTACATGTTAGCCCACACTTAATGGCAAGACCAGTCAATCGAGACTGGATTTATCATGTGGTATTTCTTGATCTGCCAACATATATGGAGCTCCTTGAGCCCAACGATCCCATCCTGTAGTCTATTCCTAGATAGGACCTGGTGATCCTTATTACCCCTCCGCCACACTTGGGGGTAGGAAGTGATACTAATGAGAAGTATTTTTCCTATGGTCTTGGAGAGAAAATCCATTCCATCAACATGATATCCATTGATTTAACCACACCACTCCACAATCCAGTCGATCCTTCCAAACTATTGCATCTAGACCTAGATGCTATCGATTGGGATCATGCTAATTCACCCCCATCACCTTATGAATATTGGCCATGCGATGAGATGTTCCATTTCACCCCAGGGTCTACTTAGGATATCTTTCATGTTGAAGTGGAACCTGATGCTCCTATTGATGATCTTAATTTAGTAGACGATATCCACTTGATCCCGATCCCATAATAGTTAGAGGATGGATTGCATATGTCAATCGAGCCAATGATTGACCAATACATAGGCTCAGATCCAAATAGTCCATAGTTTATCAAGCTAGGGGAAGGCTTATCCCCTGAAGAGAAATTTGTGTACACTCAGATTATTACAGAGAGAAATTAGGCTTTTGCATGGTCATATAAGGATATGTCGGGACTAGACCCAAATTTGGTCACGCTTTATTTGAAACTCAACCTGGCAGTCAAGCAGGTAAAGCAAAAACTATGAAAAATACATCCAACAGTAGCCTTGATGGTGAAATACGAGATATAAAAGCTCTTGGATGCCCAATTTATTTTTTCTATAGATTATTCGCCATGGTTGTCCAACATGGTTCCCTTCAAAAATCCTGATGAGAGGATTCACATATGCACAGACTTCAGAGATCTTAACAACGCGAGTCCTAAGGATGATTTCTCTTTGCCTAGCATTGATGCAATGGTAGACACCATAATAGGCTATGAAATGCTTTCCCTTATGGATGGTTTCTTTGGGTACAATCAGATCCGTATCAACCCAGAGGACCAGATCAACACGATATTCATGTCTTGGGAGACATTTTGTTATAAGGTCATGCCCTTTGGCCTCAAGAACGCTGGTGCCACCTATCAGCAGGCCATGACATACATATTCCATGATTACATGCACAATATTCTAGAATATTACATGGATGACTTATTGGCTAAGTCTTTATTACATCATGAGCATTCTGATGTCTTATGCAAAGTCCTTGATCGCCTCATTGAGCAAAATATCAGGCTGAACCCCAAGAAGTGTGTCTTTGGCGTCACATCTAGAAAAATCTTTGTTTTTATAGTCTCCAAGGGAGGCATTGAGGTGGACCCTAAAAAATTCAAGGCTATCTTGGAAATGCCTCCCTCAAATACCATCAAGCAAGTGTGAAGCCTGCAAGGCAAAATCGTATCTATCAAGCGTTTCATAGTGCAGTTGTCGGATAAATTTTAGCCAATGAATATACTATTGCATAAGGTATTTGCATTCCATTGGGATGATGAGTGCCAATAAGCCTTTGATGAAATAAATCAATACCTAGTTTCACTACCAGTCTTGGCACCCCCTTGACCAGGAATATCATTCTACTTGTACATCTCAGCCACTGAGATCGTACTAGGAGCCATGCTAGCCCAGAAGAATGAGTTTTTCAAAGAGCAGGCTACTTACTACCTTAGTTGTACCCTGGTCAGTTACGAAGTTTGATATGTATATGTCGATAAGATGTGCTTAGCAGTGGTATTCACCACTAGGAAGCTATGCCGTTACATGCTAGGGAATACCGCATATGTTGTGTCAAAAGAGAATCCATTGTGATACATGATGAGTCGTACTTATCATAGTAGTCGCATGGTGAAATGGATCATGTTATTGACGAAGTTCAACCTAGAATTCATCAGAAAAAAATCTAGCAAAGGTCAATTCATCATCAATCAGCTTGCAAAGGCTCCTCTTGAGTATGATCAGCCTCTTAACATGGAGTTTCCTGATTATGGGCTCTTCCATATCTCAGAATCACCAAATTTTGATGAGCCTGAGATACAGGTCGATATAACCCTATTCTTTGATGACTCCAAGTGCGAGCAAGGTGGTGGTGCGAGAGTCATGTTATTTACACCACAAGGGGCTCCATTGCCTCTGTCATTTAAACTTGATTTCCCATGCACTAACAACAATGCAGAATACAAAGCCTTGCTCATAGGTCTTCAAGCAGCCGTCACCATGAAAATAAAAAAGCTTAACATTTTTGGTGACTCCTTGCTAATTGTTAACTAGGTCAAAGGGATTTTTTAGTTCAAATATCCAGTGCTACAAGCTTATAAAGCCCTTGTGGATAGATTCCTAGAAAATTTTGAATGCTACAACATCGAGGTAATCCCTCGATCAATGAATCATTTTGTAGATACTATGGCCTCCTTGGGGTTGCTTATCCCGTAGAACCATTTAGATGACATAACTACCATTCATGTTAAAATTCTATCACAACCTGTGATGAAGCGCGAGAGCTCTAAGGCCACACCAGGAATCCATATGATTCAAATTGAACCATATCATGATAGGTTATCGTAAATTCATGATCGCCTGAATCATGTCGATTGGGGGTCCTTATTCCCCCAAACCCATTTTGATAGCAACACCATGCTATTTTTACAAGTTCTCCCATAATCATCATTCACTAGGGATGAACCTTTAAAGGGACAGGTCGTTCACACCATCGAAGCTTCTACATAGCAGGACTGGTATACTCCCATCCGAGATTACCTCAAACTTGGTAGCCTCCCACCTGGATTGTCACATACCACCAAAAGGATATTCAAGTAGAAAGCAGCAAAGCATGTCTTGTTAGGATATATTTTGTATCATTAGAGCTATGAAGGAATTCTCCTTTGTTTCTTAGAATAAAAAGAAGCTACTTGGGTCATTGCCCAAGTGCACGATGGTACATGTGGTGGCCACTTTAGCGACATGGCCATTGCAAATCACATTCTTCGTATGGGCTATTATTGGCCATATTTAGAGCAAGATTGTTGTGCATATGTTAGGAAGTGCATGAAGTATCAACACCATGCTAATTTGACACACATACCTTCCCAGGCCTTGCAACCGATTCAATTGGTTTGGCCATTTTCATAGTGGGGACTCGATTTGATCGAGAAGATCTCCCTCACATCCTTGGGCCATCACACGTTTATCATCATGGCAACTGAGTGATTCACCAAGTGGGTGGAAGCAGTTTTCCTTACCTCGAAAATAGGACCCCACATAGTGGAGTTCATAACAAATCATATCATTTGTCATTTTGGTATTCCATTCAAAATTATTTTGGATAATGGAACGTCGTTCAAAAACAAATTTGTGCATGCTTTAATGAATAAGTACAATATCAAACATAGATTTTTGACACCATATTATCCACAAGAAAATGGGCAAGAAGAGACCTCAAACAAGACGTTAATCACCATCCTTAAAAATATAGTCAATAAGAATCATAAGGATTGGTACACGCAAATTCCTCTTGCCCTATGGGATTACCGCACTAGTATTCAGACACCCACTGGGTCAACCTCATTCTCACTAGTATATGGTGTAGAGGCAGTCATACCTCTAGAGCTGGAAATCCCCTCACTACGCATATCCATGCAATAATTCATTGATGATGATACCATGCAATAGGCTCGACTAGACCAACTTACGTTGCTTTATGAGCAACGCATTCATGCCTTGGAGCATTTACATATTTATCAGGAGCGACTAAAGAAAGCCTACAATACGAAAGTCCATCTCAGGGACTTTTAGATTGGTGACCTCATCCTGAAAGAGAACCAACAAAATTCTAATTTGCCATCCCACTTAAGGGATAAGTTTGCAGCAAACTGGTTAGGTCCTTTTGTCATCACTAGTCAAATAGGACCCGAAATGTATTGACTAGCATCTCTTCAAGGATTCGAAGACCTTGAGCCCTTAAACATCATTCACTTGAGGCTTTTCCATGCTTAGGGCACCATAGTACCCCCAAATGCTCCAAGGGTGCCTACAACCTGCTTGGTCAACCTAAAATTCTCCTAGGTAGTCTAGAACCGTCTAGGTCAACCCAAATGCTCCAAGGGTGCCTACAACCAGCTTGGTCAACCTAAAAGGCTCCTAGGTGGTCTAGAACTGTCTAGGTCACCCCAAATGGTCCAAGGGTGCCTACAACCCACTTGGTCAACTTAAAAGGCTCTTAAGTGGTCTAGAACCGTCTAGGTCACCCCAAATGCTCCAAGGGTGCCTACAACCCGCTTGGTCAACCTAAAATTCTCCTAGGTGGTCTAGAACCATCTAGGTCACCCCAAATGCTCCAAGGGTGCCTACAACCTTCTTGGTCAACCTAAAATGCTCCTAGGTGGTCTAGAATCATCTAGGTCACCCCAAATGCTCCTAGGTGGTCTAGAACTGTCTAGGTAAACCAAAAAGCCCCAAAGGCATCCATAAGCCCTTTGATTCCCCTCAAATGCACCAATGGCCCCCAATAAGCCTATTGGTCACATGTACATACATATATATCAATCAAAAATCCAAAAACATTATAAAAATACAAAAACATTGCACCACACTACATTTTCATACATATATATTAGAATTTCAAAAAACCAAAAAATTGCATCTCATCACATTGCATCCCATTGCATTTCTATCATCACTTGCATTTAGGCATCCTCACCATTTACACTTTACATTTTAGAGTTGCTCATGCATATCTAGCACCATGATGGTACACTACTTATCGTTTAAAATCCATGTTGAGAAAGTAATCATAGTTCAATGGTTCACTTATCATTTTCACTCACTTTTTTGTGTCCACCCCATACACCTAGTCATTTGTTTTAGAATTTCATTAGGGTTTTTGGTCACTCAACAATTTCTAGCCTCTTTTCAGGTTTGGTAGAAAGCTAGCTTGATTTTTAGGAGGTAGATTCTTGCTTAGATTATGCCTTGTGTACATCATATCCCAAACACATTTACACATTAACAATCCAAGTTTTGCACAAAGACAGATGAAATCCATGAAGTGTTCTAGGTTACCTTACGTGAAAATGTCATCCTACTCATCTCCCTATAAGAATGGTTTAAGAATGCTAAGAGTTGGCAAAAGGAAAAGCATCTTCCCTATCCAATTCACCAAAATAAACAATGGTTTTTATCTGTTGACAATTTTGTCACATTTCTCAAGGGGTAGAAAAGAAACAAGTTTTGTATAGTGTTGTGTAAAGTTTTTTTACTTTGTTATTTTTATTTTGAAAAGTTGCAGCAATTTTGGCTTTCAATGCCACCCATTTGTACATAAAGTAGAAAGGAAAGAACTTCGCTGCCAAACAAGCTAGAAAAAAGAGCTTCGTCGAAGGAAAATAAAACAGCTTCGCACCCGAAGCATTTCCCACACTACTTCGGGTAAAAGTTTTGCGAAGTAGTTTTCGCCGAAGTAAAACACAAGAAAAGGAGAATGAAACGACTTCGGGCCCGAAGCGCTTCCAGCAGCTACTTCGGGCGAAAGTTGAGCGAAGCGGCGTTCAGAAGGAAAGAGAGCTTCGCACCCGAAGCATTTTCAACACTGCTTCGGGTGGAGTTTTTGCGAAGTAGTATCACCGAAGTAGAATACAAAGGCAGCGTTCGAAAGAACAATTTTGCCGAAAAGCAAAGGCAAGAAATCTACTTCGGGCCCGAAGCTTTTTCAGAAGCTACTTTGGGAAAGATTTCTGCGAAGCAATATGCCGAACCAAAATTCAAAAGAAAAGGCAAGAAAACTACTTCGCACCCGAAGTATTTCCATCAGTCACTTCGGCCAGAAAATCAGCGAAGCATTTCTCCAAGGCATCAGCGAAGCAGTTTTGTCAGCGAAGCAGCAAGGACGAAGAAGACCATTTTGCGAAGCAGATATGCTTCGGCACAAACCTTCCCCGAAGCAGTTTTGCGAAGCTCAATTGTGCGAAGTATAATTTAAGGAAGAGTTTTTGCTTCGGCCCAAAACCATTGCGAAGCGAAGTTGTGAACGAAGATCTAGCGAAGCGCTTCACGGGCACACGTTCCAAGCCGGGTATCTTCTCGAGGCGATCAAGTGCCTCATAAATGCAATTTTTCGTGCCCAACAAGCCCGCTGCTCATTTTTGGCAATCAAAAGCGAAGTATCAAGCCATGATGGAGAACCCGACGAGCATGGCGGCCACTCGAGCACTGCACCCGGAGACCAAGGACGTCCAGACGGCTCATCAATGCACCTTTCCATGGTTGACCCGGTCACAGTTGCCAGTTTTGGTAACAGATTTGAAAGCTCAGTCACGAGAGCCGAGGAAGGCCGAATTCTCAGAGCTCGAGGGCGTACTCTTCTTTGCTATGTAATTATGATTCAGAGGCCCGGGTCCTCTATAAAAACCTAGGCATTGTAATGGAAAAAGGGGGGAACTATCTGCTAGAAAGCTGTTGTAACTTGATGTCCTACGATTAATACTAAGAGACTTTGAGCTCAATTCTTCTCTTTTATGCTGCCTTCTGTGCTTGATTCTTCTATCTCTCCTTGTTTGTATGTTGGATGCTGAACTCTGCGTCCGGTGTGTGATCGGGGACAGTGTCCTGAAACTCGTTCTGAAGGATACATAGGAGTTGAAAAACATCCTATTGACTTTCTTTTATGCTGCCTGCCTTGCTTGATTCTTTTGTCTCTCTTCGTTTGTAGACTGAGATGCTGAACTCTGCGTCCGATGTGCGATCGGGGACAGTACCCTAAAACTCGTTCGGGAGGATACATAGGAAGGTTGATACTACGTTTCTTTCATTTTACTCTTGGTGTTCCTTGCTGCTATTCAAGTTGTCTGTTAGCGATCGTGCTTCCTATTCTCTCCCACCTCAAATCATCAATCTCTCTTCCCTTAACCCTTTTTATTTATTTCTCTAACCCTTATCCCTTTTATCTCTTTCCTGCACTCTTGTCTTCAAAACACCCAAGTAGTTTAGCATAGGAGCCGGCCTTTCTCCGGAGATTGGCATGAGGGGCATCTCTTCCCTTCGGCCTTTCAATGTTGGTCCAGGTCTAGGGCGCATACATTTACCCAAAACCCTTACCTAGGCAGATTTGATGACCAACAGTTTTTGGCACGCCCGGTGGGACCAACTGTATCTGTCTTAGATAGATCCATAACCAGTCAAGGTCCCATATTTTAATGCAAACCCGTCTTCACCGGGGCCAATAGTTCTAACTAGTTCCCGGTGTGACCCGGTCAGTCTCACCCGATTAGTGGTAGTGAGGACCGATGCCCTCATTACCAAAAGACTCTTAGCATCTGGCGACTCTGTTTACCCAAGAATCTCTAAGTCGTAAAGACCAGTACCAAAAGTCTGTGCCTTCATGCAAACAAGATGGAGAGTTAAGAATAGAGGAGAGGAAACCGAGTTCTTTGAGCTAGATATTGACGCCTTTGGGGAACAATCAAGGTTGATCACCCCCGAATCCCTGCCACAAGGAACATCCTCTGTTGGCAGACAAAGCTCAACTTCTGATAGTACAACATCTAGCTTTCCTCCCAATCCTCCCAACTCTCCGAAGCGTCCTAGCCCCTCTATTCCTATTAGTTGTCCTATTAGCAGTCAAGGGGGAGCTTCGGGAAATTCGAGAGCAAATATGGCACAACAGCAACAACAACAACAACAACAAATGCAGCAGCCACCACCACCCAGATTGTCTCCAACATGGGATTCTTTGTCACCTCTAAATCTAGTGGGACAAGGACAAGTGCCACCTGCTACCGTAAAGAAAATCCCAACGTTCGATGGAACTGGGAAGACCGCTCTGGAGCACATCCAGGATATAATATCTCTGGCGGCGATCCATGACATTACAGAAGAGCCAATTATGGTAAAGCTTCTGGTCCTTTCCCTTAGAGGGAAACTCCTCTATTGGTATAGATCTCTACCACCCGGTAGTATTACGAGATGGGACCAGTTAGCTGATCAACTGATGGGAAACTTCAATGAATCTTGTGATCCTACCTCTCTGCTGCACCAGTTCACTTCAATCAAGAGACATCCACAAGAGGAGATCATGGATTTCAATGTTAGGTTCGCTCGAACCTGGCAGAGAGTGCCAGTTGGACTTCGACCAACCGACGAAGCTGCAACGCTCTATTTCCTTCGGGCTTTCAACCCCGATATCGGTCTCATGGTAAGATATTCTAACGTTAATACTTTTCTCGAGTTGTATGAGTTAGCCAAGAGAGCAGAGATGGATTTAATAGCTATGGGCAAGCTCCCCCAAAGGATGCCGATGCCCATACTTCCTGAATTCTTACAACTCCAGTATGCAAGCGCAGCCGCTTCACAAATCTCCACCACCCCCGCACTCCCGATTTCATCTTGGAATCCGAATCCTGTCGTGTCTCAAATCACTGCTCCACAAATCCATTTCCCTACATTTTCAACTCCACAACCCACTGTCTCTTCAGCATTTCCTGTGCTGCCAGCACCACCTCAACTCCCCGCCCTGCCTCCAATACCGACGATGGCTCCATCACCACTCGCTCCGAAAGCCGATGATATACAAACCAAAATTCTGTAGGAGATGCAGTCTCTGAACTCTACAGTTCAGATGTTGTCTAATGACATGACCATTGTAAAGAAGAAGCAAGCGCAACAGGAATTCCTACCGAGAAGACCTTATCCTGCACCTGCACTTACCAAGGACCAAGCCGTCCAGCAAGGGAGGGCTTCGACAAGAAATGCTGCAATTGATGAAGCTCCGAGCACCTCCGATTATGTGTATTGGTGCTCTACGTGCAATGATCCGCATGAAGAGAACACCTGCACCCTACACCAACACTATGTACAAACACTGGCAAACAGTAGTCACAGTGGTCAAGTAAATGTCATTAGGCAGATGAATCAGAACCTGGTAATTAGCGAGGAGGAGCCCGTTGTAGTACTCACCCGAGGAGGGAGGAAGGCAATAGAAGCAGATGCCACTCAGCTAACTCCTACAAAAGAGCAAGTTCAGCCCGAGAAAGGACAATCATCTACTTCGGCCCCGAGCGAAGCTCCTTCGCCAACACCGATCAAAGAAAAGGCTCAAAAGGCCTCTGCCGAACCACCTCAGGTGGAAACTAAGGAACAGGCTAAGGAAAAGCTCAAGTTTCCTTCCCTGACTAAGCGACAAAGAGTTGAAGCTACAGAGCAATATCGCACCAGATATGAACCCGAAAAGGAGCCCGAAGCGCTCAAATCTTTGGCATACAACCTCGTAGAGGAATTGAAGAAGATCCTAGCCAAGATCAGCTTGTATGATGCACTCGCAACTACCTGGACAAGTGGACTTGCCGCAGGAATCATTAAAGACAATTAAGGTTAAAAAAGCAGCACCGCTTGCCTTGATGCAGACCCTATCCACATCTATCATGGGGAAGAACAGACCACCTCCGTTCTACCTAACCCTACAAATGGAAGGGTATATTGTGCATAATTGCATGATCGACTCTGGGCCGCTACAACAGTAATGCTGAGAGCGATCTACGAAGAAATAGGAATGGAGTATACGCGAAGCAGCCAAGGTGTACTCCAATTGGATGGTACTCCAGTAAAGACTGTAGGGGTGATCAAGGACATTCCTATCCGGCTACATAAGATGCCTCAGATCACAGTCATACAAGAGGTAGTAGTAGTCGACTTGGAGCCATATTTCAGTATGTGCTTGTCAAGGGAATTCATGGCAAAACTGGGTGGATATCTATCTATGGATTACTCCCATCTAGAGATTCCATTCAAGGGAAAGAAGGTGAAGATCTACAATGAGAAGCCTTCTTCCTTTCTTGTACAGAAGATGTCCGAGGAAGAAAGTAGCGAACCAGTGAATGCACTAGTGGAGGAGATAGAGCAGGTGGACCTGATCGAGGAGTCTCTTGCGCAATTGAGCTATGAAGATGAGTTCTCATTGGCAGACTTCAATGCCATGGTGGAGACCGAGATAGGGTGTTATGCGATCGCCAAGCCTAAAAATCACTCCCAACCAGGGAATAGAACAAGTGCCCAGGAAGAACTATGGAAGTTGTTCTTCGACGGTGCCCGATGTAAAAATGGCGTTGGGGCAGGGATTCTTCTAATTTCACCTTTCGGAGAGCAAAAAGAATATTGCTACCGGTTGACATGGAGCTGCACTAACAATGCAGCAGAATATGAAGCGTTATGCCTAGGACTTAAGAAAGCTGATAAGTTAGGCATAAAGCACCTCCAAATCTTTGGAGATTCTGAACTGGTTTGCAACCAGGTCACAAATAAGTGTACTTCAAAGAAGCATTATCTAAAATCATACCGCAACAGGGTATGGGACCTGTTCGATCGGTTCGAATCTCTCAATCTGCAGTCAATCCCACGAGAGAAGAACCGACATGCCGATGTTCTGGCATCCATCGCAGCCAAGTACTCTCCAGCAGAAGACATGGTGCACAAGCCCAGAGCTGTGAGGATGATCTATAGACCCTCTATCCCGGACAAGGATCTGCATTGGCAAGTGTTTGACAACGATGAGCAGATTGTAAATTTCTTAATCCAAGAAGCCGCCACAGTCGAAGACCGAAGCTCTGATGAAGAAGAGTATGAAGGGTTGATCCAATTGAAGAATAATCATGTTCCCAAGGGACTAATCACCCTTGAAAGCCTCTTTGATCGGAATGACCGAGCTCTCTCTCACATGATCAAAGTCCATGAGAGACAGTATCAGGATTTGGAGCTCGAACCTGGGAAAGCAATAAAGGTGGGAACCGACTGCACTTCGAAGGAGATAGAACAGATACAGAATCTATGCAGAAGGTTTTCTGATATAATCGCTTGGTCTTATCAAGATCTCCGAGGATACAATCGGCAGCTGGTTCAACACACAATCGAGTTGCAGGAGGGGGTCAAACCCTTTCGACAAAAGCAAAGACCGATGAATCCCAAGATCGAGGTCTTAATGAAAGCCGAACTCTTGAAGATGCTCGAGGCAAAGATCATATATCCCATCAAGCACTCTTCATGGGTAGCGAACCTGGTCCCAGTCAGAAAGAAGAACGGAGATATCAGGTTATGCGTAGACTTTCGCAATCTAAATCAGGCGTCCCTCAAGGACCACTATCCTCTCCCACAAATCGATCAAATTTTGCACTCGGTGGCTGGAGCTCAACGCTTCTCTCTGCTCGATGGTTTTTCTGGATACAATCAAATTTGGGTCAAGGACGAAGACCAACACAAAACAACATTCACCACCAAGTGGGGAACATTTGCCTACCAGCGAATGCCATTTGGCCTTTCGAATGCTGGGGCCACTTTCCAGAGAGCAATGGATCTTGCTTTTGGCGAGCTTCTAAATAAGGTCATCGTCATCTATCTGGATGACATGACCATTTTCTCCCGAAGAAGGGAAGATCATCCACTACATATACAACAAGTTTTCAAAAAATGTCGAGAGTTCGGCATCTCAATTAATCCAAAGAAGTCCATATTCGCTGTCAGCGAAGGAAAGTTGTTGGGACATGCGATATCAAAAAAAGGGCTCGCTGTAGATCCTGACAGAGCCGAAGCTCTAATGAAGCTCCCACTCCCGACGGACAAGAAAGGACTTCAATCCTTCTTCGGCCAAATCAACTTCGTGAGGAAGTTTGTCCCCGACTTCGCCCAAGTCATCAAGCCAATGTCCCAACTCCTGAAGAAGGGCATCGAATTTAACTGGACCGAAGAAAGAAAAGAAGCTTTTGAAGAGATTAAGACTCGAATCGCTCAGGCGCCGGTCTTGATCAATCCAGACTACAGTCGGGATTTCATCATGTATGCCATAGGAGAGCCCGAGAGCTATGCTGTTGTCCTGACGCAAAAGGGAGAAGATGGCGAGGAGCGTCCCATCGCGTTTCTGAGTCAGGTGATCAATTCCCATGAAGAAAGGTATAATTTCATTGAGCGTCAGGTGCATGCAGTAATGAAATCACTAAGGAAGTTCAAGCAGTTCATCTCTCAGAGCCGAGTTACAGTTTATGTCATTCACCCCGATGTGCGTAATTTC
The DNA here is from genome assembly GCA_028583015.1 of Wollemia nobilis. Lineage (NCBI taxonomy): Eukaryota > Viridiplantae > Streptophyta > Pinopsida > Araucariales > Araucariaceae > Wollemia > Wollemia nobilis. The sequence goes on along the minus strand of JAQPPZ010002020.1, from coordinate 3,216,467 downwards.
ATTATCCAAGGAGAATTGGGAAGTAAAAGAGCTGGTTGGGTGAACAAAATACAGGAGTTTGACATTGAGATCAAGCCCACAAAATTGGTTCACGGCCGTGCATTGTGTCAAGAATTGGCAAAGAGCGCGGCGGCCGAAGTGATAGAATCTCGGAGGGATGACTTACCAGCCGAAGAATGCTTCGCTAACCACGAAGAAGATGAGAAGGATTGGGTCGGTGAGATAATCTGCTATTTCAACACCGACAAGTGTCCTTCGCATCTAAATGCATCACAACGAAGACATTTCAGGATGCGGTCCTCCAGATACACTCTGCGCCCCGAAGGCCTATTTTTCAGGAACATTGATGGTGTCCTTCTTAAGTGCATCAAAGACGATGATAAAAGGAGAGTCCTGGGAGAATTCCATTCAGGACTATCGGGAGGTCACTTTGCAGGAAGAACAACAACGTTAAAGATCATTAGGGCGGGTTATTATTGGCCCACACTCTTTGTCGATGCCTTCGTAGTTTGCCGTAAATGCGAGCAGTGTCAGAGGTTCGCCGGCCGAAACAAAAATGTTGCAATGCCCCTTCGTCCGATACAAGTAGAGACACCCTTTCAACAATGGGGGTTGGATTTTATAGGAGTCGTATCACCAAATTCCTCCGTGGGACATAGGTTCATCCTGACAGCAACAGACTACTTCACCAGGTGGGCCGAAGCGATTCCTACCAAACATGCAGATCAAGAGACTGTAGTCACCTTCTTGGAAGGATTGATCACCAGGTTCGGCATCCCCGAAGCAATCATCACAGACAATGGCCCTGGCTTCACAGGCGCTAAAATCAATGATTTCCTCTACAGATATGGGATATATCATAAAGTATCCTCCAATTATTATCCACAAGGCAACGGCTTGGTAGAATCCACCAACAAGACTCTGTTGAGAATGCTAAGGAAGCTCATAGAGATGAACAAAAGGACTTGGCATCTCCTTCTAGATCGGGCCTTGTGGGCCGATCGGATTTCTATCAAAAGGTCAATCAAAACTTTGCCTTATGCTCTGGTCTATGGCAAGGAGGCCATCTTACCCATCCATGTTGAGATCCCTGCACTGCGGTTGTTAGAAGCAGAAGATGGAGTTAATCCGATGGAGAACAGGTTAGCTCAGCTGCTACGACTGGAGGAGGATCACGAAGAAGCATACCAGGACTTCGCTAAGCATACTCAGGTTATCCGAGACTGGTTCAAGAAAAAGTCATCCGATCGCACATTCAATGTGGGAGACCTGGTATTGAAGTGGGATTCTTGGAAGGCCAAGCCTGGGAATCACGACAAGATGGACGCCTTTTGGGATGGGCCATTTGAAATTATGAAGGTAAACTCGGCCAATTCATTCATCCTCAAAGATGCAGATGGACAAGTTCTGCCGATCTCTGTCAATGGTCTTCACCTGAAGACTTTTCATCGCTAAAGACAATTTCTCTCTTTAAAAAAATAAAATAAAAATATGTGTATATATACTTCTGTATATAATTTGCATTTGTATATACATTCTCTTCCAAGATCACAAAGCCAAGTACCACTTCCAAATCTTCTTCGGAGACTTCTGATGTGAAGTAGCAAGTACAAAAGGTTCGCTGCAAAGAAGGTAACCAAAGGCAAAATTCTGCGAACCAGTTTTCAAAAGGAGAACTTCGCACCCGAAGTATTTTCAGCAGCTACTTCGGGCAGCATTCTTGCGAAGTAGATTATAAGAGGCTCCTTGCGAAGCATGTTACCCGAAAGGAAGCCGAACCAAAATCCGAACCAAAGGCACAAAAGAAGCTTCGCACCCGAAGCATTTCCAGCACTACTTCGGGTGAAAATTGTGCGAAGTCGTTTTGCCGAATAAAAATGCAAAGGGCCGATAAAGAGAGCTTCGGGCCCGAAACATTTCAAATTCCTGCCTCGGGCGAAAATCATCCGAAGAGGCAACTTCACCGAAGAAGAAAAGTCTAGGCCACGATTCAAGTTTGACCAAGGTGGAAGGACTTCGGGCCCGAACCATTTTTGGTAAACACTTCGGCTAGGAAACCAGCGAAGCAAAATCCAAGAGAACATTGAAGATTACTTCGCCAGGAAGTTGCCGAAACATCTACTTCGGGCCTCCTCATACCCGAACCATTTCTACTTCGGCGGAAACCATAGCGAAGCATTCACTTCGGCTAGTTTTCGCCCGAAGCATTTTCGACCAAAGCGGCAACACGACGAAGAAGAGGTACTTCGGGCCCGAAGCATCGAAAAATAGTCCGAACCAAAGGTTCACCGTGAAGCATTTTCAGCATCAAGTTTCTCTTCGTCGAGCCAAACACGCGCGAGGTGGAGAATTCGAAATGTGCCTCGAAAAACGTGCCAACAACGGCCTTGAGAGGAGTACAAAGCGGACGAAATTAAGGAAAAGGGGTGGTGGAACACTGCCCGAGATGATCGAGTCAAAAAAAGAGAAAAAGGGCTCGCACCAAGGTACGAGGTGGCAACGGGTGGCATCTCCAGTATGAAGTATAATCATCAAAGCATGCAGCCCTGTGTACCACGTCGCTGCAGAAGCGGTTTGAGAATACGACAGCTTCCGTTGTCCGAGTACAAATTTAATTTTAGTAGGTGCCATAAATTCAGGTGGTTGCCTTTTTAGGCTATAAAAGCGAGTTCTTGGCAAGAGGGAAGTTATTTGTCCATCAGTTAGAATTACACTAAGAGCTTTCAGATACTCTACAACTCTCCTGTCCTTTGCATCTGGCCATTCGCATTTAAGCTCTTTGTATCAAGAACCCTGCCGCTATCACCAGCATCATGGGAAAGAAAAACTCTAAGGAGAAGGGGAAAGAGCCCGAAGTTGCAGGCCCCGAGAAGACAAAAAAGGGGAAAGAAGAGAAAAAGCGTACCCCGAAGAAGCTAAATCCTCCCCTTCGACCCAAAAAATAGCCAATGGAAGAGGGGGACGACTCAGAAGAAGAACAACTTGTGGAGCCACCAATTGATGGGTGGGAGAGAATCCGAGACACGCAGCTCTCGAAGGGTGTATCCGATCTTCGGCACACCATAGAATTCATGACAAGCAGGCTCACGCCAGAAAACAAGAGAGCCGCTGCATATTACTCCCAGATCTACTGGTTTCTAACCCCACCTGCTCACCATTGTCCCGAGCTGGTCTACGCCATTGCACAGAATTACCAACCTGCTACGAGGCAGGTGTTAGATGCTTCGGGACACAAACTATTTTCCATCTTGAAGGAAGATGTGCAAGCCGCCTTCGCACCATAGCAGGGCCCGCCCAAGGGCTATTCTGTTCGCAATGTCCTCCTAAATGAACAAATGGAGAGATTCACCTCCAACAGCCACATATTGAAGTTCCTACGGGAGAATCTCAAGAGCGGGCTGCCTTCAAACAAGTTGCCCCAGATGCCCTTACCCTTGGAGGCCTTCAAAAATATAGATATTTTTTCCATCATTGCATGGGTGGCGGGCTTGTCAAAGGATACTTCAGTACAGCCCTGGCAGGTGTCTCTGGCCGAATGCATTTCAAGAGGGGAGTTTTATGCCCCTGACGCTTCAAGGCCAAACACCAACCCAGTTTTCTTTGACTGGGCAGAATGGGTGGCCCGAACCCTGCATACAAGGCTCGCTAGCATGAAGAATTCAGTAGCAGGCCAGTACTTCTCACCCTGTTCCTTTCTTGTCTGGCTATTCTTCTACCAAGTTCATAAGCATTTTCCCCACATCGCCATCTCCCCAAGCGGCAAGGATGGAAATCCTCTGCCAGTGTACCAATGGACTCCCCTTTTATTGAAGGAGGAGTCTTATTATTCTTTTAATCAACAATTTTTGGGACCCGCCATGCATTTGTTGAAAGGGTCTTCTCCTCGGGTACCACTCAGTTTGAGAGATAGAGTGGTGCTGGGAAAAAAGGGAGATGTCTTCCAATTGACACAGGGACTGGTGATTCGCATATTCGGCTTCATTGGGAAGCCCTTCCTGTTACCAGTCTACCCCTCAGAATATCAGTTCGCATTGGAGGTCGCTCGGTAGAGCGACTCTACAAATGCAATATACGGTCACGGCCGTAAGTGGGCACATACCTGTGACTTCCCCTTCAGGATGGGGGTAATCGAAGTCTTTGCCCTAAAATAGGGCACGTTCCTGGAAGAAAGGCTTGCCTATTTTGGCCTACTCCAGATTCCTCAGCAGTGGCTCTACGATCCTTTGGGCGTGATGAAGGATCATTTAAAATTCAAGAGCTTCCACATCTGCCCTCACCCCGAAGTTGTGGAACAAAGGAACAACCCCAATGGAAAATATCTGGAGTGGCATTTAGAAAGGATGAGGACATTGCCTCCATGGCATGAGTTCTATCCTATAGAGGTCAAGTACGACCCTGATCAGCATCCCCTCCCGACTCCAGGCTCCACCTTTTGGAAAAAGGCAAGGGACGATTTGAAGGAGGAGGTAAAATACTGGAGCGAGGAAAAGCTTCGGGAATGGTGGACAATGAGAGTCCACCATCAAAAGACAAACTCCTATGGACTCTTAGCATCGGATAAAGACTTCGCAATTCTTTATGACTCCAATGTCGAAACCTGGAAGTCGATATCCTTTGCAGATTTTATTCCCCCAGCTACCCCAGGATCGGGCGAAAGCCCAGGAGGCGCTAAGGATGCTTCGGAGGAAGATAAGGAAGCAAGCACCGAAGAAGCAGAACAACCATTGGAGAGGAAGAAAAGGAAAAGGCAGGAGCAGATTCAAGTACCTCCGAGCCACCCGAAGCGCCCTCGCACGAAACTTTTAGGTACTCCTGCTGGGTCCCCTGCATCAGGCCCGGTTGAGGCAAACATTGGAGATGAAGGGGCACCAAGTGCTGAAACGGTCCCCAAAATAGATATCATCGATGTGGAGGAACTCCTCCAACAAGAGAAGGACTCTGGAGCAGAAGTTGTAGAGGTCGGGGGTGATGAAGCCCAAGAGGGACAAGAGCCGGCCATGCAAGAAGTGACCACAACCGCTTTTCCAGGAGGGCACGCAGGTACGCACTCTCTTCCTTTCACTTCGGTCTCTGACACATCCATGGCAGTCCCGAGTGGAAGCCCTCATCAGTCTTTCCTTTCCCCATAGAGTCAATCCCCCACTCAGAAACCGCCCATCGCCAGCCCAATCCTGCATAGCCCCACTCGTCTCGAGTCGTCTGAACAGGATAAGCCCGCTGAAACCACTTCGCCCACACCAAGCCCCATAGCCCACTCTCCCATAGCTCAAAGCATAGTCCCACTCGCCAAAGCCCCTGCTACACCCGTCCCCGAGTCATCGGGCGAACCTGCCCCTGTTAGTTCTTTATATTTGTTTACACCTTTGGTCGGAGATTCGGCTTTCTCTGAAATAGACCTATCTGCAATAAAGGAGCGCCCCCTGGCCGAAAAGCTACTCTTAGCTCGACAGAATACAGAGAAGATGTTAAAGGAGGCGAGAAAGAAAAGAGGAAAATCTCTGGCTCAAGTTGAAAAATGTGCAGTTTTCGACCTGAAGGGCGGAAAGTTGCATAAGGTGAGAAAGGTCCCTAAGGTCCAGAAGCCTCTGGATGAAATGACTCCAGCCGATTACGACTACCAGGAGAAAACCAAAGACCTGGAGCATTTAAATATAGATGACGAATCTGAATCCATGCATGTCAGGGTCAAAACTTTCAGAGCACATGCAAACATTGCCAACCAGCGCAGGTTTGAGGCAGAAAATGCCAACATCAAGTTGGAGGAAGAGCTGGCTAAGATTCGCTCTGAGCTGGAGGATTCGCAGAAGCAGGGCAAATTGCTCAAAAAGGAAACACATGCCCTCAAACTGCAAGTTCTACAATTGCAGACTTCGACCGAACAACAAGCACAAAAATAGGCCAAAAATGAGCTAAAGGCCAAGGAGCTCGAGAGCAAGATCTTGCAGTCCCAGCAGCAATTATACCAAAAGGCGAACCTGGAGCTGTTCGACAAAGGCAGGATCAAGGAGATCCGCTCTCACCTACTCAAAGGTTTCAGATCTCGGGCCTCCAGTGCCCTGTCAATTTTAATTTATGTCATCGAAGCTCAGCATGCCATCGCTAAGAAGGGACCAATGGTGGACGAGGTGATTCAAAAAATTAAGAAGCGACTCAAGCTTGCCTTTGAGGTTCAAAGCATCAGATATCAAGACCTACAAGTCACTGCTATGAGTCGAACGGCTAGGGATTGGTCTACTGCCCAAGCCACTGTTCGCGCTTTCTTCTCCAAGGTGAAGAAAGCGCAAAAGGCGAAAGACCTCCTTGATATATTTGAGCAGGAGCAGCGCACATCAATGAGTCATTTTGAAGACCTCTCTTCTTTGGGTTTCCCGAGTTTCACAGATGATGATGGAAACCTTCTCACCAGGGAAGAACTAAAGCCGGCATGGCTCCTTTTTGAAAATGACGTCTCCAAAATTGATGAGTGGGAAGAACCGGTCATGGAGGGACAGGTCACAGACTTCATCCTGAGACACTATAAAATCGTGACTTGCCTGAATGACCTAGGTGCGAGGATCAAACACGCCGACATAGGGCAGATTGACCGATTCCATGTTCTGGTCAAGGCGCTCGAAGACCAAGAAATATTTTAGAAAGGGGTCTGGGCTCATGTTCGCCGAACTATAAAGAAAATCCGCGATCGCATTATCCCATCTCCATAGCAGGAGGCCACGCCAACAGACGAAGGAGCAGAGGAGGAAGAAGAAGCAGAAGAAGAAGGAGAACCAGCTGCCGAGGCGCTCCCGAAAGAAGAAGAAGGTGCGAAGAAGGAGGAGATGGATCGGGAAAAGACTCTGGCCCAATAGATCAAAGTTAAAGGGTCCTTCCACCGAGACGAGCTCGTTGCCCCACGAGCCGCCAAGAATGTTGACAATTTTGTCACATTTCTCAAGGGGTAGAAAAGAAACAAGTTTTGTATAGTGTTGTGTAAAGTTTTTTTACTTTGTTATTTTTATTTTGAAAAGTTGCAACAATTTTGGCTTTCAATGCCACCCATTTGTACATAAAGTAGAAAGGAAAGAACTTCGCTGCCAAACAAGCTAGAAAAAAGAGCTTCACCGAAGGAAAATAAAATAGCTTCGCACCCGAAGCATTTCCCACACTACTTCGGGTAAAAGTTTTGCGAAGTAGTTTTCATCGAAGTAAAACACAAGAAAAAGAGAATGAAACGACTTCGGGCCCAAAGCGCTTCCAGCAGCTACTTCGGGTGAAAGTTGAGCGAAGCGGCGTTCAGAAGGAAAGAGAGCTTCGCACCGAAGCATTTTCAACATTGCTTCGGGTGGAGTTTTTGCGAAGTAGTATCACCGAAGTAGAATACAAAGGCAGCGTTCGAAAGAACAATTTTGTCGAAAAGCAAAGGCAAGAAATCTACTTCGGGCCCGAAGCTTTTTTAGAAGCTATTTTGGGAAAGATTTCTACGAAGCAATATGCCGAACAAAAATTCAAAAGAAAAGGCAAGAAAACTACTTCGCACCCAAAGTATTTCCATCAGTCACTTCGGCCAAAAAATCAGTGAAGCATTTCTCCAAGGCATCAGCAAAGCAGTTTTGTCAGTGAAGCAGCAAGGACGAAGAAGACCATTTTGCGAAGCAGATATGCTTCGGCACAAACCTTCCTCGAAGTAGTTTTGTGAAGCTCAATTGTGTGAAGTATAATTCAAGGAAGAGTTTTTGCTTTGGCCCAAAACCATTGCGAAGCGAAGTTGTGAATGAAGACCTAGCGAAGCGCTTCACGGGCACACGTTCCAAGCCGGGTATCTTCTCGAGGCGATCAAGTGCCTCATAAATACAATTTTTCATGCCCAACAAGCCCGTTGCTCATTTTTGGCAATCAAAAGTGAAGTATCAAGCCATGATGGAGAGCCCGACGAGCATGGCGGCCACTCGAGCACCGCACCCGGAGACCAAGGACGTCCAGACGGCTCATCAATGCACCTTTCCATGGTTGACCCGGTCACGGTTGCCAATTTTGGTAACAGATTTGAGAGCTCGATCACGAGAGCCTCGAGGAAGGCCGAATTCTCGGAGCTCGAGGGCGTACTCTTCTTTGCTATGTAATTATGATTCGGAGGCCCGGGTCCTCTATAAAAACCTAGGCATTGTAATGGAAAAGGGGGGAACTATCTCGCTAGAAAGTCTGTTGTAACTTGATGTCCTACGATTAATACTAAGAGACTTTGAGCTCAATTCTTCTCTTTTATGCTGCCTTTGTGCTTGATTCTTCTATCTCTCCTTGTTTGTATGTTGGATGCTTGAACTCTGCGTCCGGTGTGTGATCGGGGACAGTGTCCTGAAACTCGTTCTGAAGGATACATAGGAGTTGAAAAACATCCTATTGACTTTCTTTTATGCTGCCTGCCTTGCTTGATTCTTTTGTCTCTCTTCGTTTGTAGACTGAGATGCTGAACTCTGCGTCCGGTGTGCGATCGGGGACAGTACCCTGAAACTCGTTCGGGAGGATACATAGGAAGGTTGATACTACGTTTCTTTCGTTTTACTCTTGGTGTTCCTTGCTGCTATTCAAGTTGTCTGTTAGCGATCGTGCTTCCTGTTCTCTCCCACCTCAAATCACCAATCTCTCTTCCCTTAACCCTTTTTATTTATTTCTCTAACCCTTATCCCTTTTATCTCTTTCCTGCACTCTTGTCTTCAAAACACCCAAGTAGTTTAGCATAGGAGCCGGCCTTTCTCCGGAGATTGGCACGAGGGGCATCTCTTCCCTTCGGCCTTTCAATGTTGGTCCAGGTCTAGGGCGCGTACATTTACCCAAAACCCTTACCTAGGCAGATTTGATGACCAACAGTTACCACTATCAAAAATCCCACATTCTCAAAAAGTTACAAACATCAAAAATTGCAAAATTCAAAGTACAAACTCCAAAGTTCAACATCAAAATCCTTAAAGGACATGCATCAAAAAGCAAAATAAATAGTGATCCCCATCACTCAAAATTCAAATCCCTTGCTCAAGAGAAAAAGAAATACTTAAAATAAACAGTGATTATTGTCACTATCAAGAGAAAAATAAACAGTGATTTTTATCACTATATATGAGAGCAAGTCTCCCAATAATTGAAAGAAAATAAGGGAGTCGAACTTGAATCCCTGGAACTCTCAGCATTCGAAAAACCATCAAGTGATCCTCATTACAAGTTTTGTGGATAGCCTGCTTTTCAATGGCAGTAGCCTCCCGCATGATGAGATGTCTATCACATTAGCTTTGGCGTGTGTGCAGGCCAATGATTTCATGTGGATGAGCTATCCTTGGTAACCTAGATTGCCTAGTGGTCTAGTAATACTTAGTACAAAACCTAGGATGGTGGCATTCATTGGGTGATCCTCAGTACAGGTTTGGTTGAGAGCCTGCTTGGCACTGGCGGTATCCTTATGCATCTCACAGGAATAAAATCACTTTCATACATAGGGATATGAAGTACCTTGGTCATCCTAGAAGATTCATACCTTATCAAAAAATCTTGCATAATCAGTATACAACCTTTGATCAAATCAGCTAGAGTGTTTGAGTCTCATAAAAACCTTGCCTACATTCTTTAAAATAGGTCATTTCATACACTTCATCGCAATAATGGTTCCATATTTCCATTACAAAATCAAATCCAAACAAAATAACCAAAAAGAGTGTTAATGTATTTTGTATAGTCTATCAAGCTAACATAGTTTGTCAAATCATTAGACACACTGTGCATCCACACATACAGATAGCATCAAATCTAAGAAAATACACATGCATACACAATATATATCTATTACCATTCCATTGCATCCATATGCATACATCCTAAACATTTAACATATATCATCACTCCATACACACATTGCATTCATCCAATAAAATAATAAATGAAACACATGACCACAATAAAATCTCATATATATATGGGGCAAAAATATGTACATCATAGTTTCCAAAATTCTCGTAAGATACAAATAAAGTGGGTCCTTCGACCTCACCAATACCAAAAAGCCCTACCCATGTCGGCCACCATGATCACATAGGATCGATGCTACGACTAGTGCTACCCCCTATAGTGCACATCCATTGAGATCTCTTCGATCGGCTACTACCCATCCTGGCCTCCTGCTGTTTCCCCCCAGCACCCTCAATCCTCTACCTTGATGAAGCATACTTCTCTGTCTCACTTCATCGGGTCCAGTATGAGGTACTACACTCATTGACCTCTGGTAGTTGTCCTCCAAGATGGATCACCTCCCTCTCTAGCTCACTCCTATGGATCTAAGCCCGAGCCTCCTATGCCCGATATGTATCCACCACCTACAACACCTGAGCCTGTAGTGATTCCACCTTGACCTCCAACTCCTACAGTCATGCCCATAGAGTCCTAACCTCTACTGGGTCACCCTATCCCTATGTTTGTGCCTGTAGGAGATCCCTCTCCTACCTAACCATGGACTGCTCTGTCTACAACTGGGCATACTGATCCATTGGCGCATCCGGCTACTCAGGAAACCCCTAATCATCTACATCCTCATCTCCATCATCACCCTGATCATCCATGATCAGGAGGTCCACCTACACATCCATCCGGTAAGGTGACTCCACATAATCCCCCTCAGGTGCATCCTAAGGCATATCCTTAGCTGCCACCACTACATCACCCCCAAGGGCCTCCTCACCTCACCATCACCGCATCACCCACCATGTATCATACTCGATCGTCATCCTGACATCATCCACGTCTAGAACTACCATAGCTGGATTGGCTACCTCATTTGTATCCACCACTGTGGGTCAAGTCAGAGGCCTCTCATCCCCATAGAACTTGTATATCACGGGCACCCCAGGTATCCCCTGGTGTACCCCTAACTATTATGTCACCCACTCATATGGTAATAACTCCTTCTCTATGCCATGCCTCCCTATCAGCCACCTACCTTGCTTGCTCCTATGCAACCACTCCCAAGCCTTAGGCCATGTCGAGCAATCTCTGGAAGACTGCCATCTCACATCCCATGTTGTCAGCCCTGCAAAATCCTTGGTGTAGTGACCTACCTCACCCGCCCAGTGCCTACTCTACCCAACCTCCTATGCTCTCTACCAGATGATAGCATACCCTATCTCTTGATCTACCAACTAACCCTAGGTCATCCATGGTAGTCCATGTGGCTACTCTATAGCTATGTGCTCCCATGCCTAGCATTGTAATAGATAGCTGCACCCTATCCCCTTCCATATTTGATAATGGATCTCGTAAAACTCATTGTAGAGCTGTGCCAGTAGTGTCATCCCCCATGCCATAACCAATGGGTCCTCCTTAGTGCTTGTTGCCAAGGCAAACACTAGCTCCAATAGGTTCCATGGGAAACTCTCTCCTAAGGAGTTAGGTAGAAGCATATTGGAGATGAGGATCATGAGTAATGCATGCCTTACTTTCAATACCTTCTTCCCATACCAATACCTAGCCAGTATCCCTCCCTTCATACAGTTATCCTCTGCATCCTTCACTCGACCATCAAAATATCGAGTCAACATTGCACCTCTCAGGTCATGGTGTGTAGTCCTGATGGGTTGCCCCTCTATCGAAATCCTCAGAATCCAATAGACATCCTCTAAAGTCACCATCATCTCCCTTGTTGGGAGGTGAAAGGTATTGGTACAAGGGTCCCATAGATTAATCAAAGCATTCAAGTAGGCACGGTCACCTATCACAGGCTCCAACCATGTCACTTGCTTGAGGCCCAAGGCATCCAGCCACTCCCAATCCACCTCGCTCAAGGCACCCCTGGTGGTCTCTAAAAGATTCATATTATGATACTGACCCCTCACCACCTACACAAAAAACACAAACAAAAATAATGATAAATAAGCATTCACATGCTTCACAAATGACCTTTCAAAGGCCTCAAAAGCACTAAAAACAACTTACAAATTGCACACAAAAACACAAAATAAATATTTTATATGGTCTAGATCATTTTAGTGGGTTTAAATTATCCATTTACTTAATGAGATATACCAAGCAAAAACAAATAAAACAAAAAAACAACAATAAGCACGATCGAGGAGTCACTACATACCCGTGTTGCACCAGCTCCTCTGCTGGATGCTCTAGTTTTCTGGCTCATGGTGTCTTGGACTGAGTTTGATAGTGCTTCACTGCATGAAATCACTCTCCTCCTCACCACTCGAATCACCAAGGAAAATTGTAATAATGATCCCAAATCGAGATTTTAGGGGCTATATAGGCTATCTTGGGCTGTACTCATCCCAAGGTGGGACGAGCGCATTATTTTTTTATCATCCCACCCTAGGATGAATACATAATTTTCATTCACCCCACCCTAGGACGAATACAACTCAAAATTTTCAAAACAGCCAAAAGCAACTCCAAATGAGCTTCAAAAATAGCATAAAACTGCCTAAACTTGGTCAATTTAGTGCCCAAGCTTAACGGCATAATAAACCGTCATCGAGGTCATTGAGAGACTCTACTTCACTCCCTAAGAAGGCTAGTATAGCTAGACCACTCCACGAGAATGAGGTTTTTCTATCTCTATCACTCCACAAGGCACCAAAAATGTTTAAAACCCACCAAAAATACGTCAAATTTGATCACTCGAGCTTAATATAGAACTCAAACGTGCCATAGAGGTATCGAAGAATTACTTCTTGTCCCTAAGAAAGCCTTTATGGCTAGACCACTCTATGAGAACAAATTTTTTATTCTCCCTCCTCCATGCAACATCCATCAGATCGACAATATCCTTCCAAAATTGCCATAATCTTCATGAGTACACCTGAAGGCAACCCAACAAAAGTCCTCTAGGTCAAGCGACTCGTCATTTTTATTGCTAGTTCATTCCCTCATTGACTCATCTCTTGAGGGGGTATTCATACTTAGTTCATAATCAACAAACACACACTCAATTGTGCAAAGGGTGTTCGTTCAAACGAATCATTGACAAAGACAATCTTGCTCCTGCTTGGGGCAGTAAACAAGCAAAAATCTCAATTAAGAACACAACAGATCAGATGGCCCTACCTATTTGGTATACCTCAAAATTTACCAAAATACTTGGTATCCTCTAAACGCCTAAGGGTTATAAGTCTTTTGAGCATACCTGAAAGCTGAAGAGATACCAAGACCAATTTATTTACTGAGTCAGAAGCAAAGACTCAAGAACGCATGCCCTTTTCATGATTGGGGTATTCAAATTTAGTTAGGTTACTAAATAAACTTAATCATTGAGCATTTTTGTCATCTATTTTTGCTCAGCGTTGTGCTGCACACAACACTTCTTAAAAATGAGCATCTGTAGACACCAAAACAGTTCCAATATGATTATGCTACTAAGGCATTGACTAAATTGAGACACAAAGCCCTTAGGGCAGCCCTTAGATGTCAAACAATGGTTCTAACCACTCCCAAAGTAGTTTTGGAAGGTTCCTAGGTTAGTTGGGGACTTTTTGAGGCCTAATTCCTATTCGTACCACCCTAGGATGAATAGCAGTTCCTATTCATCCCACCCCGGAACAAATAGTAGCATTCATCCCAAGGTGGAGCGAATAGCAGGTTTGACTAGAAAAAAATCAAATATGGACAAGTGGCCACCAAAAAATACCACTTGTCTTGATCTTCAAAGCATACATGTCATAACATAGGGCATTCCTATGACAACCCTCATCATTGAGGCCATTTTGGGGAGATTTTCTTCCCCCTCCTGTGCATGCCACCCTGGTGGACAAGTGGCCTCTTGGGCCTTGCATGCCCTTGCATGCTCTTTGCACATTTGACCTCTTAGGTCTATAAATTAGATGACATTCTCATCCAAGGAGAGATAGGTTTTTCTAGGATTTGCAATGAATTGCTACCGATTTATTGCCTCACCCTTATTGCTCCTTTTTCATCCACAATTTCTCCTTAGTGAGAGAGGTTATCGGGTGGCATAAGAAGGCGTAATCTGACTCAAAAACTAAATCCATAGTTTGAGTAACCACACCAAATTTAACTAAAACACTCCCCCTATAGTTTTACATCAATCCTCATTGGATTGGTGTAACAATTTAGGAGATATTGGTGGGCGTCCCTCCCCCGGGCGCCCCCAATCTATGATAGTCGAATTCATCCCACCCTCGAACATGTAGAAATTCTTGTACTAATTTTTGACTATTTTCAATTATCTATTTTCTATATGTCCATATGATGTTCCATTTCAAATTTCATAGCTTTTTGACATGTATTGACTGAGATATAGTTGTTTTATGATTTTGTATGCATGCGGGTCCTACTTTTTCTTATAGGAGGATTTGGAAAGAATATTTGGAATCTAATCATATGGGTTCTCTTCAAATATTATTTTATGCTTACCCACAAAATTTTGTAGGTTTTTGACATGTCTATATAGGAGAAACACTTGTTTGCCTTTTGTAGGTTCACTACGGGTGATAGGATCAAACACAGCGATCGAACACAATTATTTTACAAAACCAGGTGACATCATCCCAAAACCATATCGTTTATATATCTCTTGAGTTTTGTCTCATTTGGAATCCATTTGCTATATACACCCTACATGCACCCGTTCAAGCTACATTTTTTAATACCATACACATATGCTCTTGAATCTCTTTTGCTTTCCTACACGTAGAATCAGGTGCTGAAACATAGTAGGAAACATTGGAGGATGAGAATCACATTGACATAAGAGGCGACGACATTTGGCCTGCCCACTTCGAGTGTGGGCATGTGGAAGAACAATGGATGTGCACCACGTTCTTTGAGAGATTGATATCTCTTGGCACCCCTTTTTTGTAATATATTGTATCAAGATAATTTAATTCCTCAAGGGGAGGTATTGTAATCTGATTTGAAGTTACCCAATAAGGATAACGCCCCATTTGTTTTATTTCTTGTTATACTTTGCATTTTTGCTTGCATGCTTTGGTTTACGCTTTCATAGGACTTATAACGCACTTACATTATGTTGCTTTGGTTAAGGTGCATCATTTTTCCGTTGCTACACTTGCCACCTTCAAACATTATAAGGTGTATATTCATCTTAATATTCCACACAAACCATTATATGTGGGTATGCTACGTATACTGCGATTTAAGCTATCAATCTTATCCTCTGACAAGCTATCTTAACTTTGGTGTGATATTCCAAACCTAATACCAATATCCCTAAGGGGGTCTCAAGCCCTTAGGTTAACCTCTAAGTTCACCTAGAACTTACTATTATTTTATGATAATTAACAACACAAAAACATAAAGAATAGATCTAGATACTAAATCTATCAAAACATGAATTATTAAATAAGCAATGATAACTAAACATAAATCATCAATTAAAGAATAACATGCGAAGAAAAGGTTTCAACACAATATAACCAATAAAGAGAAACAAGGTGCAATAGTTATGATGTTCATTTATTACATTAGTAGGTATGGTAAATCCCATACCTTAAAATAATACTTTACATCCATTTCATCGAGGAAATCTCCCCATAAATCTAATCTAGTGCATAATTAAGAAATATGTAAGGTAGAGAGTAAACTTGTGAATTGGTCCATCCCATGAATTTGGTCCTCCCGCTCTTCCATTGATCAAGTGAGGATATTAGGGGATCAGGACACTCATGGATCAGGATAGACATGCTTCTAAATGCATTTGCCCATTTTATTTCCAAATCGCAACTATACAAAAACCCAAGTGATTCATCTTTCCAATGCATAGCTAATATCATAGAAACTACTCTTTCTATGTTCCCCTCTCATCTACCCATGAGATCCATTCAACCATACATCAGACCATACTAGATTGTAATAAATGACTAACCCTTTATTCAACAATTAAAGTCTTATACCTTCAATTTCTAAATAATCTAGGTTCACAAATATTTACCAAATTAAAGCCATCTACTTTAATCCATAAATAACTTATTTCCTTCCTTTCATGAATTAAATACCCATACCCTTAATTCATAAACAAATCATATTTCATATTTATTTATTCCATTAAAGCCAACTACTTTAATCATAAATAAACATTTTTCTTCATTTCATGAACTAAAGATCCATACCCTTAATTCATAAAACAAATCACATTTCATATTTATTTATTCCATTAAAGCCAACTACTTTAATCATAAATAAACCCTTTTCTTCATTTCATGAACTAAAGACCCATACCCTTAATTCACAAAACAAATCACATTTCATATTTATTTATTCCATTAAAGCCAACTACTTTAATCATAAATAAACTCTTTTCTTCATTTCATGAACTAAATATCCATACCCTTAATTCACAAAAAAAATCACATTTTATATTTATTTATTCCATTAAATCCAACTACTTTAATCATAAATAAACCTTTTTCTTCATTTCATGAACTAAATACCCATACCCTTAATTCACAAAAAAAATCACATTTCATATTTATCTATTCTATTAAAGCCAACTACTTTAATCATAAATAAACCCTTTTCTTCATTTCATGAACCAAATACCCATACCCTCAATTCACAAAATAAATCAGGTTTCATTAACTAACATTTTGTAGTTATAACTAATGGAAACATACTGAGTTCTTTTCCCACTATGTTAAATTTACCTATTTTAAATAATGAAATATATGAAGTACCCCTTTTCCACTACTCTAGACCACTATTTTAATAATGAGATTTACATAAAGAAAACCCTTCTCTTTTCTCCATTAAAATAGAAATTAATTAATGAACCATAGAAATAAAATCCTTTACTACTAAACCAAATTCCAACACTCAAAATAATGGAACCTAAGCAAGGATTTCTAACCAAGTACCCTACGACTTCCAAACAACCATGTTCACTTCTAAAACCAGCAAGCAAGGGATAGAGCACACTAGGTGCCCAATAAAAGTGACGAGAGTGTGCTTGAAGAAACATGCACCCCCAACTAACTTACCATAGGGGTGGACATCTATGATAGGGAAATAGAGGATGACATGAATCGTTGATCCACACTGGAGGTTTACAAAATGCTGCCATTGCGGAGACTTTACACAACATATTCAACATTGCTAACCATAGCAAATAGCAGAGCTTAACATAGCCCATGATATAGCTTAACATAACCCACACATAGGCTCCACACATCCAATCATACGGGCCTCACACAACCAATCATGCGGGCTTCACACAACCAATTATGCAAGCTTCACACAACCACTAGCAAGGTTTTTCTATAACAGCAAAGTTTTGTACATAGCCAATAGAAAAGTTGGCCATAGCCAACACAACAAAGGCCTATCCAAGCCAACAATGAATCTTAACACAATGAAGGCTTACCAAGACAACATAGATCTCAATATAGTGAAGGCTCACAAAGCCAATGCAGAGCTTGACATAACGAAGGCTTACAAAGACAATGCAGAGCTTGATATAGTGAAGGCTCACAAATCCAATGTAGCCAACACATGAGGCTACACACAGCCAGCACGCGAGGCTTCACAGAACACTTCAACAATTAAAACCAATGGTAAAACCATAAATGCATATTTAAAGGAGTTCCATGAGTCCAACCTAGTTGTTTATGCCACGATTGGCTTACTCGATTGCTAAAGAATATTTGTTTCCTCCTCTACGCATGGTTCCTCCTTCTCGCTTCATTGGTTCATATTTTTAGTCACTTCTCCTTAGTGATCTTGCCTCCTCTTCTCTTTTTTCATCCAATGCATAACCTCCCCCTCTTGGCTTCCATCCACTACCTTCCCACCATAACTTCCCATGCTTCATTAGGTGGTAGAGGGGATGTTTTCTTCCTTTTCACCTTCCCAAGGCGTTGCAAAAATTGAAGCCATCCTCCATGTCGATGAAGCCATCCCCCTTGTCAATGAATCCATCCCTTCATGCTTAATGAGGCCATCCTCCACGTTAATGAGGCCATCCCCTCATGTTAGTGGGAAGCTTCACCTCGCTGGCTGATCTGATGTAGGAGGTAGGTTTCCATAATCTTCTTTTCTATTCTTTTTTTTAAACCAATCAATATATTATTGTCTTATTAAACAAATCCGCATATAATTAATACATCGAAGGTTTTCTTAATGCACTAGACGGATCCCTTTAAATGGAGCAACCATTGCTAGCGCCAAAATTCCTTTTATTTGTTTAATATGAAGCTATTGTTTTCTCTTTTTTCTTTTTATTTCCTTGAAATGGTTTAATCTTTTGTTTAAATTAGAATTCCTTCATTATTCTAAAATAATTCAATCTTTTATTTAAAATGAAACCTCTTTATCATTTTAAAATGAATCAACCATTTGCTTAAAATGAAATCCATTTATCATTTTAAAATAAATCACCCATTTACTTATAATGGAATCTATTTATCATTTTAAAATAAATCAACCATTTACTTAAAATGAAATCCATTTATCATTTTTAAAATAAATCAACCATTTATTTGCAATGAAATCTATTTATCAATACTTCTCAAATTTGAGGTAATAGTGCTGAAGTAAAAGACAATCAAGCATGTGCAACAGACAAAGAGGGAGATCTTTTCATCAATTTAGTCACCTGTCTCAGCCTCTAGAACTTATGATAGCTACTAGGCCATCAATCTGGGGCTCAAGGTGGCTAGATATTGATGATTATACCTATCCGAATGCATGCCTATATGAAGGTATCTATTCATGTTACCTTTGAGTTGCCTTGTCATCACTTCCCCAACCTCAAGTACCCTCACCTTCGGTGGATGACTCAACTTCTTCCACTTACAAGTGTACTTGATCCTACACATTGGCAATTTGTTAGCAATATCATATTCTTTAATATCTACTAACACCTCTACTTTGCTTAATTGTGCAAGATCGAGTATTAAAGCACCATTAGGTTAATACATTATTTTTCCATGTCAAAAGGTCCATATGGGAGGGTCATGACATCCTCCCCCACTAGGACTAAACATTGTCCCGGGTGTTTCTCAGTTTTACACAAGCATACACAATCAAAAGCAAATTATTAAAAATATTTTTTTAAAGATCATCAAACAAGAAGGGAAAATATTTTTGCATATCCGCCACTTTCTCCCAAGTGGCATTCCTTTCCGAGAAGTGGTCCCACTGGACCTTACACTGCTCAAGGGTCTAATTTTGCATAGCCTTAGAGTGGAATTTGAGGATCCTTATTAGCATTACTTCGATTACCTTTGGATTTTCCATCTGTAAATTAGAAACATCCCACACATGGTCAGGGTTAGCAACATACTTTCTAAGCAAAGATATGTGGAAAGTGTCATGGATTTTTGATAGATTAGGAGGTAAGGTGAGTCGGTATGCAACCGAACTAATCTTCTCAATGATCTCAAAGGGTCCTACAAATTGTGGATCCAGTTTTGTGGACTTGATCACACTTTTCATTGGTTTGACCCTTAGGAACACTTTATCTCCCATCGAGTACTCCCTTGGAGTCCTCTTTAAATTGGTATAACTCTTCTACCTATCAGTAGCTTCCTTGAGTCTTTGCCTAATTACCTTTATTTGCTCTTCCATTTCTTTGACCATTTTTGGTCCAATCATAGTTCTATCCTCTGGGTTGTCCCACGATAGTGGTGTTCTACACTTTCACCCATACAAGGCATCAAAATGTGCCATTCCCAGAGAAGAGTGATACCCATTATTGTAGGAAAATTCTACCAATGGTAGATAGTCTTCCTAGCAAGACTTGTGATCCATACAATACATACGGAGCATATCTTCTAATACTTGATTTACCCGCTATGTCTAACTATCTATTTTAGGGTGGTATGTTGAACTCATGTGCAACTTTGTGCCTATTGCCTAGTGAAGGGCTCTCCAAAATTTGGAAGTGAACTTGGAATCCCTATCCGATATAATTACTTCCAAAAATCCATGCAATCGGAATACTTCCTTGAAAAATCTATTAGCCACCACTGGAGCATCATCCTTGGTGCTTCCAGGTATGAAGTGTGCAACCTTGGTCAATTTTTCGACTACCACAAAGATTGCATCATGTTGGTACCTGGGTTTTCGGTAAACCTACTATAAAGTCCATTGATATGACCTGCCATTTTTGTGTAGGTATACTATGTGGGTACAAATATCCTATGGGATGTTTACGTTCTACTTTAACCTTCTAACATTCAAGGCATCGAGCTACAAAATCTATAATATCCCTCTTCATTCCTACCCAGAAGAAGGTTCTCTTCAGATTTTTCCTCATATTTACCCCTCTAGGGTGAGTTGCATAAGGAGATCTATGGGCTTCTTGCATTAATAGCTTCCTTGAATTCCCTGATTTTGGTATGATGATTCTTCCTTTGTAACACAAAAGGTTATCTATCACCCCAAACTCCTTATTGGCCTCAGGATCCTTGTCTATTCTGGCTCAAATTTCTTGGCAATATTCATCCTGATTTTGCTCCTACCTTACTTGGTCCATGAGCTTTACGTGACTCCTGGTTATGGTTGCTATGTGTCTCCTTCTACTCAAGGCATCTGCAACCTTATTCTCTTTCCCTTTTATGTACTCAATTTCAAATTCATACTCAACGAGAAACTCGATCCACCTTCTCTGTCTCGCATTGAGTATTGGTTGGGTGAATATGTACCTTAGACTTTGATGATCTGATTTTAACTCGAAAGGTCTTCCTACCAAATAATGGTGCCAGACCTTTAGAGTGTGCACTACAATGACTAGCTCTAAATCATGAGTAGCATAATTAACCTCATGCTTTTTAAGTTTTCTCAAAGTATAAGCCACCACTGACTCTTCTTGCATGAGTACTCCCCCTAATCCTTCCAACGATGCATCAGTGCAAACTGTAAAATCTCCTTGAGGATCTGGAATATTCAATATTGGTGCGGTAGTGAGTTTTTTCTTCAATAAAGCAAAAGCGATTTCACACTTTTCCATCCATTTGAATTCCTTTCCTTTCTTCTAGAGGTTGGTTATTGCCGAGGTAATCTTTGAGAAATCCTTTATATAACATCTGTAGTAGCCCATTAACCCCATGAAGCTCCTTACTTTGGTAACATTGGTAGGAGGTGGCCAATTTAATATGGCTTCAATTTTCTCTGGGTCCATAGCAATCCCTTCTGCTGATATGATATGCCCTAAATAGCGCACTTCTAAAACATAGAAATTGCTCTTGGCTAGATTTTCATAGAGTTGATTTTCCCTTAGCAACTCTAACATGATCTTGAGATGCTTATCATGCTCTTCCTTGTTTCGAGAGTATATTAGGATGTCATCTAGAAATACAAGGATAAACTAGTCCAGGTGCCTTCTAAACACATTGTTCATTAAATTCATGAAGATGGCTGGGGCATTAGTCAGTCCAAAAGGTAGGATGATGAACTCATAATGCCCATACCTCATCTTAAATGTCATCTTGTGAGTGTCCTCCTCATGTATTCTCAACTGGTGATACCCTGATCTTAAATCTATCTTGGTAAACATTGTGGCATCTCTTAATTGGTCGAATAAATCTTTGATCCTGGGTAGGGGATATCGATTCTTGATTGTATCTTTATTCAACATTTTGTAGTCAATACACAATCTTAAAGATCCATCCTTCTTTTTCACAAATAAAATAGGTGCACCCCAAGGTGACACACTTGGTTTTATCAACCCTTTTTCTAATAACCCTTGCAATTGTACCTTTAACTCCTGCATCTCGATGGGTGACATCCTATACGGGGATCTATGAATGGGTTTCACTCCTGGCATAATATCAATAGTGAAATCAAATTCTCGCATAGGAGGAAGCCTAGGTAGATCCTCAGGAAATACATCCTAGAATTCTTGTAAAAGTGGGTGTGTCCCCAACACCTCTTTCTTCCATTATTTATCAACTTCATTCAGTTTTACTACATAGACAATCCCTCCTTTCTTGAGGGCTTTCTTTAACTGCATAGCTAACAACATCTAGGGTTTGAATACCCCCTATTCACTATGGATTCGTAGTCACTCCTTGCCTTCTTCAAAATACTCGATCCATCTATCTCAAAAATTGATTACGAATTTATGGGCCTGTAGCCAATCCATCCCTAGGATCACATCGAAGGCATGAAGTGGGGCTACATATAAGAAACCTTCCATGGTCCCACTGGCTAAAGTAATTCCCATCATTGGAAAACATTGGTTTACAAAGTAGGTCTATCCAGATCCATACTCAACCTTCCATCCATGTGCCAAATACCCTGGCCTTTTTGGTATATCTTTGGCTAACTTACAAGAAATGAAACTATCAGTGGCTCCACTATCTATTAATATATTTACTTTCTTATCAAAAATCTTACCTTTTATGATCAATGGGGTAGTTTACCCCTCAATCTTCTGACTCCCAGTTGTAGCGTAGATCTTATGCATAGGTTCCTTTCCTTTATTGTTGGACGTGCTTGGCCCTGGTCGGTATGGGCATTGGTTAGAAAAATGTGGCCCTCTACAATGGTAACATCCATCCTTGGGCCCTTGTTGCTTTTTCATTTTTTTCTCCTCACCCTTGATCATTGGAAATGAAACTTGTGGTTTCTGTGGTTGAGGCTTAGTGCTATTGGGCTTGTTGCCTTTCTTATAAAAGTTCTTGAACTTCTTCTGGCTTCCATTGAATTTCTTCTCTAGATTTTGAGGGTTCTTAGCCTTTCATTCTTGCTCGACCTCCCACTTTACAACCCCATTTCTATTCCTCTTCTTTAGTTCCTAATGTTCTTGCTCAGACAAGGTTTCATATTTGTAATGGAAATGTGACTCTACTTTCTTCTCTAGGTCATATACCTTTTGCAATGATTTAGGCTCTTGCATCTCTACATCATGCTTTATCCTAGATTGCAATCCATGAGTAAACTTATGAATCCACATTTTCTCATTATAGGTGGGTACATACTTTAACAACTTTACCAACTTCCTATAGTATATCTCCACTAAGTTGGTTCCTTGCCTTAAACTGGCAAATTCCTCAAATTTTAGAGCATAGAAATATTCTGTGAGGAACCTCTTCTTGAAGATGACTATGAATTCCTTCCATGGAATTTCTACTAGTTCAATCTTAGTTTCCTCATAGTAAGTTTCCCACCAATATAGGGCAGCTCCCTCAAGGTAAATAGTAGCCCAAACCATTTGGGTTCTTGAAGAATATCCCTTTACTATAAAGAAAACTTCTAGTTCCCTTAACCAAGCCTCAGTTGCATCTCCCTCTCCTTCTCCATCAAATTTGGAGATACAAATATTCTTTAGGTCTCTTACCATATCCTTTTCTAAGAGGGTTCTAGCTTGTTTCTATTCTACTATCAGCCCCTCAACTTGGTTAACTTTTGAATCTCTAGCTTGCGAATTCTAGTTTGCAATAGTTTCTAGCACTTGTCTTAACTGATCTTGTAATTCGGCAACTATGGTAGTAAGATCTTCTATTCCCATATTGGGAACCTCTGGACCCTCATTCTGGATCTCTTCTTTGATATTACTTTGTCGAGTCTATCTAGGTGGAGGCCTTTCTATCCTGGCCTTAGGTGGCATCTTGATCTGGTTTCAACCAAGAAAATAATTAGATCACAACTTCATCTTAAACTGAATCACTAACTCAAACCACATTACAAAGTTCTTCTTTTGCTAATCATTAGAAATCTAACTAGGATGAGGTTCCAAGGTTAGGATGTATCATTAATACCAAAGCCCATACTAAGGTATCGTAACATTCATCTTCCCTTGGAATCAATTCCATTAGATTCTAAATAAGTAGAGACTCTAGGTTATCCCAACTTTTAGCTTAATCCTAAGCAAGCCTTCATTGGAGGTTCTCAAATCTCTTTCAGCACATAAGAAGCTCTATACCCTCGAACCTAGAGCTCTGATACCAAATGTAATGACCCAAAAATCAAGAAACAAGAAAACACACAAAGATAGAAACAATTTTTTTTTAAAGACTAAGGAGAGGGATTCATAAATCCCTAACCAACCTTAGACTAACTTAATGTTTAACAACCCCTAAGTTTCTTAAGAACTATACCACACAATATTCCCCTCACGCAAGTCCCTTCTACGTAGGTATATCTAGTGTCATGCACATAAGTCCATCCATCTCATCCTTCTTGATGAGCTAGACTTACCACCTTCAAACATTAGAAGGTGTATACGCATCTCCATATTCCACATAAACCATTATGTGTGGGTATGCTACGTATACTACGAGTTAAGCTATCAATATTATCCTCTAACAAGCTATCTTAACTCTGGTATGATCTTCCAAACCTAGTACCAATATCCCTAAGGGGGTCTCAAGCCCTTAGGTTAACCTCTAAGTTCACCTAGAACTTACTATTATTTTATGACAATTAACAACACAAGAACATAAAGAATAGATCTAGATACTAAATCTAACAAAACATGAATTATTAAACAAGCAAGGATAACCAAACATAAATCATCAATTAAAGAATAACATGCGAAGAAAAGGTTTAAATACAATATAGCCAATAAATAAATACAAGGTGCAACAATTATAATGTTCATTTATTACATAAGTAGGTATGGTAAACCCCATACCTTCAAACAATACTTTACATCCATTTCATCGGGGAAATCTCCCCACAAATCTAATCTAGTGCATAATTAAGCAAGATGTAAGGTAGAGAGCAAACTTGTGAATTGGTCCACCTCATGACTTTGGTCCTCCCACTCTTCCATCGATCAAGTGAGGATAGTAGGGGATCAGGACACTCATGGATCAGGATAGACATGCTTCTAAATGCATTTGCTTATTTTATTGCCAAATTGCAACTATACAAATAACCCAAGCAATTCAACTTTCCAATGCATAGTTAATATCATAGAAACTACTCTTTCTATTTTCCCCTCTCATCTACCCATGAGAACCATTCAACCATGCATCAGACCATGCTAGCTTGTAATAAATGACTAACCCTTTATTCAACAATTAAAGTCCCATACCTTCAATTGCCAAATAATCTAGGTTCACAATTATTTACCAAATTAAAGCCAACTACTTTAATCCATAAATAACTCCTTTCCTTCCTTTCATGAATTAAAGACCCATACCCTTAATTCACAAAACAAATCATATTTCATATTTATTTATTCCATTAAAGCCAACTACTTTAATCATAAATAAACCTTTTTCTTCATTTCATGAACTAAAGACCCATACCCTTAATTCATAAAACAAATCATATTTCATATTTATTTATTCCATTAAAGCCAACTACTTTAATCATAAATAAACCTTTTTCTTCATTTCATGAACTAAAGACCCATACCCTTAATTCACAAAATAAATCATATTTCATATTTATTTATTCCATTAAAGCCAACTACTTTAATCATAAATAAACCTTTTTCTTCATTTCATGAACTAAAGACCCATACCCTTAATTCACAAAATAAATCATATTTCATATTTATTTATTCCATTAAAGCCAACTACTTTAATCATAAATAAACCTTTTTCTTCATTTCATGAACTAAAGACCCATACCCTTAATTCACAAAACAAATCATATTTCATATTTATTTATTCCATTAAATCCAACTACTTTAATCATAAATAAACTTTTCTTCATTTCATGAACTAAAGACCCATACCCTTAATTCACAAAATAAATCATATTTCATTAACTAACATTTCGTAGTTTCTAACTAATGGAAACATATCGGGTTCTTTTCCCACTATCTAAAATTTACCTATTTTAAATAATGAAATATATGAAGTACCCCTTTTCCACTACTCTAGACCACTATTTTAATAATGAGATTTACATAAAGAAAACCCTTCTCTTTTCTCCATTAAAATAGAAATTAATTAATGAACCATAGAAAGAAAATCCTTTACTTCACTAAACCAGATTCCAACACTCAACAATAATGGAACTTAAGCAAGGCTTTCTAACCAAGTACCCTACGACTTCCAAACAACCATATCCATTGCTAAAACTAGCAAGCAAGGGATAGAGCACACTAGGTGCCCAAATTAAAAGTGATGAGAGTGCGCTTGAAGAAACATGCACCCCCAACTAACTTACCATAAGGGCGGACATCTATGGTAGGGAAATAGAGGATGACGTGAGTCATTGACCCACACTGGAGGTTTACAAAATATTGTCACTGTGGAGACTTTACACAACCTCTTCAGCATTGCTAACCATAGCCCATAGTAGAGCTTAACATAGCCCACAATGGAGCTTAACATAGCCCACATGCTAGCTCCACACCGCCAATCACGTAGGCTTCACACAACCAATCACATGGGCTTCACATAACCAATCACATGGAGCTTTACACAGCCACCAACAAGGTTTTTCCATAGCAACAAAGATTTAAACATAGCCAATAGCAAAGTTGGCCATAGCCAACATAGTGAAGGCCTACCCAAGCCAATGATGAAGCTTAACACAGTGAAGGCTTACCAAGCCAATGTAGAGCTTGACATAATGAAGGCTTACAAAGACAATGCAAAGCTAGACATGAAGGCTTACAAAGCCAACGTAGAGCTCAACATAGTGAAGGCTTACAAAGCCAATGCAGACAACACGTAAAGCTATACACAGCCAACACATGAATCTACACATAGTTACATAAGGCTTACAAAGCCAACGTAGAGCTCAACACAGTGAAGGCTTACAAAGCCAACATAGCCAACATGTAAGGCTACACACAACCAACACACGAGGCTTCACAAAATACTTCAACAACTAAAACCAGTGGTAAAACCATAAATACATATTTAAAGGAGTTCCATGAGTCCAACCTAGTTGTTTATGCCATGATTGGCTTACTCGATTGTTGAAGAACATCTATTTCCTCCTCTACGTGTGGTGCCTCCTTCTCACTTCTTTGGTGCTTGTTGTTCATCCCTTCTCCTCAGTGCTCTTGCCTCCTTCTCTCCTCTTTCT
Organism: Wollemia nobilis; assembly: GCA_028583015.1. NCBI lineage: Eukaryota > Viridiplantae > Streptophyta > Pinopsida > Araucariales > Araucariaceae > Wollemia > Wollemia nobilis. The sequence goes on along the minus strand of JAQPPZ010002020.1, from coordinate 3,189,539 downwards.
CATTCGATGCATAACCTCCCCCTCTTGGCTTCCATCCACTGCCTTCCCACCATAACTTCCCATGCTTTGTTAGGTGGTAGAGGGGATGTTTTCTTCCTTTCCACCTTCCCAAGGCACTTGAGAAATTGAAGCCATCCTCCACGTCGATGAAGCCATCCCCCTTGTCAATGAAGCCATCCCTTCATGTTAATGAGGCCATACTCCATGTTAATGAGGCCATCCCCTCATGTTAGTGGGAAGCTTCACCTCACTGGCCGATCCGATGTAGGAGGTAGGTTCCATAATCTTCTTTTCTATTATTTTTTTAAACCAATCAATATATTATTGTCTTATTAAACAAATCTGCATATAATTAAGACATCTAGTGGTTTTCTTAATGTGTTAGATGAATCCCTTTTGCTACAAATGGAGCAACCATTGTTAGCATCAAAATTCTTTTATTTGTTTAATATGAAGCTATTGTTTTCTCTCTTTTTTTCATTCCTTGAAATGGTTTAATATTTTGTTTAAATTAGAATTCCTTCATTATTCTAAAATAATTCAATATTTTATTTAAAATGAAATCTATTTATCATTTTAAAATAAATCAACCATTTATTTAAAATGAAATCTATTTATCATTTTAAAATAAATCAACCATTTATTTAAAATGAAATCTATTTATCATTTTAAAATAAATCAACCATTTATTTAAAATGAAATCTATTTATCATTTTAAAATAAATCAACCATTTATTTAAAATGAAATCTATTTATCCATACTTCTCAAATTATTGAGGTAATAGTGTTGAAGTAAAAGACAATCAAGCATGTGCAATAGACAAAGAGGGAGATCTTTCCATCAATTTAGTCACCTATCTCAGCCTCTAGAACTTATGATAGCTACTAGGCCATCAGTCTGGGGCTCAAGGTGGCTATATATTGATGATTATCCCTAACTGAATGCATACCTATATGAAGGTATCTATCCATGTTACCTTCGAGTTTGCCTTATCATCACTTCCCCAACCTCAAGTACCCTCGCCTTCGGTGGATGACTCAACTTCTTCCACTTACGAGTGTACCTGATCCTACACATTGGCAATTTGTTAGCAGTATCATACTCTTTAATATCTACTAACACCGCTACTCTGCTTAATTATACAAGATCGAGTATTAAAGCACCATCAGCTTAATACATTATTTTTCCATGTCAAAAGGTCCATCTGGGAGGGTCATGACATCCTCCCCCACTAGGACTAAACACCGTCCCTGGTGTTTCTCAGTTTTACACAAGCATACACAATCAAAAGCAAATTATTACAAATATATTTTTTAAAGATCATCAAACAAGAAGGAAAAATATTTTTGCATATCCGCCACTTTCTCCCAAGTGGCATTCCTTTTCGAGAAGTGGTCCCACTAGACCTTACATTGCTCAAGGGTCCGATTTCGCATAGCCTTAGAGTAGAATTTGAGGATCCTTACTGGCATTACTTCAATTACCTCTGGATTTGCCATCTACAAATTAGAAACATCCCACACATGGTCAGGGTCAGCAACATACTTTCTAAGCAAAGATATGTGGAAAGTGTCATGGATTTTTGATAGATTAGGAGGTAAGGCGAGTCGGTATGCAACTAGACTAATCTTCTCAGTGATCTCAAAGGGTCCTACAAATCGTGGATCTAATTTTGTGGACTTGATCACACTTTTCATTGGTTTGACCCTTAGGAACACTTTATCTCCCATCAAGTACTCCCTTGGAGTCCTCTTTAAATCGGCATAACTCTTCTACCTATCAACAGCTTCCTTGAGTCTTTGCCTGATTACCTTTATTTGCTCTTCCATTTATCTGACCATTTTTGGTCCAATCATAGTTCTATCCTCTGGGTTATCCCATGATAGTGGTGTTCTACACTTTCGCCCATACAAGGCATCGAAAGGTGCCATTCCCAGAGAAGAGTGATACCCATTATTGTAGGTAAATTCTACCAATGGTAGATAGTCTTCCCAACGAGACTTGTGATCCATACAATACATGTGAAGCATATCTTCTAGTACTTGATTTACCCGCTCTATCTGACCATCTATTTTAGGGTGGTATGATTGAACTCATATGCAACTTTGTGCCTATTGCCTGGTGAAGGGCTCTCCAAAATTTGAAAGTGAACTTGGAATCCCTATCCGATATAATTACTTCCGAAAATCCATGCAATCGGAACACTTCCTTGAAAAATCTATTAGCCACCACTTGAGCATCATCCTTGGTGCTCCCAGGTATGAAGTGTGCAACCTTGGTCAATTTATCGACTACTACAAATATTGCATCATGCTGGTACCTGGTTTTCGGTAAACCTACTATAAAATCCATTGATATGACCTACCATTTCTATGTAGGTATACTATGTGGGTACAAATATCCTATGGGATGCTTGTGTTCTACTTTAACCTTCTGACATTCAAGGCATCGAGCTACAAAATCTATAATATCCTTCTTCATTCCTACCTAGAAGAAGGTTCTCTTCAGATTTTCCCTCATATTTACCCCTCCGGGGTGAGCTGTATAAGGAGATCTATGGGCTTCTTGCATTAATAGCTTCCTTGAATCCCCTAATTTTGGTATGATGATTCTTCCTTTGTAACACAAAAGGTTATCTATCACCCCAAACTCCTTATTGGCCTCAGGATCCTTGTCTATTCTGGCTCGAATTTCTTGGCAATATTCATCCTGATTTTGCTCCTGCCTTACTTGGTCCATGAGTTTTACGTGACTCCTGGTTATGGCTGCTATGTGTCTCCTTCTACTCAAGGCATCTACAACCTTATTCTCTTTCCCTTTTATGTACTCAATTTCAAAGTCATACTCAATGAGAAACTTGATCCACCTTCTCTGTCTCACATTGAGTATTGGTTGGGTAAATATGTACCTTAGACTTTGATGGTCTGATTTTAACTCGAAAGGTCTTCCTACTAGATAATGGTGCTAGACCTTTAGAGTATGCACTACAATGACTAGCTCTAAATCATGAGTAGCATAATTAACTTCATGCTTTTTAAGTTTTCTTGAAGTATAAGCTACTACTGACTCTTCTTGCATGAGTACTCCCCCTAATCCTTCCAATGATGCATCAGTGCATACTATAAAATCTCCTTGAGGATCTAGAATCTTCAATATTGGTGCGGTAGTGAGTTTTTGCTTCAATAAAGCAAAAGTGGTTTCACACTTTTCTATCCATTTGAATTCCTTCCCTTTCTTCTAGAGGTTAGTTATTGTTGAGGCAATCTTTGAGAAATCCTTTATATAATGTCTGTAATAGCCCGTTAACCCCATGAAGCTCCTTACTTTGGTAACATTAGTAGGGGGTGGCCAATTTAATATGGCTTCAATTTTCTTTGGATCCATAGTAATTCCTTCTATTGATATGATATGCCCTAAATAACGCACCTCTAAAACATAGAAATCGCTCTTGGCTAGATTTTCGTAGAGTTGATTTTCCCTTAGCAACTCTAACATGATCTTGAGATGCTTATCATGCTCTTCCTTGTTTCGAGAGTATATTAGGATGTCATCTAGAAATACAAGGACAAACTGGTCCAGGTGCCTTCTGAACACATTATTCATTAAATTCATGAAGGCGGCTGGGGCATTAGTCAGTCCAAAAGGTAGGATGGTGAACTCATAATGCCCATACCTTGTCTTAAATGTCATCTTGTGAGTGTCCTCCTCATGTATTCTCAATTGGTGATACCCTGATCTTAAATCTATCTTGGTAAACATCATGGCATCTCTTAATTGGTCGAATAAATCTTCGATCCTGGGTAGGGGATACCGATTCTTGATTGTAGCTTTATTCAACATTCTGTAGTCAATACACAATCTTAAGGATCCATCCTTATTTTTCATAAATAAAATAGGTGCACCCCAAGGTGACACACTTGGTTTTATCAACCCTTTCTCTAATAACCCTTGCAATTGTACCTTTAATTCCTACATCTCGATGGGTGACATCCTATACGAAGATCTATGAATGGGTTTCACTCCTAGTATAATATCAATAGTGAAATAAAATTCTCGCACAGGAGGGAGCCTAGGTAAATCCTTAGGAAATACATCCTTGAATTCTTGTAAAATTGGGTGTGTCCCCAACACCTCTTTCTTTCGATCTTTATCAACTTCATTTAGTTTTACTACATAGACAATCCCTCCTTTCCTGAGGGCTTTCTTTAACTACATAGCTGACAACATTTGGGGTTTGAATACCCCTTATTCACTATGGATTCGTAGCCTTTCCTTACCTTCTTTAGAATATTCGATCCATCTATCTTAGAAATTGATTACAACTTTATGGGCCTGTAACCAATCCATCCCTAGGATCACATCGAAGGCATGAAGTGGGGCTACATATAAGCAACCTTCTATGGTCCCACTAGCTAAAGTAATTTCCATCATTGGGAAACATTGGTTTATGAAGTAGGTCTATCTAGATCCATACTCAACCTTCCATCCATGAGCCAAATACCCTAGCCTTTTTGATATATCTTTTGCTAACTTACAAGAAATAAAACTATCAGTGGCTCCACTATCTATTAAGATATTTACTTGCTTATCAAAAATCTTACCTTTTATAATCAATGGGGTGGTTTTCCCCTCAAGCTTCTGACTCCCAGTTGTAGCATAGATCTTATGCATAGGTTCCTTTCCTTTAATGTTGGATGTGCTTGGCCTTGGTCGGTATGGGCACTGGTTAGCAAAATGTGGCCCTCTATAATGGTAACATCCATCCTTGGGCCCTTGTTGCTTTTCTATTTTTGCTCCTCACCCTTAATCATTGGAACTAAAACTTGTGGTTTCTACGGTTGAGGCTTAGCATTATTGGGCTTGTTGCCTTTCTTATAAAAGTTCTTCTTGAACTTCTTTTGGCTTCCATTGAATTTCTTCTCCAGATTTTGAGGGTTCTTAGCCTTTCATTCTTGTTCAACCTCCCACTTTACAACCCCATTGCTATTCCTCTTCTTTAGTTCCTGATGTTCTTGCTCATATAAGGTTTCATATTTGTAATGAAAATGTGACTCTGCTTTCTTTGCTAGGTCATATACCTTTTGCAATGATTTAGGCTCCTGCATCTCTACATCATGCTTTATCCTAGATTGCAATCCATGAGTAAACTTATGAATCCATATTTTCTCATTATAGGTGGGTACATACTTCAACAACTTTACCAGCTTCCTATAGTATATCTCCACTAAGTTGGTTCCTTGCCTTAAACTGGCAAATTCCTCAAATTTTAGGGCATAGAAATGTTCTGTGAGGAACCTCTTCTTGAATATGACTATGAATTCCTTCCATGGAATGTCTATTGGTTCAATATTAGTTTCCTCATAGTAAGTTTCCCACCAATCTAGGGCAGCTCCTTCAAGGTAAATAGTAGCCCAAACCATTTGGGTTCCTGAAGAATATCCCTTTACTATGAAGAAAACTTCCAGTTCCCTTAACCAAGCCTCAGCTGCATCTCCCTCTCCTTCTCCATCGAATTTGGAGATACATATATTCTTTAGGTCTCTTACCATCTCCTTTTCTAAGAGGGTTCTAGCTTGTATCTATTCCATTGTCAACCCCTCAACTTGGTTAACTTCTGAATCTCTAGCTTGCAAATTTTGGTTTGCAATAGTTTCTAGCACTTGTCTTAACTGATCTTGTAATTCAGCAACTATGGTAGTAAGATCTTCTATTCCCATATTGGGAATTTCTGGACCCTCATTCTAGATCTCTTCTTTGACATTACTTTGTCGAGTCTGTCTAGGTGGAGGCCTTTCTATCCTGGCCTTAGGTGGCATCTTGATCTAGTTTCAACCAAGAAAAGAATTAGATCACAACTTCATCTTAAATTGAATCACTAACTCAAACCACATTACAGAGTTCTTCTTTTCTAATCATTAGAAATCTAACTAGGATAAGGTTCCAAGGTTATGATGTATCATTAATACCAAAGCCCATACTAAGGTATCATAACATTCATCTTCCCTTGGAATCAATTCCATTAGATTCTAAATAAGTAGAGACTCTAGGTTATCCCAAATTTTAGCTTAATCCTAAGCAAGCCTTCATTGGAGATTCTTGAATCTCTTTCAGCACATAAGAAGCTCTATACCCTCGAACCTAGAGCTCTGATACCAAATGTAATGACCCAAAAATCAAGAAACAAGAAAACACACAAAGATAGAAATAATTTTTTTTTGACTAAGGAGAAGGATTCATAAATCCCTAACCAACCTTAGATTAACTTAATGTTTAACAACCCCTAAGTTTCTTAAGAACTATACCACACAAGATTCCCCTCACGCAAGTCCCTTCTACGTAGGCATATCTAATGTCATGCACATAAGTCCATCCATCTCATCATTCTTGATGAGCTAGACTTACCACCTTCAATCATTAGAAGGTGTATACACATCTCCATATTCCACACAAACCATTATGTGTGGGTATGCTACGTATACTATGAGTTAAGCTATCAATATTATCCTCTGACAAGCTATCTTAACTCTAGTATGATCTTCTAAACCTAGTACCAATCTCCCTAAGGGGGTCTCAAGCCCTTAGGTTAACCTCTAAGTTCACCTAGAACTTACTATTATTTTATGATAATTAACAACACAAGAACATAAAGAATAAATCTAGATACTAAATCTAACAAAACATGAATCATTAAACAAGCAAGGATAACCAAATATAAATCATCAATTAAAGAGTAACATGCGAAGAAAAGGTTTAAATACAATTACATTCAATAATGAAATACAAGGTGCAATAGTCATATTGTTCATTTATTACATAAGTAGGTATGGTAAACCCCATACCTTCAAACAATACTTTACATCAATTTCATCGAGGAAATCTCCCCACAAATCTAATCTATTGCATAATTAAGCAAGATGTAAGGTAGAGAGCAAACTTGTGCATTGGTCCATCTCATGACTTTGGTCCTCCCACTCTTCCATCGATCAAGTGAGGATAGGAGGGGATCAGGACACTCATGGTTCTGGATAGACATGCTTCTAAATGCATTTAATCATTTCAATGCCAAATTGCAACTATACAAATAACCCAAGCAATTCAACTTTCCAAAGCATAGTGAATATCATAGAAACTACTCTTTCTATTTTCCCCTCTCATCTCCCCATGAGAGTTATTCAACAATGCATCAAGATCATTTGCTAGCTTGTAATAAATGACTAAACCTTTATCCAACAATTAAAGTCCCATACCTTTAATTACCAAATAATCTAGGTTCACAATTATTTACCAAATTAAAGCCAACTACTTTAATCCATAAATAACTCCTTTCCTTCATTTCATGAATTAAAGACCCATACCCTTAATTCATAAAAAAACCACATTTCATATTTATTTAATCCATTAAAGCCAACTACTTTAACTTATAAATAAACCTTTTTCTTCATTTCATGAACTAAAGTCCCATACCCTTAATTCACAAAACAAACCATTTTCATATTTATTTAATCCATTAAAGCCAACTACTTTAACTTATAAATAAACCTTTTTCTTCATTTCATGAACTAAAGTCCCATACCCTTAATTCATAAAATAAACCATTTCCATATTTATTTAATCCATTAAAGCCAACTACTTTAACTTATAAATAAACCTTTTTCTTCATTTCATGAACTAAAGTCCCATACCCTTAATTCACAAAACAAACCATTTCCATATTTATTTAATCCATTAAAGCCAACTACTTTAACTCATAAATAAACCTTTTTCTTCATTTCATGAACTAAAGACCCATACCCTTAATTCACAAAACAAATCACATTCCATATTTATTTAATCCATTAAAGCCAACTACTTTAAATCATAAATAAACCTTTTTCTTCATTTCATGAATTAAAGACCCATACCCTTAATTCACAAAATAAACCATATTTCATTAACTAACATCTCATAGTTTCTAACTAATGAAAACATACTGGGTTCTTTTCCCACTATCTAAAATTTACCTATTTTAAATAATGAAATACATGAAGTACCCCTTTTCCATTAATCTAGACCACTATTTTAATAATGAGATTTACATAAAGAAAACCCTTCTCTTTTATTCATTAAAATAGAAATTAATTAATGAACCATAGAAAGAAAATCTTTTACTACTAAACAAGATTTCAACACTCAAATTAATGGAACTTAATCAAGGCTTTCTAACCAAGTACCCTATAACTTCCAAACAACCATGTCTGCTGCTAAAACCAGCAAGCAAGGGATAGAGCACACTAGGTGCCCAAATTAAAAGTGATGAGAGTGCACTTGAAGAAACACATACCCCTAGCTAACTTACCACAATGGCGAACATCTATGATAAGGAAATAGAGGACAACGTGAGTCATTGATCCACATTGGAGGTATATAAAATGCTACAGTTGCGGAGACTTTACATAGCCTCTTCAACATTGCTAACCATAGCCCACAATAGAGCTTAACATAGCCCACATGTGGGCTCCACACCACAAATCATGTGGACCTCACACAACCAATCATGCGGGCTTCACATAGTCAATCACACAGGCTTCACACAACAACCAGTAAGATTTTTCCATAGCAGCAAAGGTTTAAACAAAGCCAACAACAAAGTTGGCCATAGCCAATACAGCGAAGGCCTACCCAAGCCAATAGTGAATATTAACATAGCAAAGGCTTACCAAGCCAATGTAGATCTCGACACAAAGAAGGTTCAAAAATCCAACACAGATCTTGAGACAACAAAGGCTTACAAAGCCAACGTAGAGCTCGACATAATTAAGGCTCACGAAGCCAATGCAGCCAATATGTGAGGCTACACATAGCCAGCACACAAGGCTACATACAACCAGTATGTGAGGCTACACATAGCCAGCACGTGAGGCTTCACATAACACTTTAACAACTAAAACCAGTGGTAAAACCATAAATGCATATTTAAAGGAGTTCCATGAGTCCAACCTAGTTTTTTATGCCATGACTGGCTTACTTGGTTGCTGAAGAACGTATGTTTCCTCCTCTATGCACGGTATATTCTTCTCACTTCATTGGTGCTTGTTGTTTATACCTTCTCCTTAGTTATCTTGCCTCCTTCTCTTCTCTTTTTTAATCTGATGCATAGCCTCCTCCCTCTTGGATTTCGTCCACTACCTTCCCACCATAACTTCCCATGCTTTGTTAAGTTTTAGAGGGGATGTTTTCTTCCTTTCCGCCTTCCCAAGGCACTGTGAAAATGGAAGTCATCCTCCACATTGATGAAGCCATCGCACTTTTCAATTAAGACATCCCTTCATGCTTAATGAGGCCATCCTCCACATCAATGAGGCCATCCCCTCATGTCAGTGGGAAGCTTCACCTCGTTTGCTGATCTGATGAAGGAGGCAGGTTTCCATAGTCTTTGTTTCTATTCTTTTTTTAAACCAATCAATAGATTATTATCTTATTAAACAAATCCACATATAATTAAGACACCGATAATTTTCTTAATGTGCTAGTGTAGCACCCTAAAATTGGCACGATTAAACCATCAGTAAAAAGTAGAAATTTGAATTTTAACTCCGAAACAGCTCGTTAACCACTTACCTCATTTTTTGTGCCATTTTTAGAGGTTGTTTTGACCGTTGGACGATATCATCATCGATCTAACGATATCGTCGTCAATCTAAGGATATCGCCCCAAATCTAACCAATTCTTCAGAACAGAACGTCCAGATGATTTCATCCCAAAACCAAATTTTTGCAATTAGCTTTTGTTCCAACGACCTCTCCAACTTGGGCAGAAGCATGTCTACACGGTTGGAGATTCCCACATTGAGGATCTCCCAGATTGGGATGATCCCCAACCTCCTAACCTCCCCCTAATCCTATATAAACTAAGATTTTCCTAGTTTATCCCCCTGACTCCCTACCTGGCTGCCTAACTGATTATTTCCCTAATTATTTTGCACTTGTGTTTTCAATTTTTGTTGCAGGATTTCATTGTGTTTCAGTCGGAGGTAGCTCGGATCGTCGTAGGTGATTCAACTACAATTCTAGACGATCCTGTCAAGATCGGCGATGATCTTGTACGATTACAGATGATCTGGTCTACAATTCAGCTTGGGGGCAATCAGAGCCCTGAGTTTGCATTCTCTATCTCATTTTCCTTATTTATTGGTGCATTAGATTAATTTACTTATGTTTTGCATCTTGGAGTTCACCTCATTTAGCATAATTGCATGATAAAATTCAAAATAAGTTTCCAAAATAGTGCATCTCATTTAATTTGATATCTAGATTTATCATTCAAACATCTATACTCTTATTTCTATCATTTTGCATCATTCTTGCAATTGTATTTTTGGTTTTTGGTGTCTATTTTCTTGATTGCAGGTTTTTGACGAATTCGCCTAACGAATTCATCAGGTCGCTAATGATCTTGGGTGATCTCGGATGATCTCCTATGATTTGGGATGATTCTGTACAATTACAGACGATCCTGTCATATCTGAGATGATCTGGACTCCTACAAGCTTCAGAATCTTCATCAGACATCAAAAATCAGGTGTACTCTTCTCCATTTTATATATTCTCTGTATTCAATCACATTAGGATTCATTTATGTCTTCTGTCTTCATATAAATCAGAATATTCATATAGAATAGCTTAGCTTCATTTTTGCCAACCTAGGAATCTGAATGATTGAACATAAAACGAATAAATCAAACCCATTCTCAAACCTAGGCATGGAAACTGCCACTCAAAGTTTCCTGGTGAACCCCACCATCCATCGAAAATTCACCTTTATACCCCTCCCCCGAGAGGCGCGACCTTCAAAGGGCCTCTCCATCCGAGGTATTGTTCCATCCTTTTCTCACCCCCTTTCGGGTATGGATCCTTTAGCCTGAAGGTAAGGGTGCAAAAAATTTAGGCGATACATTTTTGTGAACCCGACGTGAAACTAAAAACACCTTTTGAAAACAATCCAAAAAAAAAACACATTATTAAGAACATCTAGAATCATTAGAAAACTGTTAAATTTGCATATCATACTTAGATGGTAGATTATAATAGAAGACGAGTTGTCTCCATAAATGTTGAAAATCAATTAATGGCCATAGAGATTACTTTTGTGCTTAGAGTACCTCAAACATATAGAGCCCAACCTTTGTGGGATGAACTTGATAGGAGATTGGGTATTATTGAATCTAGATCTGCAGAACTTAGGCAAATTAAGAGGTTTGTCCTAGATAGAATCTTGGATCTTGATCGAGGTGACTTTGTATCATGAACTTGAGAGAGCTTGCCATAGGTGGTTAGCCGATAAAAGAGCACTTGTGTCTTCTAAATTATACACCTTTGAGGAATACCTTGAGAACGTAGTTGTAGTACATAAATTTCTATCTCGTGTAGAGGATCAAGAAGTCATTCTTACGAATAGAAAGAGATGGAATAGAGTTCCTAGAGCTGTGTTGTATCGAGAGTATTGCCATGAACTTTATTTTTACATGTCAGAGTCTAAAATAGATCATATTACCATAGCACACTTTGTCAAGTTCTTGAAAAACAACTTCCAATTTGAAGAGGAGCATTTCATGACTCTCGATGAACTTGACCCTATCAATGATATCCATAAACTATTCATAGAAAGCTAAGTGATTCTTTCTACTATTGTTTCTTACAACTAGCATGTTGTTTGTTATTTTTTATTCTCACAAAATAATAATATAATAAAATCACAAAAAAAAAACAAAACAAAAACAACAAAACATTTCCTTTTAAAATATTATAGTAGGTATATAGTTAAAATATATACCTCTCAACCCTATCGCATATATATATATATATATATATATATATATATATATATATATATATATATATATAAGTATATATATTTGCTAAAACCTAAGTTTAGCACAATGCCTAGACTTAGGAATGGAAAACAAACCGAAGAAGATGAAGATTGGTTAGGAAGACCATTAAGCGACCAAAATGTCCCTCCCGAGGACCAAGTTCGGGAAGAAGAAACCCTAGACCAGCAAGAAGAAGAGCTTGTTGTAGGAAATGAACAAGAAGAAACTATTAGAGAGGAAGGATCCTCATCCCCTAAAATATCTCCGGGAGGAGCTATCACTTTTGAGAACATGGAACAATTCTAGAAGTTCATTAACACTAATATTGGTGTTTTTAATAGAGCAGCCCATATGGACAAGGATCAAATTAGTGACACTCAAGAAACTCTAGAAGAAGTATTTCAAACACACACTAATCCCTTGTCCTTTATTGAACAAGAGAGTGATCAAGCTGGACCATCCAATTTGGATATAGTAGCTGCGATCCAGAGCATGCAACAACAATAGGTTACCCAACGATCTAAAGTGCCTGTTAACAAGCCTAGGGTCATTCCCGCACAAAATAAACCATCATTTACTACTCTATTTTGCCAAGCTCTTGATCAACATACCTCAAATCAACAAAAACCCAAAACAAAACCGAACACCAATTACCAACAATCTAAGGTACAACATAATACTATTACAAATCCCCTTCATAATACTCTTCCTACCAACACTTTGCATAATAGCAATATAACATCTAATCCTTGTGTCACACCATCATACGCTCATAGATCCCATACCTATGTGCCACCGAACCAATATGGTGGAAAAACTAGCAATCTGGAAGTCGTGGTGAAACAGTTAGTTTCTCGCATGGACCAGATAGATCCCTACCATCCCTCGTACAATTATCGAGAGATGTGTAGTCATCATTTAGATCCTATAGTCGTAGCACAGTCGTATCCTAAACATATCCTAAAAATTTTCCTATGCCTATTCTTCCCATATATAAAGGAATCAAAGATCCCATAGAGCATCTTCGTATGTTTAGGATAGCATGTCATGATATATCACATGATGACTTGTTATTACTAAAAATATTCCCAAAAAGCTTGGGAGGAATGGCATTAGAGTGGTATTATCAATTACCCACTAATTCTTTGAGGAATTTTGAAGAAACTGCAGAGTCTTTTGTTCATCAATTTAGTGCCTACATCGAAAGATATGTGACCATTAAAGATTTGTATAACTTAAAACAGGGCAAAGAGGAATGCTTTGCTGATTTCCTAGCTAGGTGGAGACAGTTGATAGGAAAATTGCACTTTGTGTTACCTTATAGGGAGATGTTGGACATCTTTATTAATAATTTGCAAGAGCAACTATCTTACGAATTATCAATTGCTACCTTGACCACCTTCGATCAGGCTATAGACTTAGCCCGAAGAGTGGAAGATGCTCTCATTAGGAGAGGCCAACTTAAAAAGAGAGATGATGAGAAAACATCCAAAAATCAATATAAGAATAAACAAGTTGTGGGTGATGGAGTCACCGATAGCAGAAATACTGCTAATGTTAATGTTGCGAAGGTAGCGGAGAAGTTTGTACTGAAACCTCTTGATAGACCTCCTCGAGAATTTACTAGGTTAAATCAACCTTTATCAACTATTCTATCACAATTATTAGAATGAGGTTTGATTCAATTACCAAATATTCGGGAACCTGATCCAACTATACCCGGATACGAGCAATTTACTGTGACTTCCATAGAGGACCTGGACACACTACCAACTCTTGTAAAATATTAAAACATAAAATACGGGACTTGATTGATAACAATGAGATGGAGGTGCAAGCCTTTCAACCTAAGCAAAATCCTCCTAATAATGTTCAAAAGAACACCCCACAAAACCAGAATCAGAATGCCAATCAGTCATTGGACATCTTTCAACATCCCTTACCAAAACATGGTAAGGAGGTGGCTAATCAAGTTGAACATCATAATGTCCCTCCTCCTGCCCAATATGTAGGAACTATTAGTGGGCATTTACCTATTCATGATCTAGAAATATTTGACACAAATTTATCCATGGTTACAACTAGGCATCTATATAATATTTAGATACCTGATCTTAGTGATACAGAATACGAGACTGAGAGTGATATGGAAATCACATCAAATCAATCGAATAGTTCTAAAGATGAATCGGATCCTATTCACCCTATCACAAGTTATATGGTTCCAAAAGAGCCATTTCCAAGAAGAGTCACTACTAGACCATCGTCTCATCGATTACTTTCTAATGAGCTAGCTATAAACGCTAGACCAAGACCCATTCATCATCCGTAGAATAATATTGTGGGTACCATTGGAGTCATTACTAGACAACAGGCTCAAAATTCTCAACAAGATCAAATTTAGAATGGTGGATCAGCTCCATTTGTTTTGAAGGTTCCTAATAAAGGGAATCATTCACCTAATGTTCAACCTAAACCTCCTTATAATATTAATGAACAATTATCAAATATTACAACTAGAATTTCTCTCTTGGACCTTTTAAGATCTTCTCCTACACATAGAGATGAATTAATGCTCACATTAAGTCAGATGATGGTACCACAAGACATTCAACTTGAAGCCATGGTCGATACTATAATAACTCATGAAGTTGATTGTATTGACTTTCGGGATAGAGACATACCGCAACATAGTTTACATAAAGATAACCCCTTGTATATTACTTGCCTTAATTGGAGATGTAGCAGTCAAACGAGTTTTGATTGATAATGGTTCATCTTTAAATATCTGCACTTTTGACTTCTACCAAATATTTGGGTTTAGAAGTGATGAAATGAAAAGAAGCTGATATGATCATAAAAGCTTTCAATGACGAAACACAAGAAACGTGTGGAGTTATTACCATTCCATTGCAGGTTGGTCCAAGAACCTTGGATACAATTGTGTTTATTGTACATTGCCTTGCATCATACAATATACTCTTGGGTCGTCCTTGGATCAACGCGATGCGAGCTATTCCCTCAAATTTACATCAATGTGTTAAGTTTGAATTTAAGAATCAGTTGGTTACCATTCATGGTGATCCAAGACCCTTTGATATGTGTGCTTTGGTAGAACCTATTGGAGTTCAATTTTACCCCGCTCTGTCATCCACACATCCTAATTCTCATTATCCATCTAAACGTGTGAAACTCACACCCACAACGTCATCTACTTCTTCTCCATCAGTTGCACCTCCACATATAGCTCAACCATCTTCTGAACAAACCGCATTAGGACCTAAGAAAGATCCTAATCCCACAACCAATGTCTCTTGTTCTACTCCTATAACTTCCATACCTTTAATAGACCCATCTATCAAAACCTCTACACCATCTACATCCACCAAATTCATATTTTCTGCATCGAAAGACGTAGGGAATGTTCCTTCTACCTCTTATGCTCTTATTGATGAGCTCTTACCCGATCTATCTAAAATTCTTATATCAGAAGAAACGAATGCTTCTATGCAAGATTCCCTTATTTTAAATAATTTACCACCATCTCCTCATACCTTGGGCCTCCCACAGCCTATGGGAAGTATTTACCAAGTCGGGAGCTGTGCCTTTATTTATAAGGGATATGACTGGGGTAGAATACCCAGAAACATCATAACTCATTATGATGGATATGCTCGATGTTATTTTACTAATGAGTATATTAAAGCCAAACCTATAATGCTTAAATTGGGATATAAAGGGAAAGGTTTGGGACCTTTCCAGAATGGTATGAAAGAACCTTTTGAGGTAGAAGCGTGGCCTGCTCGATGTGGTGTGGGCCTATTTTCTAGTAAGGGTCAACCATTCCCATTTGAGGATGATGACCATCTTATATGTTACCAAGATTATTTAGATGAACGTGATGCTTTGCGTTTAATGAATAAGACATTCACATGTAATATGCTATCTATAGCTTATCCTGAGATGATCGTTGAATTCGACGATGAGTTGGAGGGAGATATCTTTCATGATGTCTCCATTGAGGAATTATTACATAATGGATTTTATTTTGATGGCTCTATACCTAGTATAGCCCAGCTTGAGGACACGACTCCTCAAGATGAATTATCCAAGCTAACCTTGGAAGAATTACAAGAATTGGGCGTTTCACCCGCCCCACCTAATTTTGAGAGAGATCTACACATGGAAGTAGAAAATGTCATAAAAATTAACATTGGAACCAACGATAACCCTCACATAATCAACATTGGATCAGAATTGAGTCAAGAAAAATAGGATAAATACATTGCATTTCTTAAAGAATATGAAGATATTTTTGCTTGGAAATATGAAGATATGCCAGGTTTAGACCCTTATGTAGTTATGCATCACCTAGTAGTGCATCCGGATGCTAAACTCATTAAGCGAAGCTTAGAAAAATGCATCCTAAAGTGGCCTTACTAGTCAAAGGGGAGTTAGAAAAACTCTTGAATGTTATTTTTATACAAGCCATTGACTATGCTGAATGGATCTCGAATGTAGTTCCAGTAACTAAGAAAGAAGCTACTAAGATTAGGGTTTGTACAGACTTTAGATATATTAATGTTGCATGCCCTAAAGATGATTTTCCCCTTCCCAATATGAATCAGATCATTGATTTTACTACTGGGAGTGGAATGATATCCTTAATGGATGGATTTTTTGGTTATAATCAGATCAGGATAGCTCCTGAAGATCAGGCTAAAATAGCCTTTATTACCCCTTGGAGGACTTTCTATTGGAAAGTGATGCCATTCGGTTTGAAGAATGCAAGTGCAACCTATCAACAAGCCATGACTTATATCTTTCATGATATGATGCATGATATACTACATGATTATGTAGACGACATTATAGCTTGTTCTACTAAAGAAGATGACCATTTAGATGACTTGAGAAAAGTATTTGATCGGTTAAGGAAATATCTTATCCGATTGAATCCAGCCAAATGTATATTCGGAGTTAAGTCAGGTAAATTATTGGGGGTTATAGTTTCTTTACGTGGCATCAAAATTGACCCTCTCAAGATTACGACTATCACTGATATGCCCGCACCTACAAATATATTTGAATTACGGAGTCTACAAGGTAAGCTTCAAGCTATCTATCGCTTCATTGATAAGCTGGCAGATAAAACTAGACCCTTTCTTAAGCTTCTTAAGAAGGATGTCTCTTTCCATTGGGACGACGAATGTAAGGAAGCATTTGAACTCCTCAAACAATATCTTCTTAACCCACCTATACTTTCACCACCTAAACCTGATCGCCCATTTATCTTGTATATTTTTGCTTTAGATTTTGCTTTAAGAGCTATGTTAGCTCAACTTGATGATGATAAAAGAGAGCGTGCTAATTATTACATTAGTAGAATATTAATTAGTTATGAAACCTGCTACATAGCATTAGAGAAGTTATGTTTAGCAGTCGTATTTTCTACACAGAAACTATGCCATTATATGCTCAGTCAAAAAATATACATTATTTCTAAATCTGATCCCTTGCGGTATCTCATGAGTCGACCTTATTTGTTTGGTCATACAATGAAGTGGGTTCTTTCTCTAAGCAAGTTTGAACTCACATTTATAGGATAGAAGTCTGTTAATGGTCAAATCATAGCAGATCAATTAGTTGTTGCACCCTTAGAGTCCACCCATCCCCTCGTCATTGAGTTTCCTGACGAATGCCTTAACCTAGAGGCGGATCATTCAAAGCAATGGTCCTTATACTTTGACGGAGCTCGATGCATGAGTGGGGCTGGTGCAGGTATTATTTTGATATCTCCATAGAAACATCTCATACCTCTATCCTTTAAATTAATGTTTGCCTGTACTAATAACACTGCTGAATATGAGGCTCTAATCCTTGGATTACAAGCTGCCCTAGCACTAAAAATTAAAAATCTATTAGTTTTCGATGATTCTCAACTTGTTATAAATCAAATTAACGATGTTTATCAGACCAGAGATGATAAATTGCACCCATATAAAGCATATGTATTACAATTAATATCTTTATTTGATAAAGTTACCTTGGAAGCTATTCCTAGAACTAGCAATCATGCGGCTGACGCTATGGCCGCAACTACATCTCTTTTACCCTTGGAGTTAGATGACGAATATGCTACCATCATTATTCGTCTACTCTAGGAACCCGCTTCAACTAAATCATTCTTGAAACCTTTGGACGTGTTTCTAATCAATGAAACTATTCTTGAACTTTGGTACACTGACATCCTCAATTTTCTTCAAAATGGGACCTTCCCTGAAGGTTTTAATAGAAACCAACACCGGTTATTACATAGACAAGCAAGTCGCTTTGTAATAATTGGCAATACATTATATAGGAGATCTTTTGAATGTATCCTATTAAGATGTTTGAATCTAGAAGAGTCTAGATCAGCTTTGAGTGAAGCCCATGATGGATCTTGTGGGGGACACTTTAGTGGTAGCGCCATTGCTAAGAAGCTCCTTAGGATAGGATATTTTTGGCCTACCATGGAGAATGATGCACATGATTACGTGCGGCATTGCAACAAGTGCCAGAAACACATTGACCTTGTCCATGCACCTATACAAGAACTGCAGGCTATTTCATCTCCTTGGCCCTTTTCAAAATGGGGCTTAGACATCATCAAAAAATCAATCATGTGTCATCCGATGGACACAAATTCATCATAACCGCCATCGAGTATTTTACAAAGTGGGTCGAAGCTATGCCCTTAGCTTCTTGCATTGGAACACAAGTTTCCAAGTTTATTCTTAATCAAATTATTTGTAGGTTCGGAATTCCTGCAAATCTCATCTCGGATAATGGAACTTGTTTCAAAAACAAAGATGTAAAGAAACTATGTCAAAAATATAAAATTCAACATCGTTGGTCCACTCCCTATTATCCTCAGGGTAATGGCCAAGCAGAAGCATCTAATAAAACATTAATTAAAATCCTCAAGAGACTGGTCAATAAATCGGCCATGATTGGCACATTCAATTATATCCTACTTTGTGGGCTTATCGAACTAGCATTCGTACTCCCACGGGAACTTCACCTTTTGTTTTGGTTTATGGCACTGAAGTTGTTTTTCCCTTTGAACTAGAAGTTTCTTCTTTGGCTCTGCTACTTCAAGATACTGAAGTAGGAGATGAATATCATGTTGGCAGATTTAGTCAGTTGGAACTCCTAGATGAGAAGCACATTAATGCTTTGGAGCATATTCGTGCCTACCAGAACAAGCTCAAACGAGCATATCTCAAGAAAGTTCATAATTGATCCTTTGAGATCGACGACCTCATCTTAAAAGAAAATAAAAAAAATACTAATGCAACTAAAGACCTTAAAGGCAAATTTGAGCCTAACTGGCTTAGGCCATATATTATCACTGCTAAATTTGGATCGGGAGCATACAAATTAGCTACCTTAGATGGTAAAAATCTTAAATAACCTGTGAACATTATGCATCTTAAGCGCTATTATGCATAAATCTGGTAATTTTGTCACTGTATATATTATACATATTGTCTCATATTAGTAATTCATATAAAAATTTCAAAAACAGTAATATTATGTATTCTCTCAATTCATAAATTAAAATCAAAATCATCAAAATCCTCAAAAACATCTTCTATTTTGCACCTGTCAATTCTTGAAGTATTGTAGTTATATTTTCAGTTATTTTGGATAAATTAGCATTTATCTGGAACCCCTCACTTTCACACTCACACAAATAAATATCTTGATCTTATTTGGTATGATTATTAATCTCTATTATATCAAAGTTCACAGTTGAATTAAATAATTTTTTGAGCATAGAGAACTGATCTTGTTATTTACTTGAACCAAGTACACCTTTTCACATTAAAATGATTTCATTGCAAATTCAAAATGTTGCTACACAGTAGAAGTGGTCTCTTGAGTGAAAATTTTTCCCTGCTATCCTATCATGCACATGGTCTAGAATCTTTGAGAATTGACAAAAGGACAAGCTCACCCCTGACCAGAATAAAAATCCCTTGCTTTACAGCCAATCCGAGCAAGTATCCCTAGTATAGGAAGAAAAATAAAATCAAGAAAAATCATGAGAAAAAGAGAAATTATTTAGAAGCATTATTGCAGTATCATTTTGTACCATCTCAGCAATATTTCAGCATTATCTCAGTGTCAAGCAAAATACAAAATACAAAATATATATATATAGAACAAAAAAAGAAAAGAAAAAGCAAAAAACAATAAATCCCCCCCCTTTTTTTGAAAGAAGGAAGTGTGAAGCTTGAATCCCTGGAAGTTTCAATTATTCGAAAACCATGAGGTAAACCCTATAACAGGTGATTTGTGCCCAACTTGCTTGACATTGGGTAACTCCTAGCGTGGTGATACGTCTGTCACATTAGCGACCTTATTTTGTACACACCTATGTCCGCTTATGGATCAGCTAGCTCTTGATGACCCGAATTACATAGTAGTCTGGTACGGTTACATGCATATAAATCATGGTCAATGAACACTCATTTGGTTAATTCAAATTACTTGTATCAAATTATCTTGCTCAAAATCGGTAAATGAACATTACAATTGCACACACATTTGTGTTTGAGAGATTTTGTATCATTATGATAGATCAAGATCGGCAATGAACTCACGTATGCACACGGGGTTCCTTATAAATCTAAATTTTTTCTTTGAGATAATTTAAAATATTTATTCAAATATTCTGAATAATTTGACTTTCTTACTTGAAAATATCTGCTTAGCGTAAAATCAATTATATACATTTTTTTTTTCTTCCAAAAATCCAAATTTTTCTTGCAAAACATGTTCAAAATCTAGCAATAAAGTCACATTTATACTTTTTTTTACTTTCGCAACGATGGTATAGTTCCTAAACCTAAATTGGAATTTTATGCCTAGTGCAAGTCCTTGTATATTTTTTGTTTATCTCAAAATCAAAAATCAACTATGCAATAAAACTATTATATCAATTTCTTCTTTGGATTTCGCGATGATGGTATAAGTCTATACCTAAAATTCTATGCCTAGCGCAAACCATCGTTCTAATTTTATTTCCCATTTATTTAATCCATAAAAGCATATGGCTTAAATTATTATGTTACACAATTGTGCTTTAAAAAGAACGAAAACTTCCTTATTTCATTTCATTATGTCAAAACATTCATTTTTTGTGACACTGGTATAATTCCTAGGGAATTGTTCAAATTTCTATCATACTTAGGAATTTTATGCCTAGCAAAAATCATATTTTTAATATTTCATGCATAATATTTTCATGGAAATCTGAAAACAAATCATCACTAGTTTTCATCATCACAACACAAAGTCTTAAGAAAGTCTCTTAAGCACCCTTTTACTTTTAGCAATATTTCTCTCATATCGGGATTAGCTTGATGACCTAGCGAGCAGCGACTCCATGAAATGGTCATGTAACAGCGACAATGTCCTTTTAAATTATTGTTAGAAGTCGCTTTATTTTCATCAAAACACACCACAACAACCAGTTTTTTTACATCAGATTATTTCATTTAATTTTATAGCATGACATAAAATTATACTATTTTCAACGACATAATTACATGAATATTCAATCAAAAATTAAAATATTAAAGCATCATAAAACACATGCACAAGTTATATCACAAAAATAACATCATATATATATCAAGAAGAATATACATCATATCAAAACAGATTGGTATGCCACAATCTATACCCTGGCATACTAAATCATCTCAAAAATAGTCTATGTACAATGTGCATCTAGTCTCGAGAAGACCTTGAGCTCTTAGCTTCATCTCCTCTCCCGCCATGAGGTGGAGGAGGTGGTCCCATCAAATCCCATCCTGTGTCATGGGTCCTCGATGTCGATCATGATGATGTCCTCAATGACCCCATCCTGATCGACTTCGTGATGTCGGCTGGCAACTGTATCCTCTGGCCCTCTAGAACCAGCTGGTAGTACACTCCTTGATAGAACACGGTCTAAGCAACCGACCGTGCCAGCTCTAGAATGCTCACCCCTTCGCTCCGAGCCCTGAGTCATGTAGCCTCATCCTATAGAGTCTGCAACTGAGCTTGTAGGCAGGCATTCTCCAACCGAAGAGCTGCCATATCGTTGCTCTCCCCCACCCCGACACCCTTGCCCCTATCGTGCGATGGTGGCCTATACCTCTTCTAAGGAGGGAGTTTATCTCTCCTCTCTTCTCTCCTATCCTCCCTCCTCTCCATCTATTGTTGTCTCTCCAGAGCCTATGGTGCTCTCTGATGTCTCTCCTGAGGAGGCCATCGTTGATCCCTCCCTTTGTGACCTCTCATTGCCTCGATGGCAGCCTGGTGCTGCCTCTCCATATGTTGCACTACGATGTGCATTAGACCCTGTGTCCTCGTCATCTGAGGAGGGTGAATGCCTGCATACCAGGCATCATATCCATCTGCTATCCCTGCATCATCCCCATCCACTGGCTGAATGGGGGCATCATCAGCATCCTGACTCCAGAACCATTGTATTTTTGGAGCTCCGCTCAGTGTGGTACTATCCTGCATAGTACAAGAGTACTCATAATCCCTAAGAGTAGGGATCCCTTGTTGTAGATCGAACTGCCTCAAAAATTGGTCATAGCGATGGAGCTCTACCTCTCCCCACTCTGTCCTCAACCATATGACTCACTTGATGCGAGCCAACTCCTATTCATCCTCTACCAACCCTGGATGCTCTCTCCATGGTCTCCAGGTGATCCGATCTGGGGTGAGGTCATCCAGCAACCACTGGGATGTCGATATATCTATCTATCACTGTGACCCTCTCTAGAGCCACCAGTAGATGGAATCGTCTACGAAATCCACAGAACGTCCAGACGATTTCCTCCCAAAACCAAATTTTCACAATTAGCTTTTGTTCCAACGACCTCTCCAACTTGGGCAGAAGTGTGTCTACGTGGTTGGAGATTCCCACGTTGAGGATCTCCCAGATTGGGATGATCCCCAACCTCCTAACCTCCACCTAATCCTATATAAACTGAGATTTTCCCAATTTATCGCCCTGACTCCCTCCCTAACTCCCTCCCTGACTCCCTACCTGGCTACCTGACTAATTATTTTGCACTTGTGTTTTCAAGTTTTGTTGCAGGATTTCATTGTGTTTCATCCGGAGGTAGCTCGGATCATCGTAGGCGATTCAACTACAATTCTAGATGATCCTATCAAGATCAGCGATGATCTTGTACGATTACAGACGATCCGGTCTGCAATTCAGCTTGGGGGCAATCAGAGCCCTGAGTTTGCATTCTCTATCTCATTTTCCTTATTTATTGGTGCATTAGATTAATTTAATTCTATTTTGCATCTTGGAGTTCACCTCATTTAGCGTAATTGCATGATAAAATTTAAAATAAGTTTCCAAAATAGTGCATCTCATTTAATTTGATATCTAGATTTATCATTCAAACATCTATACTCTTATTTCTATCATTTTGCATCATTCTTGCAATTGTATTTTTGGTTTTTGGTGTCTATTTTCTTGATTGCAAGTTTCTGACAAATTTGTCTGGTCGCTAACGATCTTGGATGATCTCGGATGATATCCTATGATTTGGGATGATTCTATACAATTACAGATGATCCTGTCATATCCGAGACGATATAGACTCCTACAAGCTTCAGAATCTTCATCAGACATCAGAAATTAGGTGTACTCTTCTCCATTTTATATGTTCGTTGTATTCAATCACATTAGGATTCATTTATGTCTTTTGTCTTCATATAAATCAGAATATTCATATAGAATAGCTTAGCTTCATTTTGGCCAACCTAGGAATCTGAATGATTGAACATAAAACGAACAAATCAAACCCCCTTTCAAACCTAGGCGTGGAAACTGCCACTCAAAGTTTCCTGGTGAACCCCACCATCCATCAAAAATTCACCTTTATACCCCTCTCCCGAGAGACGCAACCTTCAAAGGGCCTCTCCATCCGAGGTATTATTCCATCCTTTTCTCACCCCCTTTTGGGTATGGATCCTTTAGCCTAAAGGTAAGGGTGCGAAAAATTTGGGCGATACAGCTAGACTGATCCCTTTAGCTACAAATGGAGCAACCATTGCTAGCATTGAAATTCCTTTTAATTGTTTAATACGAAGCTATTATTTTCTCTTTCTTTCTTTTTCATTCCTTGAAATGGTTTAATATTTTGTTTAAATTAGAATTCCTTCATTATTCTAAAATAATTCAATATTTTATTTAAAATAAAACCTCTTTATCATTTTAAAATGAATCAATAGTTTGCTTAAAATGAAATCCATTTATCATTTTAAAATAAATCACCCATTTACTTATAATGGAATCTATTTATCATTTTAAACTAAATCAACCATTTACTTAAAATGAAATTCATTTATCATTTTTAAAATAAATCAACCATTTATTTGCAATTAAATCTATTTATCAATACTTCTCAAATTTGAGGTAATAGTGTTGAAGTAAAAGATAATAAAGCATGTGCAATAGATAAAGAGGGAGATCTTTCCATCAATTTATTTACTTGTCTCAGCCTCTAGAACTTATGATAGCTACTAGGCCATCATTTTGGGGCTCAAGGTGGCTAGATATTGATGATTATCCCTATCTGAATGCATACCTATATGAAGGTATTTATCTGTGTTACCGTTGAGTTTCCTTGTCATCACTTTTCCAACCTCAAGTACCCTTGCCTTCGGTGGATGACTCAACTTCTTCCACTTACGAGTAAACCTGATCCTACACTAGCAATTTTTTAGCAATATCATATTCTTTAATATCTACTAACATCGCTACTCTACTTAATTGTGTAAGATCGATTATTAAAGCACCATCAGGTTAATACATTGTTTTTCTATGTCAAAAGGTCCATCTGGGAGGGCCATGATAGTATGGACACTATGATTTTACAGTCCTACCCTTTGGACTAATGTAACAACCTAGGTCTACTCACCTAGTTGTCAAAAAAACAAAATTAAAATTTCGTTTAACCCAAACACAAATATCATACATTGACGTAGGTACACCCAACTACATATTAGTACTTAGGCATAGATGTTCACACTTTGAGATTTTGTACCACTACAGATGGTATCTCAAGTGCTCAAGATCGTCCAACTTCCTGTTTAGGTTACCATATATGAGATCCTCTCTCTCTCTCCTCAAGTTCTTAGATTTTAGCATGGGGTTGCCTTTCCAAGGCCCATAACACCTGGAAAGGTGGATGTACTATTTCTCCATATCAAAGCATGGGGGACTTGGATCTATGATCCCACTCTTGTTTTATTGTTCTATTGACCTATTTATCATATTTATCTCATGCTTGAGTTAGCATAGCTATGTCAGTGCTTGATTATTGACCTTCACCTAAGGTATTATCAGGGTCCACCAATTCTCTGGTTTACTAGACTAGATGTCTTAAACCAACTTCCAGTTGACGATAATGCTACCTATACCATCTACCATTGGATATTTCAACCCCAAGGACTAGCTCTCTAGCCATGAGTCTTGTTGGCAATTCCTCAATCGAAGCATGGTACATGAACACCCTCATGTACTACTTGTTTGGTAACCTGGAATGACATCCCATACCGTCGTTCGTTACTCTCTACAACGTAGGACCCCTGTCTCTTTATGATCATTGGAGAACGGATACCTCCGATTCACAATAGTCACCACTGTGTACTATCAGAGTTGGGTGAGTGCTATCCTTCTCGATAAGCAATGTGCTAAACAATCCTAGCAATATATTCTTTTACACCCTTCTCGATGGTTTTGTTTTCATGGGTTTTATGGTTGTAAATTCCCTCAAGGGATATTTCTATCAATGTTTTACTTTCATGGCATAACATTCTTTTCAAGGTCAACAAGAAAATAATAAAGCTTCATATACTAGTTACATTATTCAAAATTACAAAGTATATATAAAACTATTCATGATCTATTTTATTTTAAAATGAAAATTATATTGCATATCTAAAGTCAATGTTCTAAGAATATATATATATATATATATAGGGTATATTTTTAAAATATTATTATTACATTTCATATTCAAAAGTAAGGCACCATATCTAATGCTTTTCTTATTTGCAAATGTAAAAAAAAATCAACGAGACGGATATTCACAACAACTAAACCATAGATTCCTTTACCAAATCTTTCTTACCTAAGGTATTTATATTCTAAACTCTACAAAACTTTATATTCTTACTCTGCAAAACTACCAAAACTAGCTTCTGAAGTCTTCCATTGTATGACTACGGGTGGCATTTATCGCACACCTTAAAAACATAGTTTTATTTGACCCATTCGAGGCAATACAAATGAAATACCATTTTACCATAATAATGCAACATATACTTGACGAAAATTTATTATTGTCAAAAAAAACTTTAGCTAACTCTGCATTTTGTTTTTCAGCATAAAACATTATATTCAAAGGTTATAACATTCCCTCTACTTTATATCCATACCCAATCACCATTTGTTTTTTATAAGAACACTAAAATAAATTAAGAGAAATTAATTTCTACGAAAATTGTAAAACTTATTGGCATGACATATCATATATTTTGAATTCTTTTACCACAAACAGATAAGAGGTACATTATTTCATCCTAAGAAAATTAGGGTTAAACCATTTTGAATTTTTTTATAGCAAGTTTACTATTGGTTGCATTTGATATCTTTAATCGATGACTTAGAAAATAAAAAGGTTTATAAGGTACTTTTACCTTTCCTACTACAATGCTTTTAAAACAATTTCTTCACTACTGATAATAATACGACATCCATCCATTTTTCCAACACTATTCTTGTGGCAATATACCACCATATGGCCCAAAAGTGGCATCCCTTTTGGGATGTTTTCCACAAATAAAAAAATATACCATATGGCGTGTATAATTTTTTACACAAAACTTTGGAGCAGATCAAGCTAAAATCGAACTCAACGGGTAATTCTATAAGATGAAAACAAGAGGAGCTATAACACAATATAGAAATAGGCATATTGGTAGATGGTTTGGGTATAAGAAAATAAGATCCATGATAGATTTACTAAGGAGGTACAACCTAAATAAAAAGCCTCGATTAAGACCAAATACCAAAATACATATATCTTCTATTTAATACTATCAAACAAAGCATTAATTGCATTCAATTTTCTTCTAAATTCATGTTACACAATAATTTCAGACAACGATAGGAGTAATTTACTATTTTAAGAGTGTAGACACTAAAATATGTTCAATCTGATTAGGCATTCATAAACAATGATCAAATTGGCATCATATGGCCCCTTGGGCAGCCCTCAGAAGGCACACAGTGGTTTTAGCCACTTTGAGTGAGGTTCTGGAGTCTTCTAGCCCAATTTTGGGAGTTTTTGACCCAAAATTCACCATCGTCCCACCCTGGGATGGTGGAATATTCCCATCATCCCACCCTAGGATGGTGGCAGATTCCCACCGTCACAGGGTGGGACGGTGAGCAAGTTTGACCAAGAAAAAGTCAAATCTAGGACAACTGCCACCCAAAAACTGCCATTTACCCTACCATTTGAAGCATGTGGGTCAGAGGGAACTGCATCCTTATGACATGATTCATAATGGAGGCCAAAAATAGATATTCTCTTCCACATCTAGTGCATGCCTCCCTTTTGACAAATGGCACCTCCTGCCATGCATGCCCTTGCATGCCTTTTTGCACATAAGCCCCTTTGGGCTATAAAATGGATACAAGGTCCACATAAAAAACATATAGAGAGGAGTTATATGATATGCAATGGATTTTTTTTTATATTTCCCCTCACTTTATTGTGCTCTCTTTCCCTCAGAATCTCTTCTTAACGAAGGAGGTTACCGGGTAACTTCAAGAGGGCCTTTTGGGCATAAATTTACCATTCGGGTGAATTTCTTCACCAAATTCAATTAAAATACCCTTTATAGTTTTTAGGACCATTCCCCAGTGTTATTGGTAGCAAAAGGTGTGCATAATTGGTTTGTATCCCCCCTAGGGTGCCCTCCAATTAGTTGCAGTCACCACCATCCTCCCGATATGATGAAAAATACTTGCATAATTTCTTTACAATTTTTTTTAGTATTATTATATACTATCATAGGATGCTTAAGTTCAAATTTCATGCAATTCAGAGTTAAATTGGTCAAGATATCATATTTTTAAGTTTTTGCAGGTTCGCAAGGCCCATTTGGGCACCCCAGTTGCATGCAGGTGTATTTGTGCCTCATTTTGAAAATATAACCATATGGGTAGTATTAAAATGTTTTTTTATGTATTCCTTCCAAGTTTCATGAGTTTTGGACATGTTTAGGGGCATGAATTGCTTGTCTTGGTCTTCGTAGGTTGCAGACGGGCAGTGCAAAATTGAAGTGCCTACAGATGCAATTTTAGATCTTTTTTTGATGATATCCCTTCAAAACCTCATATTTAGAATTCACATAAAATTTCAAGTCATTCTGAGTTGATTTGATATATTTTTAATATATATGCCCTTTTGTGCCTATGAGGATTGCATGTTTTCCTTCACACACACTTGCTATTTGACCCTTTTTACTTCCTTGTGTGCAATTGAAGGTTCCTATAAGTCATTTGGAAGTAATATCAGACATCCAATATCAGATATACCAGAAAAAGTGACATTGGCCCACCCACTTTGATTGTGTGTACGAGGAAAGACACTGGATGTGCACTCGGATTTCTTGAAGGATTTGATCCTTGGTCACCCAAAATTTGTAAAAATTGTATCACCTTTGTGCCCTCAAGGGGACTGATATGTAACCTTGGATCTGATCCACCAAATTAATAAGAAGGATACTTGTTTCATTTCATATCTTGTTGTTTGGTTTTTGCTTCCATTTTACATGCATGCTTCCGTTTGATGCTCATACGCTATAGGGGATAGATACATATATTGTTGCTCATAATTAGGTGCACCATATTACCTACTTAAAATAGTACTTGTACTATGAGCCTACGTCTAAGCATCGCTACGTCGGATAAAATTAATATAGAGGCTTCAAACTTTCCCTTACAATTAAGGAGACAATATTTTGTCTATTTATGCCGAAGTCATTCTAAACAAAGATGATTACAAGACTTTTCTAGAAGAATTATTACAATAAAATCATAAACACAATACATGGTATATAAATCAGGTTGTAGCTATCATATTTGCATCTACAAATGAATTACATTCCAAATTATATAGTTTAGACACAGTAAAGGCATGAATGGCACGAATGTCTTCCCTCGTGAAGCTACGCATAGCCTACCAGCAACTGAAATAAGAATTTCTTGGTTATGAAAGCATAGAGTTATGAATTTGGAGGTTTTTTGGGTCAGCTTGTGTAACAACCCGACCTACTCACCGGTTGTTAAAACACACACACAATTTTTTTTTTAAATGAAAGCATAACCAAACTTTCACTTTTACTTTATATACACCCAACTTAATATTTGTACTAGGTATAAGGATATCACACTTCAATATTTACACCATTGCAGCTGGTGTCTTAAGTGCTCGGGACCGGCCAACTTCTTGCAATATTTTCCATATATAGAAATTTACCCCACCATGGGTATCTATCGTTCTCGACATGGGATTTGTCCTTACAGGGTGCATATCACCTAAAAGGAGGAATGTCTTAACTCCCCTATTCCAAAGTCGAGAAAGGATTTGCAATCCTGCTCATGACCATGAGAGTCCACCGACTCATACATATTTTAGATAATCACTTTGGAACTGGTGTGCTTATGCATGTGACTAACCATTGAATTTCTACTAAAGTATAGTCAGGGTTCACCATCGCATGGCTTCTAAACCAGATTATTCAATTCCATATTTTATTGGTGGTAATATTGCCCATCCCATCTACCACTGGACTTTTCAACCTCATATACAAGCTCCCTAGTTATGAGTCTTGTTGACAATTCCATAATCGAAGCAAGTAGTAAAAATCCTCATGTACCATCCATGTATTTCCAAGACAATATCCCATACCAACATCTCTTACTCTCATCAGTGTGGAACCTCTAGTTCACCTCTTAGCTGAATATTGGAACACATATACCCGGTTTCCTGCCACTGCTAGCCATCGAAGTCGGGTTAGTGATATCCTCCTTGATAAGCACTTCATTTGGTATACATAATCACGGTTGCCACCACCACTGGCTATCGGAGATCATTTAGTGCTATCCTTCTCGATAAGCACTTTATATATGTATACATATTCATGGTTGCTGCCACCACTGGCTACCGAAATTCATTTAGTGTTATCCTCCTTGATGAACACTTGCTCTCATTGTAAGAATGAAGTCTTGTTCACTTTGAATTCGTTCAAAATATCTTTTGTTTCTCTGGCAAATATTTCTTTTTGACTTAATGCTCAGTTTCAGCTTGAATTCTTTTGGGTATATGATATTTTCCAATCACATAAACACAAGTTTTCATATAGCATAATATTGAAGTCTCTTCTTTTGTACAGTCATACAACTAGAAAATTTGTGATGCTAACTAAATAGTTCTAAAATAGCATCATAACAATCCATTTACTTTCTTCAAAAGTCTAAATTCAAGCATCAACTTATTAAGATCTTTTTTTTCATTCTTCAAATATAAAGACTATGAAATGAGTATGATAAAAACTTATTTTTAAAGAAAACATTAATCGCATTAATTGTTCTTTCTAGAAATTCAAACATTATCTAACATCCAAATCATGTTCACTTCTTTTTCATGGGGTTTTTTTTCTATTCACTTTTTATCAAGCGAATATCATATGTATTTCTTTTAAGAACTCTTTACCCTTTTCGAATTGATTGTCTTCTACTTAGACACTATATAAAACTATGATTTTTTTTTTTATTAATCTATCTTGTAGCTACACATTCCCTTCATTTTATACTAAAATTTCAATGTATTATCCATAAAAAGATACTGTCTCCAACAGGATAACATTCTACATTTTCTTTTAAACTGCAGAGTTCATATTTTACATCGTTCAGAATTTAGAAAAGCACATAAAATGATCTTACGATTTAATTGAGTTTTTTTAAATAAATAAATACATTACATGATTTAATGCAACCATAAAATACTATATGTAACACCTCAAAAGACTTTCCTAAGCCTGAAATATTTAAAGTTTGCATCTCTTCAAACTCTACAGGATAATAATAATACATTTTAGTTTTCTTTCACTTCGAAAGACAATATACAACCACCCTTGGCTTACTAAAACTATATATAAATATAGCCAGAGAATGCATTTAGTATAAATGAGACACTTCGCTACTCATTCTGGGAGAATGATTATAATGTCAAAACATTATGTGCAGACCATAGCTCAGCAATCTCACCATTTCCATCCTTGAACCAGGCATTCAATCACCCGTTCAGACTACCCATCAAAAGAATAATTTTAAATGTGAGAGTATGGGATCAACTTGGCCATTTATGCATCTAAATGAAAATAGTACTCATAAAATCATGCATGCTACAGAATAAAAAAAATGTCTTTCCAGATATATATTCACACTCTCACAGAGCAGTCAAGCTGAATCTTTTTTCAGAATAAAAGAAATAAAATTTCCTTCTCATGCAATTCAAAATGCATGTAAAATATTGACTCCTTTCCCAATTAATTGATGGTTTTATTCATAATCCATACATAAAGCATACAAGATTCAAACATGAAGTATGAAAAATGTCTAGCACATAGCATGCATGGTTTCCAATTCTTTCCAATAAATATTTCTCATTCTTGCATTGAGGAATTTGACGAACCCATTAAATATTCCTCATTCATGCATCGCTTAGGCATGTATTTTATCAAGCTCAACTCAGGTTAAGAAGAACAATGCTCAACATGCATTACACAGGCATGCAAAATTCGAACTCTCCAAGAATTCAAAATGAAGTTCACTCACTTACTTAATATACAAGGCATGCAGTTTATGTATATATATTTTCTTAAAAAAGAAAAATTTGTTGAAGTCCAAATAAAAATGGCTTCTACGTATGTAAAACACAAGCATACAACTATTAATGGTTCATATTTGATGTTATTATTTCCACATGTAAGATTTTTGGCTTATTAAGGCTATCTCTCAAAATTTTGATTCATCAAATAATTGTTAACGATTGCTATATTTTACAAAATTGACCATGTTTTGTCACGGTAAGTTTTCTCAAACTAAAATTTTTCATTTGTGACAAAACTATAGTGGTTTATCACATAACAACAGTAGGAAAACATACAATTTTAATCCATCTCAGTCATAGGAAATTATAACACACAGAAGGCATTTTACATTGGAGCTTGAGTCTACCTGGTTACACAGTGTTTCCCCACTGACTATTTTTTTCTTCCACTAGCAGATTCGCTCTGTCGCTATTCCTTCTGCTTGGCACTTCTCCTTCAATTTCCTTTGCATGCCTCCCTTTTCCCTCCAACTACTCCTTCCTTAACGCTCGATCAACGACATGCATCCATTTTGCTTCATCATTACTAAAAACTTACTCCACTATCCATGGGTGACGCCTCACATAATGGCTATGCCAAATCATCTCCCATACACAACCAAATATTTTTTTTAATTTATTATTTTTTTCTTTGAATGGAATGAAAACAAAGTGATCTTACTGATGGTTATCATCATTAAAAGTAATGATTGCAAAGACACCTATCTAATGGATTCATATTATTAATTAAACTCCATGTAAGCAATTATCAAGGAAATATTTATTAAATACATTTTTTTTAAATTACACATTATGTTTTGTTATATTTATATTTATTTATTTGTATTATCTTGTAATACATGAGTTTCTTCCCTCAAAGGCAAACAAGCAACATATCCATTTTTTCTTTTTATTCCCCCTTTTGAATAAACTTAGCATTGACATTGCACCATAACAAGGAGCACACAAGAAATGTACACAGCATCAAAGGACAATTAAGAAATGCAATAGCAATCTTGTACAAAGTAAAATCACACACATGCCCAAATGCATCAACAGACAGGATGATTTCATATACAAATTCTACGGTGGAATTCCATGTATCCATTGGCCAAGGTACAATGAAGCACAGTATCATGTCCCACCTACCTGACGCCTTTCAACCTCAGTCTCTGTCAGGGGTGGTTACTCTCTTATGCCTACACGCGTAAACCTATACCTACATCACAAAAACTCAATGCAACATCACATTCTTCCAAATAAAAATATATCAAGTAGTAGGGATGTGACATACTCCCCCTCTAAGAATTAACAGAGTCCCTATGTTAACTAGAAAACATAAATGCAAATATCCACAACATATGTCATATATATAAATGCAAATATCAAAAATTACACAATATTCAGATATGCCCTATCAAATCTCAACATGCCAACATTTAAAATATATACAACTCAATGCATATAGCAATTTATCTTTTGGTTAGCACTTTTCAAATAGGTATGGAAATTGATTTTTCATGTTTGCAACATTTACCCAGGTGGCATTTTTCTCAAAGTAGTGGTCCCATTGAACCCTACACTTTTCCACAGTTTTTTCCTTAAGTTTTTATTTTTGAACCCCAAAACTTTAACTGGTCGAGCCTCGATGAGTTGTGGGTCTGACATCTACAAATATGACACATCCAAAATATATGATGGATCAGCAACATATTTACGAAGGAGAGACTCATGGAAAACACTATGGATTTTGGACATATTTGGTGGCAAAGCAAGTTTGTAGGCAACAAGACTAATCTTGTCAACAATGTCAAGAGGACCAACATATCTAGAACTTAATTTGGTGGATTTGATTGAAATTTTGGTTGGTTTAACTCTAAGAAAAACTTTATCACCTACAAAAAATTCTTGAGGGGTTCATTTCAAGTCGACATAACTCTTATAGCGATCAATGGCTTCACAAAGTCGTTGATGAATTTCTTTAAGTTGGATCTCCATCCTTTTGACAACTTTAGGACCGATCGCCTCTCGATCGTCTAGATTATCCCACGTTAAAGGTGTTCTACACCTATGCCCATATAGATCCTCAAAAGGGGCCATGCCCAATGTGGTATGGTAGCTGTTATTATAAGCAAATTCCACCAAGAAGAGATATTCTTCCCATTTATTATGGTGATCCATAAAATACATGTGCAACATATCTTCTAGCACCTAATTGACTCTCTCGGTCTATACATCCATATTAGGATGATATGTGGTGTTGATATTGAGCTTTGTTCCTCAATCTCAGTGTAAATCCTGCCAAAACTTAGAGGTAAATCTCGAATCTCTATCTGAGATTATTATTTCAGGAAAGCCATGTAATCTTACAATTTCATGAGAAAATTGTTGCATAATGGCTGATGCATCATCATGTATGCTGCTTGGTATAAAATGTGCTACTTTAGTTAATTTATCCACCACAAAATATATGGCATCATGCTGGAATCATGTCTTAGGAATGCCAACAATAAATTCCATAGATATTACTTGCCATTTATGTTCTGGCACATCGAATAGATGCAACTATCCCCTAGGGTGTTGATGCTCTGCCTTAACCTTTTGACATTCCAAGAATTTAGCAACAAATTGTACCATGTCCTTTTTCATTCCAGGTCAAAAATAGTCCTTTATCAAGGTTTCTTTCATTTTAATTACCCCTATATGAGTAGATTATGGTGGATAATGGGCTTCTTGCAAGATAGCTCTTTTTAGTCCCTCATCATTAGGTACTATAATTCTATTGCAAAAATATACTAGATATTTCTTAATATTATAATCTTTGTGCCTTCCTGGCTCTCGCTCAACCTTATTGCGGCATTGATTGCAAAACTCATCACTCTTTTGCATTTCCTTGATATGTTCGATTAGATAATATTGGCATTTTGTAATTTTTGTTGTGTCTTCTTCTGCTGAGAGCATCTACCAATTTATTCTCTTTTCCTTTGATATATTCAATACCAAATTCATACTCAGCCAGAAACTCCATCCATCTTCGTTGTCTGGAATTTAGCAGAGGTTGAGTGAAAATATATTTCAAACTCTAATGATCGGTTTTAAGCTCAAAGGGCTTGCCTATCAAATAATGTCTCCATATCTTAAGAGCATGAACTATTGCTGCCAACTCTAAATCATGGGTAGCATAATTTATTTCATGTCTCTTGAGTTTTTTGGACTCATATGCTATTACAAATTCATCTTGCATCAACACACCACCTAATCCTTCCAATGAAGCATCAATACATACTGTGAATAATTTTCTTGGGTCAACTATTTTTAATATAGGTGCAGTTGTCAAATTTTACTTAAGTATTATGAAGGCTTCTTCACACTGAGCCATCCACCTATAAGCTTTCCCTTTTCTTTACAAGTTAGTAATAGGATATGCAATCTTCGAAAACCCTTTAACAAATTACCAATAATATCGGGTCCTTCCCATGAAACTTCTTACTTATGACACATTGATTGGAGCTGGCCAATCCATTATAGCTTCAACCTTTTTAGGATATATAGGTATTCCATTGGCGGAGACAATATGTCCCAAATACTGAACTTGTGATGTATAAAACTCACATTTGGATAGTTTACCATACAACTAATTTTTCCTAAGGATTTCCAACACTATCCTCATGTGTTGATCATGCTCTTCTCTACTTTGAGAATAAATCAAGATATCATCCAGAAATATTAGCACAAATTTATCTAACTACTCTTGGAATACACTATTCATCAAATTCATAAATGTAGCTGGTGCATTTATTAATCCAAATGGTAACACTATGAACTCATAATTTCCATATCGATTTCTAAAGGTAATATTATAAGTATCCTCCTCTCTGATTATCAACTGATGATATCCTGACCTTAAATCAATATTTGAGTATATTTAAGCTCCTTTTAGTTGATCAAATAGATCATCAATTATGGGAAAGGGATACTTATTCTTAAATGTCATCTTGTTGAGCATTCTATAATCAATGCATAATCTCAAGGATCCATCCTTCCTTTTTAACAAATAGCACTAGTGCTTCCCAGGGTGAAACACTAGGTTTAATGTGCCCTTTCTCTAACAAATCCTATAGTTGCATCTTAAGTTCTTGTAATTCAAGATATGTCATCCGGTAAGGAGTTTGAACTACTAGAGTTGCTCCTGGTATAAGCTCAATTGAAAAATCAAATTCTCTTTTTGAAGGTAGCCTAGGTAAATCTTTAGGAAAAACATCCCTATATTAATTCAACACTAGGTATTGCTGAAATATTATGGAGCTTGAATCAGTTTTCTCCTTTTTGTTTAATTTAACCACATAAAGTTTACATCCTTTCCTCTAGGCTCTTTAGATCTACATGGCGGTCATCAAATGGGGCTCAAATAATTTTCAATTGCAGTGAATGTGGATTCGTCAGTTTACATAATCTGTATAATCCATCCATCTTTCCTCAAAATTCAAAAGGGCCTTATGATATTTAAGTCAGTCCACTCCTAGGATAATTTCAAATGAATGCAAAGGATCCATATATAGATGCCAATTGATTTTTCCTTGGGGTAAATCTATTTGTGGATCAAATATACACTGGTTGACTAAGTAATTTTATCCCGAACCATACTCAACTTGCCACCCTCTGGCCATAATCCCAGGTTTAACTAGTATGTCTCTCAATATACTATTGGATATGAAACTATCTGTAGCACCACTATCAATTAAAATTTGGACATCTCTTTTGCCTAACTTTCCTTTTATCAAAAATGGAGTAGCTTGTCCCGAAATATTAGGGTTACCTGTGGTAGCAAAAATTCTATGCGGTGCTTCCTTAGTGGAATTCCTATGATCAGCTCTGTTAGGGCATTGTCTAGAAAAATGGTCTAGTTCTCCACAAGTAAAGCATGCATTTGGTCCATCGTTCTTTGGTTTATCACTTTCCCTATTCTGATTACCATTTTTACCATGTTCTTTATTATTGTTTTTCCTTTCCTGGAAATTCCTTTGATCTGGCTGCCCTCTGTTCTCTTGGAATTTACCCTTGCCTCTATTATCATTTCTATTTCATCCTCCATATTTGAATTTCTTGTACTGATCTTTACCTCTATTTTTCTTGGGATATCTTATTTTCTTAGAATTTTCTTTCTCGACTTGCTAATAGTAAGCCTTTACCTCTTTTTGGCTTGACTCTTCATATCGGGCAGCATCATTGGCCATTGACAATGTTTGAGGTACTTTTTTACCCATCAGTTGACTGTATTTTGGGTGCAACCCCATAACAAACTTATGATCTTTGAACTTGCCCATCAAATTTTGGAGCATACTTAAGAAGTTGTACAAACCTCTAGTATACTCAATTACCGTCATATTACCCTGTCATAAATTGGTAAATTCTCCATGTTTCTCAATATAAAATTGTTCAGTAAGAAAGTGGCTCTCTTTCAAATTCCTCCTAAGGTATATCTGCTACTTCCTTATAAGTAATTTTCTTATATTTGGTCCACCAGTCTCTTGCAAGACCTTCTAAATGATTCACTACCCATGTGGTTTTGGATTCAGAACAAAGAGGTTGGATTGCAAAATATCCTTTGGCCTCACTTAGCCAATTAATGGGGCTTTCACCATCACCTCTTCCATCAAACTTGGATATATCCAATTTTTTTATTTCCTTTTTTAATTCTTCATCCACTTTCCTCCTCGAGAAACCCTCTAGAAATTCACTTACATTTTTAGCTCCCCTTCATTAGTCAAATTTTCAATGACTTTTTGCTGCTGGGTCATCTGTGCCCTTTGTTGATCCATATACTCATTCACTTGAGATTTTTAAATTTGCATTTTTTCATTCTATTGATTCAGTTGCCCCTGCATCATCTAAATCATTTGAGCCATATTTTCATCATTCTGCATAGGTCTCGCCGCTATAGGCTCTTTATCTCTTCTGACCACTCGCCATGGTGTATTGGTAGCTTGCATCCTTTCATACTCTCTCATGAGTCTTCTTATTGTTCATACTCGTGGAACTTCTATTTCATACTCCCTCATGAGTCTTCTTGTTCCCACTTGTGGAACTTCTGTATTTTCCTCTTGTATATTTTTACTAGTCCTTTGTGAGGTACCCGCCATACCTGGAATCAAAAGAGTTATGTCAGAACAACTATACATGTTCATTCACCAAGGTTCGCAACCTAGGCTCTGATACCAACTGTAACAACCTGACCTACTCACCGGTTGTTAAAACACACACACAATTGTTTTTTAATTGAAAGCATAACCAAACTTTCACTTTTACTTTATATACACCCAACTTAATATTTGTACTAGGCATAAGGGTATCACACTTCAATATTTCCACCACTACAGCTGGTGTCTTAAGTGCTCGATATCAACCAACTTCCTGCAATATTTACCATATATAGAATTTTACCCCACCGCGGGTATCTACCATTCTCGACATGGGGTTTGTCCTTACAGGGCCCATATCACCTGAAAGGAGGAACACCTTAACTCCCCTATTCCAAATTCGGGTAAGGATTTTTAATTTTGATCATGACCATGAGAGTCCACTGACTCATACACATTTTAGATAATCACTTTGGAAGTTGTGTGCTTATACCTGTGACTAACCATTGAGTTTCTACTAAAGTATAGTCAGGTTTCACCATCGCATGGCTTCTGAACCAAATTATTCAATTCCATATTCGATTTGCAGTAATATTTTCCATCCCATCTACCGCTAGACTTTTCAACCTCATATACTAGTTCCCTGGTTATAAGTTCTATTGACAATTCCACAATTGAATCAAGTAGTAAAAATCCTCACGTACCATCCATATGTTTTCGATACAATGTCCCATACCATCATCTCTTACTCTCATCAGCATGGAACCTCTAGTTCACCTCTTAACTGAATATACTCGGTTGCCTACCACTGCTAGCCACCGGAGTTGGGTTAGGGCTATCCTCCTTGATAAGCACTTTATTTGGTATACATAATCATGGTTGCCACCACCACTGGCAACTGGAGATCATTTAGTGCTATCCTTATCGATAAGCACTTTATATATGTATACATATTCATGGTTGCCGCCACCACTGGCTACCAAAATTCATTTAGTATTATCCTCCTCGATGAACAATTGCTCTCATTATAAAAAATGAAGTCTTGTTTACTTTGACTTCGTTCAAAATATATTTTGTTTCTTTGGAAAAGGTTTCTTTTTGGATTAATGCTTAGTTTCAGCTTGAATTCTTTTGGGTATATGATATTTTCCAATCACATAAACACAAGTTCTCATATAGCATAATATTGAAGTCTCTTCTTTTGCACAGTCATACAACTAGAAAATTTGTGATGTTGACTAAATAGTTCTAAAATAGCATCTTAACAATCCATTTACTTTCTTCAAAAAAGTAAACATATAATTACATAATATAACTCAAAAATTCTAACTTCAAGCATCAACTTATTAAGATATTTTTTTTCATTCTTCAAATATAAAGACTCTATGAAAAGAGTATGATAAAAACTTATTTTTAAAGAAAACATTAATCACGTTAATTGTTCTTTCTAGAAATTCAAACATTAGCTAACATCCAAACCATGTTCACTTCTTTTTCATGGGATTTTTTTTCTATTCACTTCTTATCAAGAGAATATCATATGTATTTCTTTTAAGCACTCTTTACCCTTTTCGAATTTATTGTCTTCTACTTAGACACTATATAAAACTATGATTTTTTTTATTAATCTATCTTGTAGCCACACATTCCCTTCATTTTATACTAAAATTTCAATGTATTATCCATAAAAAGATATTGTCTCCAATAGGATAACATTCTACATTTTCTTTTAAACAACAAGAGTTCATATTTTACATCGTTCAGAATTTAGAAAAGCACATAAAATGATCTTACGATTTAATTGAGTTTTTTTAAATAAATAAATACATTACGTGATTTAATGCAGCCATAAAAGACTATATGAAACACCTCAAAAGACTTTCCTAATTCTGAAAGATTTAAAGTTTGCATCTCTTCAAACTCTATAGGATAATAATAATACATTTTAGTTTTCTTTCACTTCGAAAGACAATATACAACCACCCTTGGCTTACTAACACTATATATAAATATAGCCAGAGAATGCATTTAGTATAAATGAGACACTTTGCTGCTCATTCTGGGAGAACGGCTATAATGTCAAAACATTATGTGCAGACCATAGCTCAACAATCTCACCATTGCCATCCTTAAACCAGGCGTTCAATCACCTGTTCAGACTACCCATCAGGAGAATAATTTTAAATGTGAGAGTATGGGATCAACTTGGCCATTTATGCATCTAAATGCAAACAGTACTCATGAAAGCATGCATACTACAGAATAAAAAAAATGTCTTTCCATATATATATTCACACTCTCACAGAGCAGTCAAGCTGAATCTTTTTTCAGAATAAAAGAAATAAAATTTCCTTCTCATGCAATTCACAATGCATGTAAAATATTGACTCCTTTCCCAATTAATTGATGGTTTTATTCACAATCCATGCACAGAGCATACAAGATTCAAACATGAAGTATGAAAAATGTGTAGCACATAGCATGCATGGTTTCCAATTCTTTCCAATAAATATTTCCCATTCTTGCATTGAGCAATTTGACGAACCCATTAAATATTCCTCATTCACGCATCGCTTATGCATGTATTTTATCAAGCTCAACTCAGGTTAAGAAGAACAATGCTCAAAATGCATTACATAGGCATGCAAAATTCGAACTCTCTAGGAATTCAAAATGAAGTTTACTCACTTACTTAATATAGAGGGCATGCAGTTTATGTATATATATATTTTCTTAAAAATAAAAAATCTCTTGAAGTCAAAATAAAAATGGCTTCTATGTATGTAAAACACAAGCATACAGCTATTAATGGTTCATATTTGATGTTATTATTTCCACATGTAAGCTTTTTGGCTTATTAAGGCTATCTCTCAAAATTTTGATTCATCAAATCATTGTTAATGGTTGCTATGTTTTCCAGAATTGACCATGTTTTTTCACGGTAAGTTTTCTCAAACTAAATTTTTTCATTTGTGACAAAACTACAGTGGTTTATCACATAACAACAATAAGAAAACATACAATTTTAAACCATCTCAGTCATAGGAAATTATAACACATAGAAGGTGTTTTACATTAGAGCTCAAGTCTACCTAGTTACACAACGTTTCCCCATTGATTGTTTATTTTTTCCACTAGCAGATTCGCTCTACCGCTATTCCTTCTACTCGGCACTTATCCTTCAATTTCCTTTGCATGCCCTCCTTTTTCCTCCAACTACTCCTTCCTTAACGCTTGATCGGCGACATGCATCCATTTTGCTCATCATTACTAAAAACTTACTCCACTATCCATAGGTGGCACCCCACATAATGGTTATGCTAAATCATCTCCCATACATAGCCAAATATTTTTTTTTAATTTATTATGTTTTTTTCTTTGAATGGAATGAAAACAAAGTTATCTTACTAATTATTATCATCATTAAAAGTAATGATTGCAAAGATACCTATCTAATGGATTCATATTATTAATTAAACTCCATGTAAGCAATTATCAAGGAAATATTTATTAAATACATTTTTTTTTTAAATTACACATTATGTTTTGTTATATTTATATTTATTTATTTGTATTGTCTTGCAATACATGGTTTTGTTCCCTCAAAGGCAAACAAGCAACATATCCATTTTTTTTCTTTTTATTCCTCTTTTGAATAAACTTAGCATTGACATTTGCACCATAACAAGGAGCGCACAAGAAATGCACACAACATCAAAGGACAAGTAAGAAATGCAATAGTGATCTTGTACAAAGTGCAATCACACACATGCCCAAATGCATCAACATAAAGGATGATTTCATATGCAAATTCTATGGTGGAATTCCATGTATCCACTGGCCAAGGTGCAATGAAGCACAACATCATGTCCCACCTACCTGATGCCTTTCAACCTCAGTATCTGTTAGGGGTGGTTACTCTCTTATGCCTCCATGCATAAACCTATACCTGCATCACAAAAACTCAATGCAGCATCACATTCTTCCAAATTAAAAGATATCAAGTAGCAGGGATGTGACAGCTTGGCCCTTGTCTAATGCATTTCTACCATATTAATATGAAAATGCATCAACCAGATGAAATTTAATTCAAACACAACACAGGTGGCTATTACCATTGCAAACTATTTCTAGGTTAATTAAAGTCTTGAGTTATATTTTACAATTACTCTAGTAATCCAAGATATTTACTATATATATATTTTTTAAAAACAAAGAACCAAAGCTCCAATGCTTTACATTCACAAACCAGAGATTTTACACAGCATAGTTTCTATTTGCTGGTTATTTTTTTATCCCTATTCAACAACAGTATACGCAATCACATTTGCATAATGTACACACAATAATATCAAGAGAATAGTGATGCTTACTTGATTATCAAACCACTGTAGAGAAGAAATCGAAATCAAGACCAAAGAAGCAGAACCAATCTCTACCCAAGCAATATTTCACCCATACAATTGAAAATTCCCAAATTTCATGATGATATTCGACTATCTTATTGATTTATAGAGGTTTTTCACAATGTCCACGGTGACACCTTAAACCCATGCAAGAAATTTACTTAATTCTCTGTCGGGTGGCGATGCCTACATTCCTCCAATGAAGACAACCACTTAGACATCTTTTCGAATGGTTTTATATTTTATTTTTATTTTATTATTTTAATACAAGTTTATTTAGTATGTTATTATTATTATTATTATTATTATTATTATTATTATTATTATATATATATTATTTTTTATTACTAAATGAATTAAAAAGTTTTAATATCTAAATAATATATATTTATATATACAATTTCCTATATATAAAATCAATTTACTTCTAACAAAAATAAAGTCATCCTTTTTCTTTATAGTCAATCCAACCAGAGGAGATGTTTAAATTCCTTGGCATCTCATTTGCTTTCTAGAGTTCCCCTATTGTCTTGTGGAATTATGTTTTACAAAAAGTAGAGAAAAAAATTTCCTTTTGGATCACCAAAAAACTTACTCTAGCTGGTAAGTTTTAGGTGTGTTCCAAAATTATTGCTTCTACTCATGTGTACTATTCATCTTGTTGGGTCACTTCTCAAGCCTGCTATAAAAAATTGTAAAATATTTTAAGGTATTTTCTTTGGGCTAACTCATCACACAAACAATGGTTTCATAGAGTTGTCTGGGAAATTTGTTGTTTTCCCAAAAAAACAGGAGGTATGGGATTGCATGATTTTCAAAGATAAGGTTTTGCTTTATCTTTTAAATATATTCTTCGAGCCTTAATTGGTTTTGAAACTTGGAAATTTCTCATTCAGCACCGCATCTCCACTAGTTTGAATTTTGGGAGGAAGGCTTGGAAAGGTATGAATTTTCAATCCCTCCTGGTTGCTCCTATCCCAGTTAAAGTTCAAGGCTCTTTTGTCATTCAGAGCATATGGAGGGCTTGGGAGAAAATTAAGCCTTGGTTGAGTTGGCTATGGGATGGGCATCAAAAAGGTGTTTTTATTTCTACTTATAATGTTTGGTGGTCACCTTTTATTACTCTTCAAGGTTTCCCTCTTGCTTCCATGCAATGGATTCATGCTCAACGGTTCTTCAGGAAAGAGATTTCAACAGTGGCAGACTTATTTTCAAGACATTCTAGGTATTGGATCCCATAGGATGATTTCAGGAGATTGTTCGATCTGTGGCCAGATGATAAGATTACTTATGGCACTGTTTTGGACTATATCCCCTTTTCCCTTTGGCCCATGATTTGTAGACATTCTCAAAATACTTGGTGGTCTGATTGGGGATGGTTTAAGAAAACCCCACTTCTTACTTACATACCTAAGTTAGGGTATGCTTGGCTTACTTCCAATATCCCTATGGTTCAAAGACTCAATGCCTAGTTGGGTCTTCTTTCCACTCAAACTCGTTGGAGTCTAAGATTTAAAATGGCTTGGGTAGGATATATTGAACCCAAAAAGGCTTTCTTTGCTTGGAGCCTCTTATCCTATGGTCTTCCTCTTGGACAAATATTAAACTACCTTGGAATAGAGAATCCTTCCTATCATTTTTGTGGTGCTCTAGAGGACCCACTTCATCTTTTTTGGTAATGCAGGAAAGCTCGAATGGCCTGGGATTGGCATGATACCTTCTTTCAGCCTCATATGTGAAGAACACAAGCTTATACTGAGAGGGGGGGTGAACAGTATAAGACCTCTTTTCTACTTTTTCCTTTATACTTCAAAACAGTAAAGCAATATACCCAAAGCAATATCAAAGCAATGCACAAAATCATCCACAAAGTGACACCAATTTTAACGTGGTTCACCCAGAATGGTTGGGCTATGTCCACAAAATTTTTCTCTAAAAGTTATCTCAAAGTTCTTTGGGAAACCTTCCCAAT
Source organism: Wollemia nobilis (assembly GCA_028583015.1). Taxonomy (NCBI): domain Eukaryota; kingdom Viridiplantae; phylum Streptophyta; class Pinopsida; order Araucariales; family Araucariaceae; genus Wollemia; species Wollemia nobilis. The sequence continues at coordinate 3,145,156 of JAQPPZ010002020.1, read as the reverse complement.
TATAATTTTTATGAGCCTCGGCTCAAAGGAGATACCTTCCCCCAATCTGAATTTATGAGCCTCTGCTCAAAGGAGATACCTTCCCCCAATATAAATTTATGAGCCTCTGCCCAAAGGAGAAACCTTCCCCTCTACTTTGGATATGATCCCTCAGAAGATCAACTGTCTCTACCTCTTGCCAGCACGTGGAACTCCTTTCCATCGAAGACCTCCTGTCCTCAATGCTTAGCCTAAGAGACCTTTGCCTTCTATGATCACGTCCACGACGAGCTCGACAACTTTGTACCAAACATAGTCAGTCGGTCTAGTACAAGTCTTCCTCTGTCTATCGGATCTGTCCAACTCTTGAACAAATCAATCTTCTATCCACAAGCCTTCTCAAAGACTTGCCAAATTTGTCCTCAGGTTCTCTGATAGAACCAATGTACCTCTGTCCTCAAGTTCTCTGATAGGACTATCAATCTCGGCTCACAAGTCCTCTGCTAGTACCTGTCCAAATTTTCTCACAAGTCCCCATCGAAACCTATCCAAAACCTGCTCACAAGTCCCCAATGAAACCTGTTCAAAACCTGCTCACAAGTCCCCAACGGAACCTGTCCAAAACAGCTCACAATTTCACCAAGAAAAAACTTGCTTAGCATGAACCCACAAAGATAATTGTTAGAGACCCAATGTGATTCATCAACCTCATAGAAGCATAAAGAGAATTTTTAGAGACTCAATATGTTCTATACTTAACTCCCAATCTCAATCTCAAATCTCATAGAAACATAAAGAGAATTGTTAGAGACTCAATATGTTCTATATTTAACTCTCAATCTCAATCTCAAATCTCATAGAAACATAAAGAGAATTTTTAGAGACTCAATATGATCTATACTTGACTCCCAATATCAATCTCAACTCAATCTCAATCTCAAAAGAATAAGATAGATGTAGTATGTTTTTCTCAAGAACATGAAACACAACCCAACAATTGCCAAACATGCAATATCTCATATAACAATGCTACTCATGTTCTTTTCACAACCAATATCTTTTCTCAACCAATTAGGGCTTTAACAACAATGCTTATAGACAAGGTTTAACCAACATCATTCAACTCAACATTAACCTTGAAGCATTCAACCAATCATCACAAGAAAAGGAAACAAGTAGAAATCTTTTTCCCTCCAAAGATATTTGAACAAAACAACCACCAACACAATATCACCAAATGCAAAGAATAACTTGCTCAAATCAACTCAATGGAGTAAGCCCAATATCATGAATCAAGTAAAGCAATAACTTGATCAAACAACCTCTATGGAAGCAACTCAACCATCAAACTCAAAACAGCCAACCAAGGGTTCCACCAACTCAATGCAAGTAGCTTGACTCACAAATACAAACCCTAGTGCACAAAGCTTCCACTATCTCAAACCAAAAATTATGCATTCATCAAAAACTCTCCTTAAGAATAACAATGCATAAGTAGTCATCAACAAACCAGAAAATAGGATTTACACCCAATCAAAGAAAACCTAGTTGAAAACCTTTTCACTCCAACCTTATTTCAGAAAACATACACCAATCATACTCATAAGAAGAATGTGCCCATACCTTATTGGAGTAGAAGAAAATTGATCCTTAAAGTTGTCACCACACACAACCCTCAAACTTCCAACCAAGTTAGGGTTAGAACCAAGATAAATGAGCATATAAAAACTTTCCTTAGTACACCTTTTAGCTTCTCTTATTTTGAAAACAACCACCAAAGAAGTCAAAAACACAACAACCAAAACTTACACCTTATATCTCCATTTTAAACTTTAGCATAGCAAAAGACTAATCTCAAAAATACAACCAAAGAAATATCCCCTTATTTCTCCTGTCTTTTAAACAATGCTAAACAATGCCAAAAATTATATCAAGAAATTAATCACACCTTAGAATGGCTGCCCTTGAAGAATCCAAAAATTGCGAAATGGCTGCCCTTGATGAAATCAAAAATCACGGAATGGTTGCCTTTGATGAATCCAAAAAACGCGGCACAAAATACGTTTTAACAAAAACGTGACTTAATCCATGCACAGCTCCCTCTGCGGGAATTGAAACGCAGACCTCTGCCTACGCAAAGGCCAAACGCAGCCTATTCTGCCACTAGCCCACAAGGGGCTAACGAAGTCTAAGACAGACTTCCTACCACTTCAATGAACAAGCATTTCGTAAGTTGTTCAAACGCGAGCTCTCTTCTTCTGCGGTGTCAACAGAGCATCGATCGCAGCCAAAAATTAATGCATTCGAAATTCTCAAGAGGAGTTAAACCTTAGGATCCTTCCCATCTTTATAGTCCAATCGTGGACTTTAGAACATGTCGGCGGTAGAGAAACGTAATTTCGAATTTAATCGAAATTGCTTTCTAAAGGGTTTAAAAACCCTTAATTAATTTTAATAAATTAAGAATAAAAAAGGTTTAAAAACCTTTAAATATTTTTAATAAATTAAAAATAATTTTCTCCCTTAATTAATTAAATAATTAATTAATTAAAACCTTGAAGGGTTTTAAATAATAATTAAATATTAAAGAGAACCTCCATTGGTTTTAATAAAAACCATTTAACTTGGTTTTAATAAAAACCCTATCCAAAAACCTTATCCAATGGAATCTCTTTGGATTCTCTTAAAAATATTCTCTTGGAATCTTTCACCTTTGAAGCCAACACATCCTCTTAACATTAATGTCATTTCCTTTTGACATCAATGACAACTCATAGACAAGGAGCTAGGATCTCAAACCCAAAATTGCCAACAATCTCCCCCTTTGTCATTGATGGCAAACCATGCTTCTCAACAACAAAAAACTCAACATAAATAGCTCCCCCTGTCTTGAGGCTCTCCCCTTACTCAAATCTCTCCCCCTTTGTCATCAATGGCAAAGGGTCACCTTTGGGGCTCGGGACTAAGAATGAGCCTCTTAGCTTAGTCCCTCCCCCACCTCCTGTTGAGGTGATTAATTTTGGGGTGGGAGTAAAACTCCCATTAGGCACTGATCATCATCAGCGTCTATAACTTCCTTGTCGGACCTTATCTTGAACTCTTTGTCCATATTCCTGTTCTCGTCACTGTTCTTGTTCTTGTTCTCATCCCTGTTCTTGTCCATGCCTTGATCCTTGGACCTGATCATGCCACTGTTCCTGTTCCTATATTTTGGAATTTCAGCTCTACACTGTCTAGCTATGTGACCTTTATTGTTGCACTTATAACAAGTAACAATATTATTTTTCTGTGGTAAACCTGATCTTTGAATCCACCAGTTCTGACATGTTGAGTGGTATTTTCACCCAATTGTGAAATTACACTCTTCCTTAGGATTTGGGTTCCAAATCCCCTCTTGCAAAGAAGTTAAACAACCAACTTCTCCAAGGTCTCCGCTATATTAGCATTTGCATGTGTATTAGTAATCTCAAATAAATATATTCATTTTAAATGCTTGGAACACCTTAGTGATTGCAAGTAACTGTAAACAAGGGGCAATGTTGGTTTATTTTACCATGAAACTTTAGTGATTGTTCATTGAACCAAAATAAAGCAAATGTGAGTTGGCCCTCATATGACCACGATGTAGTGCTTTAATTCATTTTATCTTGATGGTTTTAAAATAGATTTTATCTTGCATTAAATCCTCAATGATGAATAGGGTCTTCAAATGTAGCTTCAAAATGTCACTTTAACTTATCCCTCTTAAATGAAATCAAATTTTCATCAAGATGAACAATTAAGTGCTTTGAGGAAAATACCTTCAATGTAATACTCAAATTACCCCTCTTTCGTAAAATTAGAATTTTTATGAAGAAAGGGTAATTTTAGGCCCAAAATGGAAATTTGTGAAAATGCCATAAAACATAACTCCTTCAATGAAATTGGAATTTCCATGAAGGGAATGTCATCATAGGCTCATGAGTGCAAAACAAAGCTGGAAAAATGAAATTTGACCTTAAAATGGAAAATTTCTATTTTCGGATTTTTAAAATTTGTAACAAAACAGCAACTTCGATGAATTTTTAAAAATACTAAACAACTCCGAAAATGAAATTTCAAAGTGCGTATTGGAAGTCTGAACTATAACCTACGCAATGGTGAAATTATTTTTAGATTTTGAAATTTTTTAAATATTTATTTTAATGCCTGAAAATAAGAAAAAATTTTGAAATTAAAATTTTTGAAAACAGAAAATTAAAAATTTGCATCAAAATAATTGCTGAAAATGCAACAATGCAAAAGCTCCTTCAGTTTGATAGCACCCCATCCTGCAAAACCGAATATGTGAGAACTTCGTACATGCAACCTAGCCTATTTGACCTGCGAAACAAACACAATCAAAGTAAACTAGGTGCTGGCTCCTAGGGTTTAAAATAATTTCCAGATTGCAGACATTCACATGAAATAACCCAAAACAATGGCATAAATTTCACATACAAATCTGAAATTTGAAAGGAGAAACATAGAACAATTAAAATGAAGCATGCAGAAAATTTCTCATCCTTTCTTGCTAACAAGGCCTGAAATTTCTGAAGAGAAGCTTTAGCATTCAAATTATATTCCAAGTTTACATATCAAAATCTGCCGCCATTTGGCCATGCCAAAAGTTCCAGTCCCCCTTTTCCATCTTTGAAAAGCGTATTTAATATTTTCTCTGAAACTCTTCGTTTCCTGTTTTCCATTCGCTTCGTTGAGTAACCATTCGTTTTACCTCCCATTCTAAGGCTCTCTGTCCATTCGTATTGTAACCGCAAACTTCCATTATTTTCATTAACATAGCAGTTTTCTGTAACGGACACTTTCAATTGATTTTACATTGGCCTTTCCCTTCTTTATAAAACATCCTTCTTTAAACATGGGGTGGAATTGGAATCTGCTTGTGAGATTCCCCCTTTTTAACTTACTAAAATCTTAAAAGAAAAAGTTTGTCTTTTATATACCACCATAGGCTATACCAAAATTAGGGCGCGTGGTTTTACCATGACCCGTGGCCCATTCGAATGGAAATATGCCATCTCACACGCCTCGCTTCATTCGACGACCGCGGTCATCTTCGTCGACCGTACCTCGGTGGCTATCGTCTCGTTGGAAATACCTTCACTTATTCTCTGCCCAGTCGACTGCTGTTAAAACGTTTTGTCATGAAATGGCTACCACCTGCTGTCATCGCAGACTGACATCTTCGCTGGCAACTGGCTGCTTGGTTCCCGTCTACATTCATCAACTTTATCGGCCCCGATTCGACGTCGCATGTAAAACTCCCCAGCGTCTATCTTTCCTGCGACGCTCCGCAGACTGTGTTGTCGTGCTCGCCTGGTCATCATCATGTAATCGCTTCTGTAATTACCCCACAGAACTCCAGTGTTTATTGCTCCCACTGCGTCCCGGGCTTTCATTGTTTTGCAGCTGCGATTCATCGTCGGGAAATACCGGTTATTCTCCACTGATTCTGCCCTGGGCATCCCAGTGATCATCATTCCGCATGTTGTTCAGTGGGGTCCACCCACTCTTACCGAATCCATGCTGCGCATCACCGTCGGTTTCCACTTTTAATATCTTCATTTAGCCTACTGCGAAATCTGCCACGCAAACCTGCATAATACCAAGACACCAACATTAGGCTCATATAAATATAAATGAAAGACCATTATGCTCCCTCCGTTTTCTGCCTTACCACGTGTTTTAATCACGTATATATATATATATATATATATATATATATATATATATATATATATATATATATATATTTTGCTATCCTTTTGTTATATATATATATATATATAATTTTGATATTATTATTATTTTTATTTTTATTTTTAAGTAATACTTCTTATACACATCCACCCTGGAGATTGAACCCGGGTCACATTACCGATATGCTTGTTTTACTTTGTATAGATGTATATTAAAGAGGTATTAAGGTGGGATGAAATTTTTAACATAAAACCTGTTTTATATATAGAACACAAGTTCATTATACATGAATGACAAACAAGAAATTTAACCAACAACAAAATATTAGCAATAACATTGCTAACACAACATTGATGAAAAAATCGTCGACAAGAAATTGACAACAATTTGACAATAAAAAATCATCGACAAGAAATTGACAACAATTTGACGATAAAAAATCATCGATAAGAAATTTGCAAACCCAAAACAAAGTGAAGAATTAGACACTAAAAACGAAATGCAAACACCCGGATACCAAAACGAAAATGTGGGTCCCCAATTTTGGGGTGTGTTGTGGATCAGCCACAACATGACCAAACCTATTTTGGCCACACCTGTTCTGACCAAACTTGTTCTGACCAAGCCTGTTTTGACCAAACCTGTTCTAACCAAACCTGTTCTAGCCAAACCTGTTCTGACCAAATTTGTTCCTGTTATTTGCCTTGCAATAAACTGCCTTGTGCCCAAACTGTTGACAAGAGTAGCAATACCCTTGAAAGTAACTAGCACTTCTGAAACTGTCATTTACCTTCTTCACTTGAGCCATGCAATGTGAAGCCATGTGACCAAACTCGTGACAAGCAAAATATTTGCCTTGAAACTTTCCTTTATTTGACCTCTTGGGTCTTGAAAACTTCTTCTTCTCATTCTGAATTCTATTTTTTGTTTCTGTGCATCTATCATTCAAGGACTCATGATCTGAAATACCTTCCTCATCAAAACTCTCTTCCTTTTGGAGTCTCTTACTAGACTCTTCAACTTTTTCCTTGTGTGACTTAACAAAACCAAGGCCTGTTTTATCTGTTGTCTTTCTTTGACCTTTGATGAGTGACTTAACCTTTTTGGAGCTATCTTGAAACCTGTAAAGCTTATCCTTGTACTCTTTAGTTTCCTCTTTCAAAGAAGCCATTTTCTGTTCTTACTCACTATACTCAAGAACCTTAGACTCTAACTCATCCTTGAGTTCTTGTGTCTTAGCTATAGAGAAATCAAGATTTTCAATAAGATCATCTCTCTCCATACAACATTCATCTAACTTATCCTTGAGTCTAGCATTCTTCTTTATTTCCTTTTTCAAAGCACTAAGAGCACTAATAAGTTAACTTTCAAGATCCTTTATCTGATTTCCTTTTGAATCATCAAAGCCTTTTTCAGATTTCTTATCACTAAAGGTGCTACCCTTTTCAAAAACCATACATGCATCTTCCTTATAGTTTTTTGAAGCATCCTCATACATACTAGAAACCAAATCATTATTTGTGCGATCATCCTCAAGGTGACCAAAATTTCCACATCTAAGACATTTCATGATAATGAATCTATGTTTCGGTTCTTCCTCTTTTTTTGATATGAACAACATCTCATTTTCATTATCACTTGAAGAACTTTCACTATCACTACTAGAACACTTATTTGCTTTGTCTAGGTAGAAACTCTTCTTGTGCTTATGAGAATACCTCTTTTCTTGATTGTTGTGCTCATCTTTGATTTTAAGATTTGTATTGGCCTCTTCTAGTTGTTTCTTCAATGAAACAATCTCTTCTTCTTGTTTGCAGCAAACAGTCTCTTTCTCATTGATCTGAGACCTGAGAGTTTCTTCACTCCTTTTGGACTCTTCTATTTTTAGCTTCATATTGCTAACAACTTTGTTAGATTCCTCTTCATGTTTGCTGCATATATCGACTTTATTACTCATTTCTTCTATCTGCATTCTTAAACCGTCAATTTATTTTTCTAGCTTACTGCAATACTCTGTTTTCCTGGTTAATTGCATTTCGAGATCTTCAAAAATTTTCTTGTATTCTTCTGTTTGTACTTTCAAACTGGTGATTATATCTTCTGCATCCTCAACCTTTTTACTCAGAGCTGAAATTAGTTTCTATTTCCAATTTGCTTCTGCATCACTTCCTTCTTCATCACATTCTTGTTATGAATCTGTTTCTTCACCAATTTTGAACGGATCATCTTCATCTTCATTGCTACTAAACCCATGGCAATGACGTTCATTATGACCGAGTTGACTACAAACAAAAAATTCTCTACCTTGTGAGCAATCAGCTGCAAAGTGACCGGTCTTCCCACATCTGGTGCAAAACTTTATTAATCTGGCTTGTTCTCCACTATTTGATTCATCTCTTGAATCTATTTCCATTCTTTTTCCCAAAACAGCAACATTGAGTTCATCTTCATTTTCTTTCATGGCCATGTGTGTTTTCTTCTTCTTGTGTCTTATGGTTTTGCTTTTGCCTTTCCTTACCATTTGTGTTCTTGTAAGATCTTCCTTCAAGCTGTTAAACTTTTCGAAGGCACCAACTCTGATACCAATTGAAGAACACAAGCTTATACTGAGAGGGGGGTGAACAGTATAAGACCTCTTTTTACTTTTTCCTTTATACTTCAAAACAGTAAAGCAATATACCCAAAGCAATATCAAAGCAATGCATAAAATCATCCACAAAGTGACACCAATTTTAACGTGGTTCACCCAGAATGGCTGGGCTACGTCCACAAAACTTTTCTCTAAAATTTATCTCAAATTTCTTTGGGAAACCTTCCCAATTACAATGTTTATGAGCCTCGGCTCAAAGGAGATACCTTCCCCCAATCTGAATTTATGAGCCTCTGCTCAAAGGAGATACCTTCCCCCAATCTGAATTTATGAGCCTCTGCCCAAAGGAGAAACCTTCCCCTCTACTCTGGATATGATCCCTCAGAATATCAACTGTCTCTACCTCTTTCCAGCACGTGGAACTCCTTTCCATCGAAGACCTCCTGTCCTCAATGCTTAGCCTAAGAGACCTCTACCTTCTATGATCACATCCACAGCAGCTCAGCAACCTGTACCAAACACAGTCAGTCGATCTAGTACAATTCTTCCTCTGTCTGTCAAATTTGTCCAACTCTTGAACAAATCAATCCTCTGTCCACAAGCCTTCTCAAAGACTTGCCAAATCTATCCTCAGGTTCTCTGATAGAACCAATGTACCTTTGTCCTCAAGTTCTCTGATAGAACTATCAATCTCAGCTCACAAGTCCTCTGCTAGGACCTGTCCAAATATGCTCACAAGTCCCCACCGGAACCTGTCCAAAACCTGCTCACAAGTCCTCAACGAAACCTGTTCAAAACCTGCTCACAAGTCCCCAACGAAACCTGTCCAAAACAGCTCACAAGTTCACCAAAAAAAACTTGCTTAGCATGAACCCACAAAGATAATTGTTAGAGACCCAATGTGATTCATCAACCTCATAGAAGCATAAAGAGAATTGTTAGAGACTCAATATGTTCTATACTTAACTCCCAATCTCAATCTCAAATCTCATAGAAACATAAAGAGAATTGTTAGAGACTCAATATGTTCTATATTTAACTCTCAATATCAATCTTCAACTCAATCTCAAATCTCATAGAAACATAAAGAGAATTGTTAGAGACTCAATATGATCTATACTTGACTCCCAATATCAATCTCAACTCAATCTCAATCTCAAAATAATAATATAGATGTAGTATGCTTTTCTCAAGAACATGAAACACAACCCAACAATTGCCAAACATGCAATATCTCATATAACAATGCTACTCATGTTCTTTCTACAACCAATATCTTTTCTCAACCAATTAGGGCTTTAACAACAATGCTTATAGACAAGGTTTAACCAACATCATTCAACTCAACATTAACCTTGAAGCATTCAACCAATCATCACAAGAAAATGAAACAAGTAGAAATCCTTTTCCCTCCAAAGATATTTGAACAAAACAACCACCAACACAATATCACCAAATGCAAAGAATAACTTGCTCAAATCAACTCAATGGAGTAAGCCCAATATCATGAATCAAGTAAAACAATAACTTGATCAAACAACCTCTATGGAAGCAACTCAACCATCAAACTCAAAACAGCCAACCAAGGGTTCCACCAACTCAATGCAAGTAGCTTGACTCACAAATACAAACCCTAGTGCACAAAGCTTCCACTATCTCAAACTAGAAATTATGCATTCATCAAAAACTCTCCTTAAGAATAACAATGCATAAGTAGTCTTCAACAAACCAGAAAATAGGATTTACACCCAATCAAAGAAAACCTAGTTGAAAACCTTTTCACTCCAACCTTATTTCAGAAAACATACACCAATCATACTCATAAGAAGAATGTGCCCATACCTTATTGGAGTAGAAGAAAATTGATCCTTAAAGTTGTCACCACACACAACCCTCAAACTTCCAACCAAGTTAGGGTTAGAACCAAGATAAATGAGCATATAAAAACTTTCCTTAGTACACCTTTTAGTTTCTCTTCTTTTGAAAACAACCACCAAAGAAGTCAAAAACACAACAACCAAAACTTACACCTTATATCTCCATTTTAAACTTTAGCATAGCAAAAGACTAATCTCAAAAATACAACCAAAGAAATATCCCCTTATTTCTCCTATGTCTTTTAAACAATGCTAAATAATGCCAAAAATTATATCAAGAAATTAATCACACCTTAGAATGGCTGCCCTTGAAGAATCCGAAAATCGCGGAATGGCTGCCCTTGACGAATTCGAAAAACGCGGAATGGCTGCCTTTGAGGAATCCGAAAAACATGGCACAAAATACGTTTTAACAAAAATGTGACTTAATCCATGCACAGCTCCCTCCGTGGGAATCAAAATGCAGACCTCTGCCTACGCAAAGCCCAAATGCAACCTATGCTGCCACTAGCCCACAAGGGGCTAACGAAGTCTAAGACAGACTTCCTACCACTTCAACGAACAAGCATTTCGTAAGTTGTTCAAACGCGAGCTCTCTTCTTCCGCGGCGTCAACAGAGCATCGATCGCAGCCAAAAATTAATGCATTCGAAATTCTCAAGAGGAGTTAAACCTTAGGATCCTTCCCATCTTTATAGTCCAATCGTGGACTTTAGAACACGTCGACGACAGAGAAACGTAATTTCGAATTTAATTGAAATTGCTTTCTAAAGGGTTTAAAAACCCTTAATTAATTTTAATAAATTAAGAATAAAAAAGGTTTAAAAACCTTTAAATATTTTTAATAAATTAAAAATAATTTTCTCCCTTAATTAATTAAATAATTAATTAATTAAAACCTTGAAGGGTTTTAAATAATAATTAAATATTAAAGAGAACCTTCATTGGTTTTAATAAAAACCATTTAACTTGGTTTTAATAAAAACCCTATCCAAAAACCTTATCCAATGGAATCTCTCCAGATTCTCTTAAAAATATTCTCTTGGAATATTTCACCTTTGAAGCCAACACATCCTCTTAACATTAATGCCATTTCCTTTTGACATCAATGACAACTCATAGACAAGGAGCTAGGATCTCAAACCCAAAATTGCCAACAATATGGCCAGTTCATTCACCTGGCATCATGTTTTGCTTGGTGACCCACCAAATTTTTCCTTGCCCTTGTTGGAAGTGTCGAATATTCTTCACATCAGTGTGCTCTTTCATATTTGGAAAACTCATAAAAAATTTCACTTTTCTCAATAGCATAGTTCAGATAAATTTTCAATTACTGATAAGTGCACAATTTATTCTGATTTTTGGCTCCATATTTTAGTTCAAGTGGAGAAATTTCATATAGAGGTGGAGCATCTTCATGCTCTTATGCAGCATTGGGGTAATGCCCCATGTACGATCATCTGAGTGTCTTCTATACATCCTTCTTGATCTTGTATCTGATGGCATTGATGGTTTTGGTACAAGTGATAATGTTGGCACGCCTAGGGAGGATGGGTGGCTCATTTCCATTCCTTCTAATATCGGTTGTTAGCATCTAGTAGGTGATGGACATTCACCTCATGAGCATACCTCCATGATTGACATGATTTAATGCATGTTTTTTGGTATTGTGGTTGGTGATGGGTTTAACCCTATTTTTATTGTTTTGAGTAATGTTGCCTAACTCCACTTGAGTTAGTGTGACTACATATTGGCGTGTGCATATCCACCTATTTATTTGGTTGTAAAGACTTTTATTTTAAATTAATTAAAATTTAGGCATTTACATTCAAAATATATGCACAAAATGTAGCAGTAAGCAGTTATGACCTATATGAAATTTTTCAGTGGGCTTCTATGTACCCATGGGCCAAGGTGCTTTTAAAGCACAACATCATATCCCACCTTACATGATGCCTCAACAACTGTCTCTACCTAGAGTGGGTGATTTTCTTCATATCTACACTCTTGTTAAAGTATGAAAACCTACTCCTGCAATCATAAACACTTCCAGCAATATCACATTCTTCTAGAAAAATGATAATCAATTAATGGGGATGTTACATTCTTTCCCACTAGAGTTTAACATAGTCCTTCTGTTAGCCAATATAATGTTGCAAGTTTCAATATAATTAAAAATATAATCATAAGAAATCATCCAATAAATTATGCAATATTTCAAAAATCACATTGAGTAGAACATTATAACATCAATATCTCAAATATGTATCATAATACCAAAATATATTTATTATTACATTAAATATCCAAATTGTTTCAATTTTCAAATAAAAAAGGAAACTGTCTTTTCATTTCTGCCGCATTTTCCCATGTGGCATTCCTCTCTGAGTAGAGATCCCACTGGAATCTACACTGATCAATTGTTCTTTTTCTCAGTTATTTAGTCCTATATCCCAAAATTTTGACTGGTTGAACCTTAATGAGTTGCGGGTCCGACGCTTGTAAATGAGAAACATCCAAAATATGATATGGATCAACCACATATTTATGGAGGAGGGACACATGGAAAACAGTATAGAATTTGGACAAATTTGGTGGTAGAGCAAGCTTATAAGCAACAGGACTTATTTTAGAAATGATATCAAATGGTCTGACAAATCTGGGGCTTAGTTTGGTGGACTTGATAGAACTTTTGGTTGGTTTGACTCTAAGAAAAACTTTATCACCAATAGAAAATTCTTGAGGGGTTCATTTTAGATCAGAATAACTCTTCTAACGGTCTACGACTTCTCAAAGTTGCTAGAGGATTTCTTTCAATTGGACCTCCATTCTCTTAACAGCTTTAGGACCGATTATTTCTCGATCATCTAAATTATCCCAAGTTAATGGTGTTCTACACCTTCGCCCATATAGGACCTCAAAAGGGGCCATGCCCAATGTGGTATGATAGTTGTTATATGCAAATTCCACCAGGAAGAGATAATCTTTCAAATTACTTTGGTGATCCATACAATGAATGTGTAACATATCCTCCAGGACTTGATTGACCCTCTCGATCTACCCATCTATCTCAGAATGATAGGTTGTGCTGTTGTTTAGCTTTGTGTCCCATGCTCAATGTAAAGCTTGCCAAAATTTAGAAGTGAATTGTGAATCTCTATTTGAGATAATTATTTTAGGGAAACCATGCAACCTCAAGATTTCTTAAGAAAATTTTTATGTTATTGTGGGAGCATCATCATGAACATTGCCTAGTATAAAATGTGCCACCTTAGTCAACTTATCCACAACTACAAAAATTACATCATGCTAGAATCGAATCTTTGGAAGACCAACTATAAAATCCATGGAAATCACTTGTCATTTATGTTCTAGTACATAAAATAGGTGTATTTGTCCCCTAGGATGTTACTATTTAGCTTTGACTTTCTGATATTCCAGACATCTCACAACAAATTGTACCACATATTTCTTTATACCATGACAAAAAAAATCCTTTTTCAAAGTTTCCCTCATTTTTATCACATCTAGGTGAGCCGCGTATGGAGCACAATGTGCTTCTTGCAAAATAATTTTTTTTATCCTTTCATTATTGGGTACTATTATCTGGTTTTGTAAATATACCAGATCTTGTTTGATACTGAAATACACATGTCGATTTGATTCTTGTTCGACCTTAATGCGACATCGGTTGCAATATTCATCATTTTTTTTCATTTCCTTTATTTTTTCCTTGATTCCATACTGGCATCGTGTTAGAGAAGTTATGTGTCTTCTTCGACTAAGGGCATCTACCAGTTTATTTTACTTTCTTTTGATGTATTCAATCCTAAAATCATATTCGGCCATGAACTCCATCCATCTCCATTGCCTGCCATTTAACAAAGACTAAGTGAAAATGTATTTCAAACTTTGATGATCAATTTTTAACTCAAAAGGTTTTCCCAATAGGTAGTGCCGCTATATTTTAAGAGCATGGTCTATAGCATCCAGCTCTAAATCATGAGTAACATAATTAATTTCATGTTTTTTGAGCTTCCTGGACTCATACGCTACATCAAATTCATCTTGCAATAAGACACATCCTAGCCCTTCTAGAGAAGCATTTGTACAAAATGTAAATGATTTGTTGGGGTCTAGTATTTGAAGTATAGGTGCAGTTGTCAAATTTTCTTTAAGGATTTTGAAAGCATCCTCATACTAGGTTGTCCACCTAAATTATTTTCCCTTTCTTTGCAGATTGGTAATAGGAAAAGCTATCTTTGAAAATCCCTAAACTATTGATAATATATGGCCATTCCCATAAAACTTCTCACTTTAGTAACATTGGTGGGAGCTGGTCAGTCTACTATGGCTTCAATATTTTTGGGATCCACCACTACTCCTTTGGTTGAGACAATATGCCTCAAATATTGAACTTGTGGAGTATAAAATTCACACTTAGAAAATTTCCATACAACTTATTTTTCTTGAGAATTTTCATAACTATTCTCATATATTGGTTATGCTCTTCTTTATTATGAGAGTAGATTAGTATATCATCTAGAAATATCAATACAAATTGATCTAATTGTTCCCTAAAAACACTATTCATCAGGTTCATAAAAGTAGCTGGTACATTTGTTAACCCAAAAGTTAGCACTGTGAACTCATAATGCCCATCACGAGTTCTAAAAGCAATTTTATGGGTATCCTCTTCCCTTATTCTTAGTTGATGATAACCTGACCTAAGAGTGATCTTGGAAAAGATAGTCACTCCCTTTAATTGATCAAACAGATCATCGATCATATGTAAAGGATACTTGTTTTTTATTGTCATTTTATTGAGCATTCTATAATCAATATAAAGTCTCAGAGATCCATTATTATTTTTCATAAACAAAAACCGGTGCTCCCCATGGTGAGACACTAGGCTTAATGTTCCATTTTTCTAATAGATCTTGTAGCTAGGTTTTGAGTTCTTGTAATTCAAAGGGTGTCATTTGGTAAGGGGTTCTAACTACAGGAGATGCTCCCAGCAAGAGCTCAATAGAAAAGTCAAATTCTCTTTTTGGAGGAATTTCGGGTAGATATTTAGGAAAGACATCCCTAAACTTATTCAAAATAGGATACTGTTGAAACAAAGCAGAGCTAGACTCAATTTCTTCCTTCTTATTTATTTTGACTACATAAAGTTTACACCCTTTTCTTAAAGCTCTTTTTACTTGCATTGCAGTCATCAGGTGGGGTTCAAAATATATTCTATTACAGTGGACACAGATTTCTTATTAGAATCATCTGTAAATTCCAACCACATTTATTCAAAATTCAGAAAGGCTTTGTGGGATTTTAGCCAGTCTACTCCTAGAACTATATCAAAGGCATGCACGGGTGCTACATAAAGGCGTCAATTAATATTTTCATGGGGTAATTCTATTTGAGGGTCAAATAAACATTGGTTGACCATATAGGTATATCCTGAGCCATACTCAACTTACCACCCATTTGCCATGATCTCAGGTTTAACTGGTATGTCCCTCAAAATACTAGATGATACAAAATTTTTAGTTGCACCACTATCTATTAAAATATGAACATCCTTTTTACCCAATTTTCTTTTTATAAGAAATGGAGTAGCTTGCTCTAAAAGGTTAGATTTACCTATAGCAACATAGATCATATGTGGAACTTCTTCTGTTGGATTCCTCTTATTAGTGCTCTGTGGACATTGGTTTACATAATGATCTAGGGCTCCACATATAAATCATACATTTGGTCCCTTATTTTTCTTCTTGTCCTCTTCTCTATTTTTGCTACCATTATTTCCCTTGTCTTGATAGTTATTTATTTTTTTCTTGAAAGTTTCTTTTGTCTGTCTACCCCTTGTTCCCCTAAAACTTTCCTTTATTCCTGTTATCTCCTCTATAACGCCCATCTCTATATTTCTTATATTGATCTTTGCTCTTAACCGACTTCGGATATCTTATTTTCTTAGGATTCTCCTTTTCAATTTTTTGGTAATAAACCTTTGCATTTTTTTACTTATCTCCTCATAGCAGGCAATATCATAAGCAACTGTCAAGGTTTTAGGTACTCTTCTTCCAATAGGTGTTCCAAGTTTGGGATGTAGTCCCATTACAAATTTTTGAGCCTTTAATTCCTCATGCTTATCATATTCTTGAGCGTATTTCAAAATTTGAACAAATCTTTGATAGTATTCAATCACATTCGTGTTATCTTGGCATAAATTGGTGAATTCAACATATTTATCAATATAGAATTGTGGCATAAGAAAATTATCCTTAAATTCCCTTTCAAATTCCTCCCAAGGTATATCTATGACCTCCTTCTGAGTGATTTTATTATAGGTGGTACACCAATCTCTGGTCGGACCTACTAAATGTGCCACTGCCCAAGTTGTTTTGGATTCCATACAAAGGGGTTGGATAGAGAAATACCCATTCAACTTCACTCAACCAATTTATGGTTGCTTCACAATCACCCTTTCCATAAAATTTAGAAATATCTAGTTTCTTAATTTCTTTTTTCAACTCAACACCAAATTTTCTCCTTGAAGACCCTTTTAACTCACTTACTCTTTCAGTTTCCTTAATTTTTGATAGGTTATCAATAAATTTATGTTGTTGAGAGATTAACTCCTATTGCTGAGCCATTTGGGCTCTTTGCATATCCATGTGTTCATGCATATGAGCCCTCTAGATCTTCATTTGTTCCCTTTGTTGACTCAATTGTTCTTGTATTAACTCTAACATTTTTGTCATAGTCTCATTATTTTGTGTAGCTCTTGCAGCTACTGGTTTCTTTTCTTTTTTGATAACACACCAAGGTACTTCGACAGTTTGTGCTATTTTTGACTCCTTCACGAGTAGTCTTAATCCCTTCCTTGAGACTTCTACAACTTCCTCTTGCAGATTAACATTTTCTCTTTTTAAGGTACCCACCATACCTAGTGATAAAAGAGTTATGTTATTTGATGTTTTACATTTATAACCTAGGGTTTTGCAACCTAGGCTCTGATACCAACTATAACAACCCAGGTCTACTCACCTGGTTGTCAAAAACATAAAATCAAAATTTTATTTAACCCAAACACAAATATCATACATTGACGTAGGTACACCCAACTGTATATTAGTACTTAAGCGTAGATGTTCACACTTTGAGATCTTGTACCATTGAATATGGTATCTCCAGTGCTTGGGATCAACCAAATTCTCATTTAGGTTGCCATATATGAGATCCTCTCTCTCTCCTCGAGTTCTCATATTTTAGCATGGGGTTGCCTTTCTAGGGCCCATAACACCTGGAAAGGTGGATGCACTATTTCCCCATCTCAAAGCATGGGAGACTTATATCTATGATCTCACTCTTTTCTTATTGGTCCACTGACCGATTTATCATAGTTTTCCTATGCTTGAATTAGCATAGTTATGTCAATGCCTGATTATTGACCTTACCTAAGGTATTATTAGGGTTCATCAATTCTCTGGTTTACTAGACCAGATGTCTTAGACCAACTTCTAGTTGATAGTAATGTTGTCGATACCATCTACCACTAGACCTTCCAACCCCAAGTACTAGCTCTCTAGTTGTGAGTCTTGTAAGCAATTCCTCAACCAAAGTGTGGTACATGAGCACCCTCACATACTACTCATTTTGTAACCTATAACGACATCTCATACCATTGTTTGTTACTCTCTACAGCATAGGACCCCTGTCCCTTTATGATTGCTGGAGAACGGATACCTTCGATTCACAATAGTTGCCACTACATGCTATCGAAGTTGGGTGAGTGTTATCCTTCTTGATAAACACTGTGCTAAACAATCCTAGCAATATATTCTTTTACACCTTTATCGATGGTTTTTTTTTCAAGGGTTTATGGTTGTAATTTCCCTCAAGGGGTATTTCTATCAATGTTTTACTTTCATGGCATAGCATTCTTTTCAAGGTCAAAAAAAAATAATAAAGCTTCATATACTAGTTACATTATTCAAAATTACAGAGTATATATAAAACTATTCATGATCTATTTTATTTTAAAATGAAAATTATATTGCATATCTAAAATCAATGTTCTAAGAATATATCTATATATATTTTTTATAGGGTATACTTTTTAAAATATTATAATTACATTTCATATTCAAAATTAAGGCACCATATCTAATGCTTTTCTTATTTGCAAATATCGAAAAAAAATCAATGAGACAGATATTCACAGCAACTAAACTATAGATTCCTTTACCAAATATTTCTTACCTAAGGTCTTTATATTCTAAACTCTACAAAAATTTATATTCTTAACTCTACAAAACTACTAAAACTAGCTTTTGAAGTCTTCCATTGTGTGACTATGGGTGGCATTTATCGCACACCTTATAAACATAATTTTATTTGACCCATTCGAGGTAATACAAATGAAATACAATTTTACCATATTAATGCAACATATACTTGAAAAAACATTATTATTGTAAAAAAAAACTTCAGCGAAATTTGCATTTCATTTTTCAGCATAAAACATTCTATTCAAAGGTTATAACATTCCCTCTACTTTATATCCATTCCATATCACCATTTGTCTTTTATAAGAACACTGAAATAAATTAAGAGAGATTAATTTCTATGGAAATTGTAAAACCTATTGGCATGACATATCATAGATTTTGAATTCTTTTACCACAAAAAAATAAGAGATACATTATTTCATCCTAAGTAAATGAGGGTTAAACCATTTTGAATTTGTTTATAGAAAGTTTACTATTGGTTGCATTTTGATATCTTTAATCGACGAGTTAGAAAAAAAAAAGGTTTATAAGGTACTTTTACCTTTCCTACTACATTGCTTTTAAAACAATTTCTTCACTGCTGATAATAATACAACATCCATCCATTTTACCAATGCTATCCTCGTGGCAATATACCATCATATGGCATGTATAATTTTGTACACAAAACTTTGGAGCAGCTCAAGCTAAAATTGAACTCAACAAGCAATTCTATACAACAAAAACAAGAGGAGTTATAGCACAATATAGAAATAGGCATATTGGCAGATGGTTTAGGTATAAGAAAATAAGATCCATGATAGATTTACTAAGGAGGTACATCCTAAATAAAAAGCCTCGATTAAGACCAAATACCAAAACACATATATCTTCAGTTTAATACTATCAAACAAAGCATTAATTGCATAAAATTTTCTCCTAAACGCATGTTACACACTATAATTTCAATCAACGATAGGAGTAATTTATTATTTTAAGAGGACTTGCATTGTGAGCCGATTTCTAAGCGTCGCTATGTTGGATAAAATTAATACAGAGGCTTCAAACTTTCCCTTACAATTAAGGAGACAATATTTTTTCTATTTCTACCGAAGCCATTCCAAAAAAATATGATTGCAAGACTACAAGAAAAACATAGACACAATACACAGTATATATATATGTATCTATAAAGCAGGCTGTAGCTATCATAGTTGCATCTGTAAATGAATTACATTTTGAATTATATAGTTTAGACATAGTAAAGGCATGAACGACACGAATGTCTTCCCTCGTGAAGCTACGCATAGCCTATCAGCAACCAAACTGATAATGTCTTCCTTATGAAAGCAAATATTTATGAAGTTGGAGGCTATTTAGGTCAGCTTGGTCCTTGTCTAATGCATTTCTACTATATGAATATGAAAATGCATCTACTAGACGAAATACAATTCAAACACAACACAGGCGGATATTACCATTGCAAATTGTTTTTGGGCTAATTAATGTCTTGAGTTATAGTTTACAATTTCTCTAGTAATCCAAGATATTTACTATATATATATTTTTAAAAATAAAGAACTAAAGCTCCAATGCTTTACATTCACAAACCAAAGATTTTACATAGCACAGTTTCTATTTGTTGGTTATTTTTTATCCTTATTCAACAACAGTATACGCAATCACATTTGCATAATGTACACACAGCAATATCAAGAGAATAGTGAGGCTTACTTGATTATCAAACCGATGTAGAGAAGAAATTGAAATCAAGACCAAAGAAGCAGAACCAGTCTCTACCCAAGCAATCTTTCACCCATACAATTGAAAATTCTCGAATTTCATGATGATATTCGACTATCTTATTGATTTATAAAGGTTGTTCACAATGTCCATGGTGACACCTTAAACCCATGCAAGCAGGTTACTTAATTATCTACCGGGTGGCGATGTCTACATTCCTCCAATGAAGACAACCACTTAGAAATTTTTTTGAATTGTTTTATATTTTACTTTTATTTTATTATTTTTTAATACAATTTTATTTTATATGTTATTATTATTGTTATATATATTTATATATATATATATATTTTATATATATATATATATATATATATAAAATTATTATTAAATGAATTAAAAAAATTTAATATCTAAATAATATATATTTATATATACAATTTCCTTTATAACATCAAGAATTACTATATAAAATCAATTTACTCCTAACAAAAATAATGTCATCCTTTTTATTTACAGTCAAATATATGCACAAAATATAGCAGCAAGCAGTCATGACCTATATGAAATTTTTTAGTGGGCTTACATGTATCCAAGGGCCAAGGTCCTTTTAAAGCACAACATCATATTCCACCTTACCTAATGCCTCAAAAAATGTCTCTGCCCGAGGTGGATGATTTTCTTCGTATCTATACTCTTTTTAAAGTATGGAAACCTGCTCCTGCAATCATAAACACTTCCAGTAATATCACATTCTTCCAAAAAAATGATAATCAATTAATGGAGATGTTACGATTAACTAATGCCCCAACCGCCTTCATGAATTTAATGAACATGTTCAGAAGGTGCATGGACCAGTTTGTCCTTGTATTTCTAGATGATATCCTAATATACTCTCAGAACAAGGAAGAACATGATAAACATCTCAATATTGTGTTAGAATTTTTGAGGAAAAATCAACTCTACAAAAATCTGGTCAAGAGCGATTTCTATGTTTCAGAAGTACGATATTTAGGGCATATCATATCAACAGAAGGGATTGTTGTGGATCCAAAAAATATTGAAGCCATATAAAATTGGCCACCCCCTACTAATATCACTAAAGTAAGAATTTTTAAGGGGCTAACGGGCTACTATAGATGTTACATAAAATATTTTTCAAAGGTCTCTATGATAATAACTAACCTTAAAAAGAAAGGAAAGAAATTTAAATGGACAAAAAACTGTGAAACTGCCTTTGCTTTGTTGAAGTAGAAGCTCACTACCACACCAATATTAAATATTCTAGACCCTTAAGAATATTTTTTGGCATACACTGATGCATTGCTAGAAGGGTTAGGATGAGTACTTATGCAAGAAGATTTAGTAGTAGCTTACACTTCTAGAAAACTTAAAAATCATGAAGTCAATTATGCTACTCTTGATTTAGAGCTAGCCATTGTAGTACATGCTCTAAAGGTCTGGTGCCACTATCTGGTGGGGAGACCTTTCGAGTTAAAATCTAACCATCAAAGTCTAAGGTATATATTTACCCAACCAATACTTAATGCGAGACAAAGAAGGTGGATCAAGTTTCTTGCTAAGTATGACTTTGAAATTGAGTACATAAAGAGAAAAGAGAATAAGGTTGTTGATGCCTTGAGTAGAAGGAGACATATAGTAGCCATAACCAAGAGTCACATAAATCTCATGGATCAAGTGAGGCAGGAGAAATATCAGGATGAATATTGCCAGGAAATTTAAGCTAGAATAGACAGAGACCCTGAGGGTAATAAGGGGTTTGTAATGATAGATAACCTTTTGTGCTACAAAGGTAGAATTGTCATACCAAAATTGGGTGACTTAAGAAATATAATAATGTAAGAAACCCATATATCTCCTTTTTTAGCTCATCCTAGAAGGGTAAATATGAGGGAAAACATGAAAATAACCTTCTTCTAGGTAGGAATGAAGAAGGACATCACTAATTTTATCGCTTGATACCTCAAATATCAGAAGGTTAAGATAGAATGCAATCATCTTGTAGGATAGTTGTATCCACATAGTATACCTGCACAAAAATGGTAGGTCATACCTATGGATTTTATAGTTGGTTTACCTAAAACCAGGTAAGAAGATGATGCAATCCTAGTAGTAGCTGACAAATTGACTTAGGTTGAATATTTTATACCTGGGAGTACCAAGGATGATGCTCAGGTGGTGGCTAATAGATTTTCCAAAGAAGTGTTTCAATTGCATGGATTTCTAGAGGTAATCATATCATATAGGGATTCCAAGTTCACTTCTAAATTTTGGAAAGCCCTTCATCATGCAATAGGTACGAAGTTGAACATGAGTTTAGCATACCACCCTGAGACAAATGGTCAAATAGAATGGGTAAAACAAGTACTAGAAGACATGCTCTACATGTACTACATGGATCACAAGTCTCTATGGGAAGACTACCTACATTTGGTAGAGTTTACCTACAATAATGGATATCACTCATCTTTGGGAATGACATGTTTTTATGCCTTGTATAGATGAAAGTGTATAACACCACTGTCATGGGATAACCTAGAGGATAGAGTTATGATTGGATCATAACTGATCAAATAAATGGAAGAACAATTGAATGTAATCAAGTAAATACTCAAGGAAGCTACTGATAGGCATAAGAGTTATGATGATTTAAAGAGAACTCCAAGGGAGTACTCAGTAGGAAAAAATGTATTTCTAAGGGTCAAACCAATGAAAAGTGTGATAAAATCCACAAAATTGGATCCATGATTTGTAGGACCCTTTGAGATCACTGAAAAGATTAGTCCGGTTGCATACCAACTTGCTCTACCTCCTAATCTATCAAAAATCCATGACACCTTCCACATATCTTTTCTTAGAAAATATGTTGCTAACCCTGAACATGTGTGGGATGTTTCTAATTTATAGATGGAAAATCCAAAGGTAATTGAAGTAATTCCAATAAATATTCTCGAGTTTCACTCTAAAACTATGCGAAATCAAACTCTTGAGCAATGTAAGGTCCAGTGGGACCGTTTCTTGAAAAGGAATACTACTTGGGAGAAAGTGGCAGATATGCAAAAATATTTTCCTTTTTTGTTTGAAAAATTCTAATGTAATAATTTACTTTTGTTGATTGTGAATGTTTACAATTGGAAAACACTAGGATGATGTTTAGTCCTAGTGGGGGAGGATATCATGACCCTCCCTGATGGACCTTTTGATATGAAAAATAATGTATTAATTGATGGTTCTTTAATACTCAATTTTGTTTAATTAAGCAGTTATATGATGTTAGTTGTTATTGGAGAGCATGATACTGCTAACAAATTACCAATGTGTAGGATCTGATAGGCTCATAGGTGGAAGAAGGTGAGTCATCCACCAAAGGTGAGGGTATTTGAGGTTGGGGAAATGTTGATAAGGCAACTTGAGGGTAACATTGATGGATACCTTCATATAGGCATGCATTTAGTTAGGGATAATCATCAATAGCTAGCCACCTTGAGCCCCAAATTGATAGCCTAGTAGCTATCATAAGTTCTAGAGGTTGAGACAAGTGACTAGATTGATGGAAAGATTCCCCTCTTTGTCTGTTGCACATGTTTGATTGTCTTTTACTTTAGCACTATTTGCCTCAATGATTTGGGAAGTATGCATGGATTGGTTGTCTTCATAACTCCTTGTGTTGCTTGGGAAAATAGAATGATTAAGTAAATGCTTTATTTTAAATGATAGTAGGTTTCATTTAAAATTTATAAATGCTTTATTTTAAATGATAGTAGGTTTCATTTAAAATTTATAAATACTTTATTTTAAATGATAGTAGGTTTCATTTAAAATTTATAAATGCTTTATTTTAAATGATAGTAGGTTTCATTTAAAATTTATAAATGTTTTATTTTAAATGATAATAAATTTCATTTAAAAGGTAGTAAATGGTTTATTTTAAAATAATAAAGAAGATTTCATTATAATATTGATTTATATTAATAAAATTCAATTATAAATGGCTTTATTCATTTTTAAAAAAAGTGATGACTATGAACTCCCATCACAAACCCCCCTAAAGGTAATTAAATCTTTAAAATATTAAGATTTGGAGAATCTACCATAAGTTTGAATGTCATGGAAATACGCATTTGGGTATGGGAGCACCTACCAAATTTGATGAAGGGGAGCTCCATTTATGTCATTCTGAGTAGAGGGTGGGGTGGATGACCTATAACTGTCCAGAGTAGATGGGAAGTGATGGTGACCGATGAGCGTGCTAGTTGAGGAGGATAAGGTAAATGTCACAAGGTGAAGAGGAAGGAAGGAGGAGAAGAAAGGCAGAAAAAAAAAAGAGAAAAAATAGAAGGAAGAAAAGAAAGAAAGACAAAGAGGAATCAAAAGGAAAGCAACGAGATACCACAATACAACAAACCAAAAATTCAAGGAATTCACCAAGGATAAATAGGTTGGATTCATGATCATTACTCCTATCCTTTAGGATGTTTTACTCTTGCATTTTTCTAGTTCTGGTTCATTGAGGCATCATTTAAAACTTCATCGCCCTATGTTGGGTTAAACCTATTTGTTGTGGGGTACGTAGAGCTTGGACGCTCTATGTCATCATATCATTTGCCAAACCAAGTCGGGGATTATCTCGAACCGTTGTAAGTTATTAAGACTCGTCATTTGGGTCTAACATGTCATGATAAGGGTGTACCCTTTCACTGTATCTCACCTCCAATGAGTAGTTCAGTAAGCGTTGAGCTTGTAACCACATTTCATGTTGCTAATGTGTTGATATCTAGTAAAAATAATATATATAGGTCCTTGGGTGCTTCGTTATAAGTGTTGCAATTCCCAAAAGAAGTATTATATTTTTTCTAAGTTAAGCTTGTAAACCACATCACCATGTCACTTCCATCTAGTGAAATTTTCAGGTAAGGTTGATTGTGTTTATCATTATTTGGACTTAGATCCAAGCTCCATGTGCGTATGCTCACTATCCCTCATCCAATGGCTGCTTGAAAATCCCATGTAGGGGTAGGTGCTTCATACAATTGGAAGATCCTATATCTGTTATGGTAGTCATGCTTGCATTGAGGTTTCATTTGAAGGTGAAGCAATGTGTTCTCAATGAACCTGCTCTACGCTGGTGTCCGTCCGCTTAGAGATAGTTGTGCATTGAGTAATCCTATGAGAACCATCATTCGCAGTAAGAGCACCACTTATGGGGTGGTGGCTTGGCCTCTATTTTTCTGGTGGACTACTACGTCGGTCTAAACCCTTAGCAATATGATTTACCTTTGTGTACGTCTTAGCGTTTTGTCAAGCTTGGGCAAACAAGCTCATGTTATCTATTGAATGATGGTTCATTTAAGATTAAGGATCCTATAATATTTTGTTAATTAAAGTTGAATGCTTTGAATTAATGAAAGGTAGAATTATAATATTTTGTTAATTAAATTTGAATGCTTTGCATTAATGAAAGGTATAATTATAATAGCCTTGTTAGTTAAAGTTGAATGCTTTGGATTAATGAAAGGTAGAACTATATTAGCCTTGTTAATTAAAATTTAATGATTTGGATTAATAAAAGGTAGAATTATATTAGCCTTGTTAATTAAATTTGTATACTTTGGATTAATGAAAGGTAGAATTATATTAGCCTTGTTAATTAAAGTTGTATACTTTGGATTAATGAAAGGTAGAATTATAATAGCCTTGTTAATTAAAGTTGTATACTTTAGTTTAATAAAATATTAAAAAAAGGAAGTGGTTTATTTATGGACTAGGTAGGAGACCTTGATTCTTTAAATAAATGGCAATAGTTTGTTTGTAAACTAAGGGTATGGGACTTTGGTTTATAAAATGAATGAAAGGGGATTATTATTTTATTAAAGTAGTAAAAGCTTTAATTTAGCAAATAAGTGAGATGATTGTTTTATAGATTGAAGGTATGGGACTTTAATTTTGTAAAACAATATAAGTTCAAATACAATGGAACCATGATCTATTTGTGTATGTTGAGTAGCTCTCTAAAGATACTTGAGAGGTGATAGTAAAAGTAATGATTCTTTTATGATATCAACTATGCATTAGATGGTTGGTAATTGAATTAAATTTGTATAGTTGCAATTTGGCAAAGTTTATGTTAAATGTATTTAGAGGCATGCCCATCTTGAACCATGAGTGTCCTGATCCCCTACTATCCTCAAATGATCGATGGAAGAGTAAGAGGACCAAATTTACAGATGGACCAATGCAACAGTTTGCTCTCTACTTACCTCTTGTTTACTTATGCAAATAAACTAGATTTGTGGGGAGATTTCCCTAATGAAATTGATGTAATGTATTATTTAAGGTATGGATATTTTACCATACATGCTTATGTAATAAAGGTTTAATGTTGTCAGATGCACCTTTGATTCATTATGATTGTATCTAAACCTTTTCTAGTTCATGCCTATCTTTTAATTATTGCTCTATGTTTCTAGCTATCTTTGCATGTTTGTTGAGTTATGTTTTGTTAGATTTAGTATCTAGATCTATATTTTATTTTCATGCTTGAATAACCTTTTGTGGAATTTTAGTGGCAATTTCTAGGGTGAACTTAGAGGATAACCTAAGGGCTTGAGACCCCCTTAGGGAGAATGGTAACTAGGTTTATGGAAGATTGTACCTAAGTTAAGATAGCTTTTTGAAAGATAAAATTGATAGCCTAAATTGTAGTATACGTAGCATATCTATGCATAATGGTTTGCATAGAATATGGATATGCATGTACACCTTCTAATGATTGAAGGTGATAATTCTAGCTCATCAAGGATGATGAGATGGATGGACTTATGTGCATAATATGAGATAGGCCTACGCAGATGGACTTGCATGAGGGAAATCTTGTGAGGTGTAGCTCTTTAAGGAAACTTAGGGATTTTGTTAAACATTAAGTTAACCTAAGGTTGGTTAGGGGTTTATGAATCTCTCTCCTTAGTAAAAAAAATTCTTTCTCTTTTTGTGTGTTTCTTGTTTTTTGTTTTTGGGGTTGTTACAATTGCATTGTACAACTTTGTTCATAGTCCTTAAATTTGTACATCATTTATGAACTATATAAGCTACCATGACAACTACCAATTTAGTTATTATACAATTAGTACGGTTTCATAAAACATAATGATTATTACTTCTATTGGGAGAGGGAGTGTATTACCAAGGAATTTATCCACCTAACTAAAAATAACCAATAATGTCCCCCTATATCAACTCCCTCCATTGTATTTTTTACTCTTTGATTAAGGAACATATGTGTAATAACAGTGGGTCAAAGAAGAAAGTGTGAGTGTAAATCTATCTTCATTCATTTTACACAAGCATACAATTAAAAATGATGAACATATGATTACACAACATAAATTTGTATAAAGTATTTATGTATAGTGAATAATTTTATACCTAGATTAAATACAACTATTGTGCATTCCCTATAAGCACCCATCAATGATTAATACACACTAACATGCAATCAAACTATGATTGTTGAATGCAACTATCCAAGCCTGTATCTTATCCGACATGCTTATCTCTTATGTTCATTCACATAAACTAAAATACAAATTCAATTATGCATCCATTTGATCTACTTTATTAAATGGTACTCAATCCTTTCATGTAAAAGAATTAATTCAACTATGAAAATGTTACATACAATTTTTGAATTTAGACTCCTTAACAATAAGCAATCATCATATATTAGTCTTTTGTTGGTGTATATAAGTTTAACAACAACAATAAATTACATAACAACATGCATATGCAATCATATTTATCTATATTTAATTATGTATACAAGTATTGATATCGATAAAAATATAATGCATTGTAATAGTACACTAATACTTGTCTCTAATGATGTCTATAAGTATTGAAATTGACACAATAAACTACATAGAAATAATGCACTAATACTTATCATTTTCTTTTTGATGAATCATACAAGTATTAATATCAACAAAAACAAAAATATATTAGCAATGCAGTAGTATTCATCTTTAATTATGCCTATAAGTATGGAAACCATCTCAATAGACTACATATCAACAATGCACTAACACTCAACATATAATATCCTTCCAAAACAATAAGAATATTTCATGACTAAGTAGAAATGGAACTCTAGAATTTATATCTTGGTAAATATAGGTACTTTAGTTTGTCATGAAGGATTTTTGGATTTCAAGCTAGAAAACAATATTCAATTGTCATCATGCAACCTAAATGTTACAAACATTGATCCACTTTATTTATTTATTTTTCTTGAGAAAAAAGGGTTGTAATTAGGTCCCCCACCCTTGATAAATCACAACTCTCTCCTTTAAAGCTTTACATTTTACAAATATATTCAAGTCTCATATCAATTGAGATGCTATAACTAGATACCTACATATTATTTCATAAAAATAAATTTTTTATATTCATTTATTGGGTCTTGTTCAATTTTTTTTGTAAAAACAAATTTTTAGCATCCTTCTTCTTGATATTTTTCAATCTTATCCATCCATACATCCATCCAAGTGAATGAATCCCCTTGGTTCTTTAAACTTAACTTTTGAGTCTTCTATTGGTTCTTCAACTTGTTCCCCTTCCATAACTATTTTTTTCTTCTCCTTGGATCCTTGCTTCTTAAGATTTTCCTTCTAAATGCAACCATGAACTTACACATTATCATTTGTATTTTTTTCTTCTATTATATCATCTTTATTCATTTATTTTAGTTCCCTCTGAAGATTTTTTATTTCTTCTTCATATCCTTTGATGGTGACCTTCAAACTAGCTATTTTTTATATGGGTTCTACTGACTCAAGAATGCATGCTCCATTTCATCCCAAGTGAAACACTTATAATTCCTTTCCTTAACAAGACTTTTACATCAATCATAAGCTTCCTCTCTTAAAATTTTAATAAGTTGACATTCCAAAAATAAAAACCTAGAATATATAGATCTAAACTTCATCCACCATTCTTGAGCATCAATCAACTCTAAAAATTCTTAAAAACAACTAGGGACAGGAAAAAAACTAGGGTTTTTTAGTTTTTTAAATCTTCTCTATTCCTTGCTATCAACAAATAACTCTATAGATTTTCTTCAAAAATAAATTACACTACAACTAATGTGCTTACCTTAAAGGTTCATATTCTCCCTTAATACTTATAACAATTTCCTAAACCCTTCTCTCAACAACATTTCCCGTCGTAATCCTCCATTACCAATTGACTTTCATCTCAAATAAAAAATTTTTGCAATGGTTTTGCTTGACCTGATCTATCTATATAAACATTTCACATGATCCACTTTATTTTTTATTGGCTCTATTAATCCAGTTTAAACTTGTTTCAAATGAATCATTTTTGTATAATAATAAGTCTTCTAAATGATTACACAATATATAATATTTGAGATTATGATACATAAATGTACTTCACCCTTTTGATTCTAGATTAATCGTATATAATATCTATGATTTTATGACCCCTTATAAATATGCTTCAAGGTATTTGCTAACAAATTGGGAACTACTAAATCAGTCATGAGTATGACATCAATTGGAAACCATTCCATTAAGTTTATATTGAAAACCAAAAAATAAAATGAAATATAGAGGGACCTTGACATTACTTCCCATAAGGTTGTACATGCTTTTGTAGTAACATGGTTGGGAAATAAACATCAATTATTTTGGGCAACAATATTGGTATCAAGTTAATAAAAATACATCTAAATAATATACCTTCTCAATCAATTCAAATCTTCATCTTAGTAATATATTGAATAAGATATACAGGATTGATCATAACATTACCATTTGGTATCTAACAAGATTATTTCATCCATATATACTTCATGAAAGTAGAGTTTATAATCATAAAACCTCAAAAAATTTAATAATAAACTAAGGCAAAGTATATGTTTCCACATATTGATCATTAATACATAGGACTTTAGTTTGGTGGCAAAAACCCCTCAATATAACTACATACAACATCTTTCATAAAATTGGTAATCATTGTTCAAATCCCTTTTACCCATATGGAAAGAGTCAAACCCATTTGATTTTAAGAACAATAATCCTACTTTGATTTTACCTTTCTCATTTTGCATAGGTCATTCTCAAGCATATATTTATATGTTAGTAGATATGTAAATTTTTTTTTTGATAGTTATAAGTGTTTGTATTTATAGCGGGTTTTAACAAGGATCCCAAAACCTGATTACATAAGCAATGGGCCTAGGGCATCAATCCCTTGAAACTGAACACCAAAACAGAAATCCCGCCACGGCAATAAAGTAAACATGAAACAATCCCTCTTAGTGGGAAACAAACAAATAAGAAAGAAAGTAGTTTTGGAGATCCCGCCCAGCGGGGAGTAGCCAAGAACCACCATCGAGAAGATCCCGCCCAGCAGGAAGCATAGAAAAATCGTTACAATAAAATCCTGCCTCGCGGGAAGCAGTCAAAACCACCACAAAAGTCCCGCCTAACTGGAAGCAACAGGGAAATCCCGCCATCCGGGAAACCAGCAGAAAAGAAAGGATCTCGCCTCGCAGGAAAACTGGCGGATTTGGCGGATCCCGCCCTGTGGAGAAACCATCCCGCCCACCGATAAAACATTCAGTTCAGCGAGAGCCATCTTGTAGGAAGCCAACAGCCAGCACAGAGAGGATCCAGCCCATCAAGAAGTGACCAGAGAGTTGCACCACAAGGAACCCGCCTCGGGAAAACAAAAGAGGATCCCAGCAGCAGGGACCAAGAATCCCGTCCAAGCATAGAGCCCGCCGAGGGACCAAGAATCCCGTCCAAGCACAGAGCCCGTCGAGGATTCACAAGAAAAAGGGGGAAGCTGGCCAAACCCTAAATCGTCACCTCCACCGCACCGAGAAACGCAGGGGACCAAATCCACGCGAATAACCTGCAAAAAACCCCAGGGGGAAGCCTGAGGGAAAAATGGAAGGGATCCCCAACCAAATAGGGATCCCTGGGAAGCACCAGTCCAAAAAAACAACCAAGGAAACCCTAGCTAGCCGGGAGGGGCGCAGATAGTGGAGAAGGATCTCCCCCCAGGAGATCATCTGCAAACAACCACTCCCCGGGAGGGATGACCTGGGTTGAGCCAGGGACTGGGCAGGAACCAGGAGCCATGGGATGGGGAGCAGGGGAGGGACCAGAGCCCTCCCCTCTCTCATAAATTTACTAAAGTAATATTTATGCATAAATACATGCTTTAGAACTAAATACTTCTTGAATCCAAAGGAGAATAATTTTAAACATAGAGAATAGAATATTCATGGCATCCTAGGGTTGTATTTTCCAAAACACTAACATGGTTAATGAGGGCTTTTACATTCCAACCTATAGGTGTTCATATTATAAGAAAATGTGTATCCATTGAATATACTATACCTTTTTTTTTGCTACCTTAAAATGACAAAAACTTTCTCGTAGAATTCAAAAAGCATACAAGTAAAAAGACAACATTTTTTCCTTTTATATAATATGAATATTATTTATTTTAAGTCTTTTTCCTTATTCAAATACATGCAAATATTTATAGGATACATACCATTAAAGGATTTTCAAAATGTACTTCAAGGAAGAATGAAATTGTTTCAAATCTACGATGTTAGATTTAGAAATTACAAAATAAGAAATATGTAGATTGAAATTTGAGACATAACCTACAAAATCTATTATAGAAAACCCCAAAAGCATGATAAGTTTCTTCTATGTTCTAAATATTATCTTATTTTATCTAGCCATATCTTTGATGTATCCATCCAACCAATAAATAAAACCTTGACACCACACCAAGAGTTCCATCGATTTCCCACAAAGAGTCCAAGATTCAAAGATGTTTCAAACCTAGGTGTTGTAGGTGAGTTGGAGAGGAGAAGGCAATCCTCCAAGGGAGTTCCCAGGTTCAAATCTCCACCCTACCAAAAAGCTGAATTGGGCATCTAAAATCCAATTGATAATTTTGG
The DNA here is from genome assembly GCA_028583015.1 of Wollemia nobilis. Taxonomy (NCBI): domain Eukaryota; kingdom Viridiplantae; phylum Streptophyta; class Pinopsida; order Araucariales; family Araucariaceae; genus Wollemia; species Wollemia nobilis. The sequence continues at coordinate 3,112,934 of JAQPPZ010002020.1, read as the reverse complement.
TGTGGGCAGGGTCGAGTGCGACCCCCGGGTGACTTTGATGGTGTGGAACCCCCTGTTCATGGTCTCTCAGACCAAGGCAAATCCACAAGGGGTTTTTCGCTTAAAAAAAAAAAAAAGATGTTTCAACAAGGTAAGAATTTGAATTTAGGGTTCTTGCATTGCTACCATAAAGCACTTCCATACTTAGGCAAAATAGATGGAAAAGTCCCAATGCCACACATTCTTTCTCCTTTTCTCTAAGTCCTAACGATCAACTATAAAAAATGAGGGTGTTCATGAATATTATGGTTTATATATGCAATGAGTTGAGACCTTAAACAATAAATCCTAAATTGGTTGTCTCTCTTCTTTCACCTTAACAGGATAAAATAAAAATACCAAGAATAATATGCCCATCCCATTATAACAATGTATAAAGTGGAGTCCCTTTTAAACTTAAATCTATGTGACCCTTAGTGGAGATAATATTAATAATTATGTCTTCTCCCATGGGTAGTGTTGGATAATATTATATTATTTGGTACATGTCAATGTAGCACCTTGGTACGTCCTTGTAAATATTAGATTAGGCTTGTGTCCTAGATTAGTGTGTGAGTAAATATTTTATGTAATGTAATAATGTGTAGGAAATGCACAAGTGTCATGTAAATAAGTGTGCAAGTGTAATGTGTGTAAATATGCACAAGTGTCTCATATGTAAGTGTGCACAAGTATCTTTAGATTAGGAAGTGTTATGTGAAGAGTCATATTCAAATATGCATACAAGATAGAGTCATGTGTATACAAGTGTCAAGTAGAGAAGCCAAGAGTCATGAGACTTGGAATATGGAAAGGAAGAGTCAAGTAACCAAAGAGTCATCCTACAATGGCTATATATAACTCCATAGAGAAGCATAGAAATATATCACCATCTATAGAGTCTATAGTGTCTACATAGTGAACATAGAAAGTATTATCATTGTATGAGAGTTTTATGATACATTTGTAAGAGAAAGAGGAGTAATAAATTTTGCATACATTTGAGCAACTAATATTGTAAGTCTTGTTATATTGTATGGTTCAGGCTATTACATTCATATTGCAGCTTATTAATGAATGTTATTGGATATATTATTAGCCTTGATATTTACATATTAGTTGTCTCATATCATTTATTATATTTGATCTTATAATATTTGATCCTGTGAGATTTACATTAATATTAAGGCTTCAAAATCCATTAGGTAGCATTAAGGTATTTGTTTTAAAAAACAACTCATCTTATAAAAGTCATATCTTTGCAGAGGGTTAAATTCATATTATTATTGGACCAATTTGTGCATAATTTGAAGATATTTAAAATGAGTGTTCATATGAAGGAATTCAATCAATATTGAGGGATATACAACCCTATGAAGTCATCCATCAGGAACAAGGGCAATGATAATTTTTCAAGTTGTGAAAAAAATTATAGATATCTATAAGCTAGGGTTTGGATGATGGGATGAGCAGTGGAGAGCTAGGTCATAAATGAGGAAAGACATTATGTCTAGGCTTAAAAAAAATTAGCTAAGTTTTCTTTTCCTTTATTTATCTTACAAAATTTTGCATGCAAATTATTATAGGTTTTTTATCAAATATTGTATTCACTATAGGCTATTTTGATAAATTTTAGTAGATTTTGAGTTATATTTTCCTTCCCATGGACTTATTTATAGATAAATCCTTAGAATAATCCCTAGTAGTAGAGGTTAATAAGGGAACAAAATAGATGCAGTCCTTGTTGCTCAAAGACATGACATTTTTTGGTAAATTTAATGGGTCTTGGCCAAGGGCTTTGGCCTTGAGAAAATGGATTTATAGGAGTTAGAAGTCTCCAAAATTGAGTCTATAATTTATCCCCAAAGGTTTCTTCCTAGTCATTTTTTTCCAAGAAGGAAAGAGATAGAATCCTAAAGGCGGTCCTTGGTTTATGGAAAGAGTGAGACTCTTCTTTACCCACTGGTATGAAGGCTTTGCACCTGAAAATGTACATCTATCCCTAGTACCAGTATGGATTATGATGTATGGATTACCCATTAAATTTTAGTAAATGGATACCTTCAAGGAAATAGGCAACACTCTAGCAGAATTCCTTGAGATTTTAGAAACTATAAAAGATGGATTATTGGCTATTTATGCTCGGATTGGTCATGATTGATATAAGTAAACCTTTACTAGAATCAATAATTCTTAAGTATGGGGGTAAGTTGTGGATCCAAACCATAGATTATGAAAAAATATCTTTGGATGTAGAATATGTCATGAGGTGGGGCATATTGAGAGATCATGCCCTAAGAAGATTCTAGCATAAACATATGTAGAAAACCATAAGAAAAACTTACAAATGGACAAGGATGAGGATGGTTTTCAACTTCCAAAAAATAGGTCTAGATAGATGAAAGTAAATAAAAAATGGAGACTAGTAAGTAAGGATATTGGAAGAAATTCCAATTCTTTTGATGCTTTAGCATATGAAGAAAAAAAAGACCAGACATTAGAGAATACAATACAAGAAGTTCTAAATATTAATAAGGACCCACCTTTTCAATATGATCCTAATTTAGGGAAGAAAAATCATGATGAAACTTAGGAATGTGTCTCATCATATTTTGAAGACTCTCTTGAAGTACCATGCACCATTTAGGAGAAGAAAATTGGTAGATAAAATGCAATGTTAGATGTTAATACCTCTACCATTAATAAGGAAATACTAGAAAATGAGTAGGACAAGTCAAAAGCTTTTGTAGTAGATACAGGAGAGGATAAATATAATGAAAAATAAAGTTGTGAAAGAATATTTAGAAATATAATAATAAGACCTACTCCTGATATAGGCAAGGCAAAAAGAGGAAAACCCTAAAATTATCAAGTGAGATCCAAGGAAGCAAGAGCAAACATAGAGAAATGAATACAAACTAAGTTGGTTGAACTTATCTTTACCAAACAACAAAATGATATTGGTAATTCATAGGTAGGGATAGTAGCCCCTAATGACATGATTACCATATCATGGAATATAATGGGTGCTATTGCCCCCTCAAAGTAGAGGTGTATCAGGGACCTCTGTTTAACTAACAAGTGTGATATCTTTGTATCCAAGGAACTAAAATGACAAACAAAGAAGTTTTTAAAACTATGAAAGCAGTATGGGTGAGATGTGAATGGAATGTTGTGGATTCTAAAGGAGTGGTAGGGGAAATTATAACATGTTGGAATCCTATTAGAACCTCCTCTGTAACCATTCATAAAATCAAGCATTAAATAGCCTTTTTAGTCACATGCTAATTTGTATATATTCATTTCATCCTTATCAATATCTATGGACCTTCAACTCAGTTAGGCAAATTAGAAGTATGAAGTGGGATTGAAGCCTTTATGAGAAGTAAATACCAAGAAACCTGATTCATGATCATAGGAGATTTTAATTCCATAACCAATATAGATGAAAATTTTAGGGAAATTAGGAAACTAACACAAAGTATGAGATATTTCTTAGCTTTTATTCAAAACAATAATCTATGGGAGGTTGAGTTTGAAGAAGACAACTATACTTGGACCAACTATAGGAGAGGATAGAACCTAATAGCAAAAAAATAGATAGGTGCATTCTCTTAGATCATTGGCTAGATGAAGGAACTTGCGCTAAAATTAATACCTTAACAAGGATTGGTTAAGATCACTAGCCAATGAAAGTTAAAATGGTGGTAAGTGAATTTTAAAAGATTATTTTTTAAATATGAGCATATGTGGGAATATAATCCTTAATTTGTTGATATGATAGCACAAACATGAAATTATTCAATAAATAATGGGTTATATTGTACGCAGGTGGGCTAAAACATAAAAAATTTATTTAATTAACTTCAAAAAATTACATGCTACACACACAACGCTTAGGTATTTATAGGGAAGAAGGAGGAAGAAGGAGGAAGGGAGAGATAAGGGAAAATAGTGGGATGTGGAGGGATAAGGGATAAGGAAGGAGGTGGAGGAATAAGGAGGATGAGGAGGAGCGGGAAATAGGGAGCGAAAGATATGGAGAGATAAGGAGGAAATGGTGGCGGGAGGAAAGGAGGAAAAAATGGAGAGAATGTAGGAGAGGGAGTTTAGAAGATTTTTAAAAATTTGCCGACAAAACTATGCCGACCATTACAACCATGTTCACACTAAGCCTAGAAATATCTAGATATTTTTGGGCCTAAACCCTCTTCATATTTGCAACATTCTCCCCCTTAAAGTTGAGAGAACTGACTACATAGTCTCTCAGCTTTATAAATTGAGCTTTAGCCATCGCTTTGGTGAAGATGTCTGCAACGTTCTCCAAAGTGCGACAAAATTTAAGCTCAACAATTTCATGCTCCACCATGTCTCGGATGAAGTGGTACTTCATATCAAAATGTTTCGTTCTACTATGGTGGATCGGATTGTATGCCAACTGAATGGCACTGATGTTGTCACAGTAAATCCTGGTCGGACCACTTTGCTGCTCTCCAATCTCTTCCAACACTTTTCTTAGCCATAGGGCTTGAGTACTAGCATAGGTGACTGCTATATACTCAGCTTCTGTAGAAGACAAAGCTACCACAGTTTGCTTTTTGGAACTCCATGTTATTAGCCCTGATCCCAGACTAAAACAGTTCCCTGAAGTTGATTTTTTGTCATCAATATTGCTGCCCCAATCACTATCACTGAAGCCTACAAGCTTGATAGTGTTACATTTATGGTACTTGGATTCCAAAATCCAATGTACCCTTCACATATCTGAGAATTCTCTTAGCTGCCTGCAAATGCAGCTCAGATGGGCTAGCCATAAATCGAGAGACAAGAGAAACAACATACTGAATATCAGGTCTGGTGTTGGCGAGAAACATCAAACTCCCAACCATGCTCCTGAAAGTGGTCACGTCAACTTTTGGTGCTCCATCATCTTTGCTTAATTGGATTCCATGTCCAACTGGAGTTGCAACTGGTTTGCAATGCTCCATAGCAAACTTCTTGATCATGTCCCGAGCATACTTATGTTGACAGATGAAGATCCCTGTATCTGACTGATGAACTTCCAATCCAAGGAAGTAGTGCATTAAGCCGAGATCCTTCATCTCAAACTGCTTCATCATGGAGCGCTTGAACTCCATATTCACTTTTCTATTACTACCCATGAATATGAGATCATCCACATACAAGCAAACTATGAGGATGTCGTTATCTTGCTTCAGGTAGTAAAGGGTGGGTTCATTTCTACTTTTGGTGAACCCAAAATCTTTGAAGTACCCATCAATGCGTGAGTACCAAGCTCGTGGTGCCTGCTTGAGGCCATAGAGTGCCTTTTTCAATTTTGTAAACAAGGTGCTCCTTACCTTGTTCTTGAAATCCTTGAGGTTGCTCAACATACACTTCCTCTGTTAAGTACCCATTGAGAAAGGCACTTTTCACATCCATGTGTTGGATTTTCCAACCCTTGTGAGCAGCTAAAGCAAGAACTGTTCTGATGGTCTCCTGTCGTGCTACAGGAGCAAATGTCTCTTCATAATCAATACCATACTTTTGTGTAAATCCTTTTGCAACCAATCTTGCTTTGTGCCTTTCAATGCTTCCATCAGCATTGAATTTGGTCTTGAAGACCCATTTACATCCAACACACTTCTTTCCTTTAGGAAGCTCTACCAGCTCCCAAGTATCATTGTTTTTTATAGAGGTTATCTCCTCTTTCATGGCATCTTGCCATATCTTCTGAGTACAAGCCTTCTCATAACTAGAAGGTTCAAGTTGTGCACTAGTTAACAAGGCATAGTTAACTACATCTCCCCGAGGTTCTTGGGAGTCATCATCTCCATACAAATGCATATTTTCAAGTCTTTGCAAAACTGAACCCATTTCACTTGCTTGACTTCTAGTATATCGTCTTTGAAAATTTGTATCCAACATCTGATAAGATGGATGATGTTGGAGAGTTCTCTTACCTCTAGATGGAGAATCAATATCCATTGGTGAGGAACTGACTGACCTTTGTGGAGAAGGACTTGGTGATGATGATGATGAACTGGAAGTCGAATGTCTACTTGGGCTTGGAGGAGGAGGAGACTTCTTGCCTTTCTGTGGTGCCTGTTGAATTTGTGAAGAACTTGCATCATGAGATTCAACATCACTATAAATTTGGGGATTTCCCCATTCTCCCCCTTCATCAAAAATCACATCCCTGGAAAGTATTATCTTTCGAGTCCTAGGATTGTAGAGTCTGTAAGCTTTTGTGTTCTCACAGTACCCTACAAAAATGCATGCTTGACTCTTAGGATCGAGCTTCTTCCTCTGTTCATCAGGAATGTGTGAGTAAGCCAGTGAACCAAACACTCTAAAATGCTTGACATTCGGTTTCTTACCATACCATGCTTGGTAAGGAGTTTTCCCTTTCAAACTTGAAGTAGGGCTCCTATTCAAAATATACACACTGGTCCTGGCTGCATCTGCCCAATACATATTGCTTAAATGCTTCGTCTGAAGCATAGATCTTGCCATCTCTACAATGGTGCGGTTTTTCCTTTCAGCCACACCATTCTGTTGTGGAGTATAGGCAGTAGTGAACTGCCTCTTTATTCCATGTTTTTTACAAAAATTCAAAAATTCATTAGAGGAGTATTCTCCTCCTTTATCTGATCTGAGACACTTAACAAAATATCCACTCTCATTTTCAACTCTTGCTTTAAAATCTATGAAGCAATCAAATGCCTCATCTTTATGCTTCAAAAAATATATCCAACACATTCTTGAAAAATCATCAATGAAAAGAAGAAAGTAAGAGTTGTTACCAATGCTCTTGGTCTGCATCGGACCATGGATGTCCGAATGCACTAGCTGGAGTGGATAACTAGCTCGCCATGCTTGTCCATGAGGAAATTTGGTTCTAGCGTGCTTGCCCAAGGCACAACCTTCACAGACTTCCTTATTGTCCTGAACTTTAGGAAGTCCGGTCACCATCGCTTGAGAAGTTAACATCTTCAAATTGGCTGAATTCAAATGATCGTATCTCAAGTGCCACAACACACTTGGATTTGCAATAGCAACATTTACTAATTGATCTCCTCCTGGCTGGCCAAAATTTAAAGGAAATAACCTGTTCCTTGTCATTGGCACTTGAGTAATGACTCTATCACTATTACTCTTATCAAAAATGGTACATTTACCCTCATCAAATAGTAATTTATAGTTCTTCTCTAACATTTGACCAACACTTAAAATATTGTGTTGGAGATGAGGTGTGTAATAGATATCACTTACTTGTTTCATGCCCTCTTTTGTTGGAACCTCCATGGCTCCAATGCCTTCAACTGCCAATGACTTGTCATCTCCCAATTTGATGCTTGGATTTGTAGGAAGAATCCAGAGTAGCAAAGAGTTCTTCTTTGCCACTCATATGATTTGAACACCCAGTGTCCAAGATCCAGGTATCATTCAAGTTCTGATCTGACTTGCCATATGAGAGAAAGAGATTTGAGGTCCCTTCCTCTTCTCCAAAATTGCCATACTGACTGCTCTAGCTGCTGCTCCCTTGTGAAGATTTTGACCAGCAGTCACGAGCAAAGTGGCCAAGTTTGCCACAATTGTAGCAAGCTTGTTTTGACTTGTCACTTCCTTTTCCTCATCCTGGATGCTTCCCTCTGTTCTATTGTCCACCTCTATTTTGACCTCCACCTCTGTTTGAAGATCCTCCTCTGTTAGGAGTTCCACCTCGTGGACTATTCCTACCTCTACCTCTGTGCTGACCTCTGCCTCGACTTCTACCTTGTCCTTTTCCTTCTTGTGAAGCGAAGGCTTTGTCATCGCCTCCGTGGCTAGTGGAAGGAGATTCTTGCAATCTCTCTTCATGTGAAAGAAGAGAACCAATTAGTGCATCAAAGGAAAGTGCAGTCAAATATTTTGACTCTTCAATAATGATTGCTACATGATTCCACTTAGGAAGAAGTGTTCGCAACACTTTCTTCACCACAACCTCTGGTTTAACTTCTTCACCTAGAGTGACCATTTTATCTACTATGGCTTTGACTCGCACGCAGTAGTCTCCTACTTTCTCATTCTCTTGCATTCTGAGATTTTCAAAATCTCTTTTCAAAGTTTGAAGCCTGACCTGCTTCACTTGATCACTCCCTTGAAAACTTTCCTTTAAAGCCTTCCAAGCATCTTGAGCTGTTATACAGGATGCTATTCTAGGAAATATGCTTTTATCTAAGGCTGCTTGTAAATGATATAGGGCAAAGGAATTGTTTTTCTGGGCTTCTTTCTTGGCTTTTCTATCAGCAGCACTTAAGGTAGACCAGTCAGTAGGAGAAGGTTCTGTGTAACCCTCTTCAACTATTTCCCATAAACCTTTACCAATCAACATAGTTTTCATCTTTATTGACCAGTATTCATAATCACTACCATTAAATTCAGGAATTGGGAGATTTGAATTTGAAGCCATTTCTACTACTTGAAAGCAAACTTTGATTTGACTAAAAATAGGAAGTACAAAGCAATTACAAGTTCAAATCAAATCTAGATTTCTTAACTCTCTCATTGATTTCTTCTTCTTCTTGTGGATTGTCCAGTACTTGAGGCCCAAAATTATCTACAATGGAATCCTCGTCATCACTGATGACAATAATTTTAGGAGCTGCCATTGGCTCGGCCTATGCTGGCTCAGGCTCTGGCTCAGGCTCTGGAGAGCGTGGGGTATAACTTTCACTAGATTGTTCCTCCGGCTCAGCTGGAGAGTAGCTATCACTGGCTTGATCTACAAGTGCGACTTCAATTGTATCAGACTCCTCCACTCATTGTCCGAATATATTATCTTCTGAGTCAGCCTCGTAACCAGAATCCGGTTTCCTCTGGTGGGCTATCACTGAATTCTGCAGTTGACTGAATACAGTTTGTATTCCGTCTCATCGAACCCTCTCATCAAATGATTCAGTAGATTCTCTCCACAGTAGAGAGCACAAAGCATGGTAACATCCGGTAGATCTGATCATCTACTCATCAAGGCAAAAAGAAAACTTCGTTAGAGCTTCTGAGGTTACAATTTTTGCTCTTTTACTGTCGTTGAGGCTATTACACAAAATTTTTAGCCTTGAACGGGGTTCCAAGGGAAGTGCTAAACGGGCGCTCCGAAAGGCTCCCGTCACTATTATGTTCCCCCTTTTTACAAAGATAGCCCTTTTAAAGTTTTCAAATTTTATAAAGGTTTTTTAAGAAAATTTAATAATATTCTTTTATATTTTTAATTATATTTTAAATAAAAGTTTATTTAAAACTAATTAAAAAATATAAAATTAGAAAAATTATTAAATTTATTAAAACCTTAATAAAAAATTAAAACCTAAAAAAAAAAATTAAAAACCTTTTCTCAAGCCGATTTGAACTCGTGACCACTCCTTCAACGACGACCAACTCAACCGCTGCGCCACACAACTTCGTGAAAGCAAATGGGGCCAAGGATTTATTTAAATCCTTCAATCGGTGCTAAAAACAAAAAAAAAATTCCTTTTGAGCGATTCGAACTCAGGACCTCTCCCCGACCAACAAACAACTCTGCCAATGCGCTACGCGCTTCGGATGAGATCAATGGTGAGCATAAACATTTTTATATTGATGCGACGGCTGAAAATAAAAAAAAATAAAAAAGGTTTATCCCACATGCAGCGGGAGGAGGGCAAACCAATTGTTTTTAAATGCCCATGAGCCACAGTAATATCGATTGCCTTCGGGCAATCACCAGCAACCTGTTTTGCCGCTTCGAGCCACGTGTCGCACTCGTACACGCCAACCGCTCTCGCCACGTGTTGCCTTGCCAGCTCAGCTCACCTAGTCAGCACCTACGTGTCACCTCGGGATTCATGCTCGATTGCCACCTCAGCCAGTGCCTGCCACCTCGAACTACGTGTCGCTACCCAGTCAGCATCCACGTTAGTGCCTACCTTAGGATCCGTGCCCTCGACCTCGGCTCTCGTGCCTCCGTGCCTGTGCCTCGAAAAGTGTGCCCGACTCTGATACCAGTGTACGCAGGTGGGCTAAAACATAAAAACTTTATTTAATTAACTTCAAAAAATTACATGCTACACACACAACGCTTAGGTATTTATAGGGAAGAAGGAGGAAGGAGGAAGGGAGAGATAAGGGAAAATAGTGGGATGTGGAGGGATAAGGGATAAGGAAGGAGGTGGAGGAATAAGGAGGATGAGGAGGAGCGGGAAATAGGGAGCGGAAGATATGGAGAGATAAGGAGGAAATGGTGGCGGGAGGAAAGGAGGAAAAAATGGAGAGAATGTAGGAGAGGGAGTTTAGAAGATTTTTAAAAATTTGCCGACAAAACTATGCCGACCATTACAGCCATGTTCACACTAAGCCTAGAAAGATCTAGATATTTCTGGGCCTAAACCCTCTTCATATTTGCAACATGTATGCACTTCCAAAAAAAATCAATCAATGACATCTAGATTAAAATAATGAACCAAGAACACTTTAAGAAATATATTTAAGAAAGAAGAATTAAAATATAAACTTTCAAAAATCTAAAAAAGTGATCATAATAATCCAAAATCAAATAAAAGGAATTTTCTTAGTGAATATCATAATATTTTGAGTAAGGAAGAGAAATTTTGGAGATTAAAATTGAGATAGACTTGGTTAAAAGAAGGAGATAAAAATACAAAGTTTTTCATAGGATGGCAATAGTACAAATATTAGCATCCAAAATTAGTATAATTAAATTAGTAGAAGGGGTTTGGATTGAAGACCAGAGTGAAATAAAAAAAGAGGTAAGGTTGTTTTATCATAATATTCTAGGATCAAAGGAGTTTGAAGTTCTTAATGAGAAACTACTACAAGAAGTACCTTTAATTATAACAGATTAAGACAATAGGAAATTGTTGAAGCCTATTACTCTGGAAGAAGTTCATTTAGCTCTTTTCTCTTTTGAAAAGTATAAATCCCCAACTCTAGATGGGATTTCTATAGAATTTTATCAACATAATTAGGATATAGTGAAGTATTATTTATTGGTGGTAGGGGAACAATCTAGAATAAAATAATGCATACCTTATAAAATAAATGCAACATATCTTACCTTGATTCCAAAAAAAGGATGAAAAATTATTTGATTCTTTTAGACTCATAAGCCTATGTAATATGGCATATAATCTTATCTATAAAGTAATGGTGAATCGATTAAGACCACTATTAGACATAATTATTTTGGAAGAGCAAGGAGGATTTGTGAAAGGGAGATAAATTTTGGATGGGATCATAGTAGCTCATGAAGTTATGCATTCAACAACTTCAAGAAAAGAGAGAGCAATGATCTTAAAATTTGATATGAGTAAATCCTATGATAGGGTTAAATGGGATTTTATTTTTGCAATTTTATTTAGATTTGGGAAGAAATGGGTCATATGGATTAAATCTTATGTCTCTACAGTTTCATATTTAATGCTGGTCAATGGGTTAGTAACAAATTCTTTTAAAGCCAAGAGAATTCTTAGACAAGGATATCCTCTATCACCATATCTATTCATTATTATGGTAGAGGTATTAGGTAGGAACTTGAAGAAGGCTAACAAATATGGGCTAATAAGTGGACTTAAGGCTAGTAATAACATCGACAACATCACCCATCAATAGTTTGTAGATGATACAATCATTTTTGGGAGGGCAAGGATAAACGAGGCCAAAGCTTGGAATAACTTATTAAAGGAATACAAAAGAGCGTCAAGGTAAAAATTTAATAGGACAAAATCCAAATTTTACTTCCTAAACACCCTAGCTAGAATCAAAGTAAGGATTTATAGGTTACTTCAAATGGAGGAGGTAAATTTACCAATAACTTATCTAGGGATGCCCTTATTTGAGGGGAGAATGAGGATATAATTATGGAATCTAGTTATAAGTAAAGTTCAAAATAAACTACCAACATGGAAAGGTATATGGTTATCATTAGTAAGAAGAGTGCAACTAATTAAATAAGTCTTACAGGTCATTCCAACATATTATATCTCCTTGTATACTATGCAAAAATTGATAGAAAAAAATTTTAATCTATATTATGCGGTTATTTTTATGGTCAAGATTACATGATAAAAGAAAATTTCCTTTGGTGAAATGGAGCAAGATGTGTGATGATAAAACTAGAGGAGGTCTTAGTTTAAGAGTTCTTACGGATGCAAACTTAGCTCTTAGGGGAAAATTAATTTGGAGATTGTATAAAGAGAGTCAAAGACAATGGGTAAGAATTCTTCTAAGTAAATATATTGAGCCCAATGACCCAAGCTTAATATTTACTACATTCTCACTATCAAATGGTTCTACTCTATGGAATGGTTTAAAAAAAATCAATTGATCTAGTGATTAAAGGTTTAAGATGGGTGGTGGGAACTAGAGAAAAAAAATCTATTTGGATGGATACTTGGTGTGATAAAAAACCACTCAATCTAGATCCAATTTTGAAACCATGGATGATATTACTTCAAGATAAATATGGTGATAGGGTTTCAAACATTATGTACAAGGATCAAGAAGGAAGATACAAATGGAAATAATATTTTTTTACAAGTATACAAGATATTGATGCTAGGAGGAAGTTGAGTAGAAAGATAACTACAATGATTATTCTAAGTGGATCCAAGGATAAGCTAATTTGGGAGTTGAATAGCTTAGGATAATACACAAGAAGAAGAAGATATAATTTAAAGCACCTACAAGAATATCATAAGAATATGGAGAGATATATGGGATAGCCCAAGCATTTATAATGTCACAATGTTTGTTTGGTTAGTAGATCATAGAAGAATTTTATCTTGGGATAACCTTATGAAAAGGGGTTTTCATGGCCCCTCACAATGTGTTTTTTGTAAAAATGAGAGTTTAAACCATCTCTTGGGACACTGCTCAATAGTCTAGAAATTATGGAAATGAATTTTTAATATGTTTGGTAAATGCATGGTGATGAATGGTGGAATTGAAGAATGGTTATAAGTAAAGTTCAGAATAAACTACCAGCATGGAAAGGTATATGGTTATCATTAATAAGAAGAGTGCAAGTAATTAAATGAGTCTTACCGGTCATTCCAACATATTATATCTCCTTGTATACTATGCAAAAATTGATAGAAAAAAGTTTAATCTATACTATGCGGTCATTTTTATGGTCAAGATTACATGATAAGAGAAAATTTCCTTTGGTGAAATTGAGCAAGGTGTGTGATGATAAAACTAGGGGAGGTCTCGGTTTAAGAGTTCTTATGGATGCTAACTTAGCTCTTGGGGAAAATTAATTTGGAGATTGTATAAAGAAATTCAAAGACAATGGGTAAGAATTCTTCTAAATAAATATATTGAGCCCAATGACCCAAGCTTAATATTTACTGCATTCTCACTACCAAATGGTTCTACTCTATGGAATGGTTTAAAAAAATCAATTGATCTAGTGATTAAAGGTTTAATATGGGTGGTGGGAACTCAAGAAAAAAATCTATTTGGATGGATACTTGGTGTGATAAAAAACCACTCAATCTAGATCCAATTTTGAAACCATGGATGAGATTACTTCAAGATAAATATGGTGATAGGGTTTCAAACATCATGTACAAGGATCAAGAAGGAAGATACAAATGGAAAGAATATTTTTTTACAAGTATACAAGACATTGATGCTAGGAGGAAGTTGAGTAGAAAGATAACAACAATGATTATTCTGAGGGGATCCAAGGATAAGCTAATTTGGGAGTTGAATAGCTTAGGAGAATACACAGCAAGAAGTAGATATAATGTAAAGTACCAACAAATAGGAATATCATAAGAATATTGAGAGATATTTGGGATAGCCCAAGCATTCCTAAAGTCAAAATGTTTGTTTGGCTAGTAGATCATAGAAGAATTTTATCTTAGGATAACCTTATGAAAAGGGGTTTTCATGGCCCCTCACAATGTGTTCTTTGTAAAAATGAGGAGATTATAGACCATCTCTTGGGACACTGCTCAATAGTCTAGAAATTATGGAAATGGATTCTTAATATGTTTGGTAAATGCATGGTGATGAATGGTAGAATTGAAGAATAGTTAAAGCAATGGTAGAGCACTTTTAAAAGTGAGGCTTTATAGACAATTTGGGATATATCAAAAGATACAATACTTTGGACTATATGGCTAGAAAGGAATAGAAGAATATTTAAAGGAAAGGAAAGTAGTTTAGAGGTAATGAAAAGGAAGATTTATTTATCCATAGAGGAGTCTAAACCAACCCTATCAACTCACCCAATCCCTAATCTAGAAGCAGAGAGCCTTGATAGATGGAGTTAAGTCATCAAATGGAATTATGATGTTGGGTATAGGAGAAAAAAAATAAGGCAAATAATATAAAGTGGAAACCACCAGATGTGGAGTTGGTAAAATTGAATTTTGATGGAGCATCTAAAGGAAATCTAGGACCAATAGGAGGAGGAATAATTAAAAATAATAGAGGAGAGATTTTATCTCATTACTCTTTCAATAATGGATTTAAGACAAGTAATGAAGTTGAATCTTGGGAGGCTTTGGAAGGGTTAAAATATATGGAAATAAATGAAATGGAAAAGAGTATGGATGGAAGGTGATTCACTAATAGTAATAAATGCAATTTTGAGGAAAGAAAGGCTCCATGGAACATACAAGAGATAATTGTGGAAATACAAGACCTTGCTATAGATTTTGAAGAAATCAGGTTTACACATATGTTAAGGGAAGTAAACATATGTGTAGATAGGCTAGCCAATAGAGGGGTTTTAATTGAGGATCATGAAGTTAAATTCTCTTTTCCATGGTTAGAGGAAGTAGTAAGTTTAGATGAAGTTAGCAAGAAAATGTTGACTACCTAGATCAAATAATGATTAAGATTTACTTTAATGTTTTCCATTGGTAATATTTGCTTTATTTTATAACATTAATGTGATTTCATATAAACTATTTATTACAATTTTTGTGGTTGCACTTATGCTTCAAGAAGGAAACTAGCAATCCAGATCTGGTAAAGCGAACTATGATAAATGTTTTGGAAATATTACTCTACTAAGATGCAATGCATAGACAGTAGAGGTGAAGTTTTGGTATTATGAAGGCTAATGTAGGAAAATATCAAGAAGAAGGATACTAAATTCTAGAATATTTGTATTCACACAAAAAATTGAAGATCCAGAAAATGAAAATCAAGAATTCAAACATTTTATGAAAATTGATGTAGGTATCTATCTATAACAACTCAATTGAGATGAGAATTGAATCTATTTGTAAACTCTCAAGATCTAAAGGAGAGAGTTTTGATTTATCAAGGGTGGGGGACCCAAGTACAACCCCTTGTTCTCAAACAAAAACAAGAAAAAAAAAGTATTTCCCCAATTACTTTCTAAATGATAAGTTAGAATCAATTCAAACATGCAAATTCATAATAATGCTTAAGTCATATTATTAACGTAATTGTAAGTTTTTCAAACATAGACATCATATAAAATTAATTAAACCCATGCAACCAATACTCATATTATTATGGAGGAGCAATGGAGGGCTAGGGCTTCAATTAGGCAAGACATTTTGTCTAGGCATATAATTTTTCAACTAAGTTTATTTTTCCCCTTCTTTATCTTAGAAATTTTGCTTACAATTTTTTTTAATCAAATATTATATTCATTATAGGATTTTATGGTAAATTTTAGTAGATTTTGAGTTTTAGTTTCCTTCCCATGGATAAATTTATAGCTAAATCCTTAGAATCATATCTAGTAGTAGAGATTAGTGAGAAAAACACATAGTACCGATCCTTTTTGCTCAAATATAGGGTGGTTTTGGTAAATTTAATGGGTATTGGTTAGGGGCTTCAGCCTTGAGAAAATGGATTGATAGGAGTTGGAAGTATCCAGTAGTGATACTAAACTTTCTTTCCAAAGGTTTCTTCTTAGACATTTTTGTTATAGGGAAGAAATAGAGAATCCTAAAAGGAGGTCCTTGGTTTATAGGAAGAGCAAGACTCTTTCTTACCCGTTGATATGAAGGCTTTGCACCTAAAAATGTAAATCTATCCCTAGTACTAGTTTGGTTTGCCCATTGAGTTTTGGGAAATGGATACCTTCAAGGCAATAGGCAACACTCTAGGATAATTCCTTGATATTTTGAAAACTACAAAATATGGATACTTGGCTATCTATGCTCGAATATTGGACATGATTTCTATAAGTAAACCTTTACTAGAATCAATAATTCTTAAGTATGGGGATAAGATGTGGATCCAAACCATAGATTATGAAAACATATCTTTTATATGTAGAAGATGTCATGATATGGAGCATATTGAGAGAACATGCCCTAATAAGAGTCTAGCATAATCATATGTAGAAAACTACAAGAGAAACTTACAAATGGTTATGGATGAGGATGGTTTTCAACTTCCAAAAAATAGAAATAAATAAATTAAAGCAAATAAACAATGGAGACCAGTAAGGAAGGATATTGTAAGAAATACCAACTCTTTTGGAGCTTTAGCCTATGAATAAAAAGTAGATCAAAGCTTAGATAACACAGTACAATAGGTTCAACATATTAAAAAGGAACCATCTATTCAATATGATTTTGATTTAGGGATGAACATTTTTGATGAACCTAAGGAATGTGTTAAATCAGATTTTGAAGACTCTCTTGAAGTACCATGCACCATTCAGGAGAATAAAATTGGTAAATAAATTATGGTGTTAGATTTTAATACCTATTCCATTAATAAGGAAATACCAAAAAATGAGTAGGACAAGTCAAAATCTTCCATAGTATATCCAAGAGAGAATAAATTTTGAGGAAAAATAAAGTTGTGAAAGAATATTGAGGAATAGAATAATAAGACCTACTCCTGATATAGGTAAGGCAAAAAGAGAAAAACCCTTAAATTGTCAAGTGATATCAAGGGAAGCAAGAGCAAACATAGAGAAAGAAACACAAACTAAGTTGATTGAACTTCTCTTTACCAATCAAAAAATGATATTGGTAATTTGTAGGCAAGGCTAGTAGCCCCTAATAAGACATGATTACCATATCATGGAATATAAGTGGTGCTAATGCCCCCTCAAAGCATAGGTGTATCAGGGACTTATGTTTAAGTAATAAGCCTAATATTCTTTGTATCTAGGAAACTAAAATGACAAAAGAATAACTTTTCGAAAATATAAAAGTTGTATGGGCAAGATGTGAATGGTATGCTATATATTTTGAAGGAGATGCAAGGGAATTCTAACATGTTGGAATACTATTATAACATCCTCTAAAACCATTCATAAAGTAGGTATTGGATAGCCTCTTTAGTCACATGCTTCTTTGCAGATATTTATTTCATCCTTATCAATGTCTATGGACCGAAAACTCGGTCAAAAAAATGAGAAGTTTGGAGTGGGATTGAAGCCTTTATGAGACGTAAAGACCATGAAATTTGATTAATTATCATAGGATATTTTAATTCCATAACTAAGCTAGATGAAACATTTGGGGGAATTAGGAAACTAACCCAAAGTATGAGAGATTTCTTAAATTTTTTTCAAAACAATAATCTATAGGAGGTTGAATTTGAAGAAGACAACTATACATGGACCAACAAAAAGAGAGGCTAGAACCTAATAGCAAAAAAATAGATAGATAAATTCTCTCATACCATTGGCTAGATGAAGAGACTTGTGCTAATATTAATACCTTGACAAGGATTGGTTTAGATCATTGGCCAATAAAAGTTAAAATGGTGGTAAGTGAATTCAAAAAAAATCATATTTTAAATATGAGTAAATATGGGAAGACCATCCTCAATTTGTTGATATAATACCATAAACGTGGAATTCTTCAGGAAGCGATGGGTTGTATGCACTTCCAAAACAAATTAAATCAATGACTTCTAGACTAAAATAATGGAACAAGAATACTTTTGGAAATGTTTTTGAGAATAAAGATAAACTAAAAGATAAACTTTCAAAATTCCAAAAAAGTTATCTTAATAATACAAGCTCAGAGGAAAGGGAGTTACTTAGTGAATATCATAATATTTTGAGTAAGGAAGAGAAATTTTGGAGATTAAAATCAAAACAAACTTGGTTAAAAGGAGATAAAACACAAAGTTTTTCATAGGATGGCTATAGTACAGAGATCAACATCCAAAATTAGTAGAATTAAATCGGTAGAAGGGGTTTGAATTGAAGACCATAGTGAAATCATAAAGGAGGTAAGGTCTTTTTATAAGAATATTCTAGGATCAAAGGAGTTTGAAGTTCTTAATGATAAACTTCTACAAGAAGTTCCTTCAATTATAATAGATGAAGACAATAGAAAACCGATGGAGCCTATTACTCTAGAAGAAGTTCATCTAGATATTTTATCTTTTAATAAGGATAAATCCCTAGATCCAAATGGGCTCTCTGTAGCATTCTATCAACATAATTAGGATATAGTGAAGGATTCTTTACTATGGTAGTGGAATAGTCTAGGGTAAAACAATACATACCTTATAAAATAAATGCAATATATCTTACCCTGATTCCAAAAAATAAGGATGCATAATTATTTGATTTTTTTTTACCCATAAGCCTATGCAATATGGCATATTAGATTATTTTCAAGGTTATGGTGAATAGGTTAAGACCAATGTTAGAAAAAATTATTTTAGAAGAGCAATGAGGATTTTTCAAAGAGAGATATATTATGGACAAGATCATAGTATCTTATGAAGCTATGCATTCAGTAGCTTCAAGAAAAGAGAAAGCAATAATCTTAAGACTTGATATGAGTAAGGCCTATTATAAGGTTAAATGGGATTTTATTTTTGTAGTATTATAAAAGTTTAGATTTATGAAGAAATGGATCATATGCATTAAAGCTTGTGTCTCTATAATTTCATATTCAGTGCTAGTCAATGGGTTATTAATATAATTATTTAAAGCCAAGAGAGGCCTTAGAAAAGGAGATCCTCTATCACCATATTTGTTTATTATTATGGTAGTTTTTTTAGGTAGTAACTTGAATAATGCTTACAAAAATGGGCTTATAAATGGACTTAAGGCTAGTAATAACATCAACAACATCACCCATCAATAGTTTGTAGATGATAAAACCCATTTTGGGAGGGCAAGGATAAACGAGGCCCAAGATTTGAATAACTTATTAAATGAATATGAAAGAGCATCGGGGCAAAAAGCTAATAGGACAAAATCCAAAATTTACTTCCTAAACACCCCAACTAAAATCAAAGTAGGGATATGCAGGTTACTTCAAATGAAGGAGGCAATTATACCAACAATTTATCTAGGGATACCCTTATTTGAGGTGAGAATGAGGATAGAATTATGGAATAGAGTTATAAATAAATTTCAAAATAAACTATCGACATGGAAAGGTAGATGGTTATTTTTAGCAAAAAGAATACATCTAAATAAATCAGTCTTACATGTCATTCCAACTTATTATATGTCCTTGTATACTATGCCAAATTTAATAGAAAAAAAATATTAATATTTATTATGTGGTCATTTTTGTGGTTAGGATTACATGATATAAGAAAATTTCCTTTGGTGAAATGGAGCAAGGTGTGTGATAATAAAAATAGGGGAGGTCTCAGTTTAAAATTTCTTGCGGATGCAAACTTAGCTCTTAGGGGAAAAGTAATTTGGAGATTGTACAAAGAGAGTCAAAGATGATGTGCAAAAAATATTCTAAGTATGTTGAGCCCAATGACCTAATCGTAATATTTACTACATTCTCTCTACCAAACGGTTTTGCACTATGGAATGGTTTAAAAAAATTAATTGATTTAGTGATTAAAGGTTTAAGATAGATGGTGGGAACTGGAGAAAAAATCTATTTGGATGGATACTTGGTGTGATAAAAAACCACTCAATCTAGATATAATTTTGAAACCATTGATGATATTACTTCAAGATAAATATGGTGATAGGATTTCAAACATTTTGCACAAAGATCACAAAGGAAGATACAAAAAGAATATTTTTTTGCAAGTATACAAGACATTGATGCTAGGAGGTAGTTGAGTAGAAATATAACAACTATGATTATTCAGAGGGGAGCCAAGGATAAGTTCATTTGAGAGTTTAATATCTCATGATAATACACAAAAAGAAGTGGATATAATACAAATAACCATCAAAATAGGAATATTGCAAGAATATGGAGAGATATTTGGGATAGCCCAAGCATTCCTAAAGTCAAAATGTTTGTTTGGCTAGTAGTTCATAGAAGAATTTTATCCTAGGATAACCTTATGAAAAGGAGTTTTCATGGCCCCTCGTAATGTATTTTTTGTAAAATGGAGGAGGAGAGTATCGACCATCTCTTAGGACACTACTCAATAAACTGGAAACTATGGCAATGGATTTTTAGTATGTTTGGTAAATGCATGGTGATGAATGGAAGAATTGAAGAATAGTTAGAGCAATGGCAAAACACTTTTAAAAGTGACGCTTTATAAAGAATCTAGGATATATCAAAAGATAAAATACTTTGGATTATTTGGCTAGAAATGAATAGAAGAATATTTAAAGGAAAGGAAAGTAGTTTAGAGGTAATTGAAAAAGAATATTTGCTTATACGTAGAGGAGTTTAAACCAACCCTATTAACTCACCCAATCTCTAATCTAGAAGCAGAGAACCTTAATAAATGGAGTCAAGTCATCAAATGGAATTATGATGCTGGGGATAGGAGAAACAAAAAGAAGATAAAGAATATAAAGTGGAAACTGCTAGACGTAGAGTTGGTAAAATTGAATTTTAATGGAGCACCTAAAGGAAATCCAAGACCAGGAGGAGGAGAAGGAATAATTAGAAATAATAAGGGAGTGATTTTGTCTTATTACACTATCAATAGTGGATTTAAGATAAATAATGAAGTTGAAGCTTGGGTGGATTTGGAAGGGTTAAAAATATGCAAACAAATGAAATGGAACAAAGTATGGATGGAAGGTGATTCACTCATAGTAATAAATGCAATTTTGAGGAAAGCAAAGGCTCCATGGAACATACAAGAGATAATTATGGAAATTCAAGACCTTGCTATAGAGTTTGAAGAAATCAGGTTTACACATAAATTAAGGGAAGGAAACAAATGTGAAAATAGGCTAGCCAATAGAGGGGTTTTAATTGAGGGTCATAAAGTTAAATTCTCTTTCCCTTGGTTAAAGGAAGTAGTAAGTTTAGCTGAAGCTAGCAAGAAAATATTGATTGCCTAAATCAAATAATGATTAAGATTTACTTTAATGTTTTCCATTGGTAATATCTGCTTTATTTTATAACCTTAATGTGCTTTAATATAAACATTGTATTACAATTTTTGTGGTTGCACTTGTGCTTCAAGAAGGAAACTAGCAATCCAGATCTGGTAAAGCGAGCTATGATAGTGCAATGTTTTGGAAATATTACTCTGCTAAGATGTAATGTATATATAGTAGAGATGGACTGTTGGTATTGTGAAGGTTGTTGTAGGTAAATTTCAAGAAGGATGTCCAATTCTAGAATATTTGTCTTCACATAGAAAATTGAAAAAAGTTCCAAAAAATGACCACTCGGTGCGTTTTTCGATTTGACCATTGGGTTTTGTCTGAGTTGGCCTCTTCAGTCATCCCTTCTTTTACTGGTCTTGTTCTAACCTTTTTCCATCGCTATCTACTAATTTTTTTCTTGCTAAGAAGACCTTGGCTTTGTTGTTGTTTCATCATGGCAAGTTTTGTTGAGTCGTTTAAGGTTTCCATGGACAGTATTGTCGAAGGTATCCCGACTACTAAGAGGTTCATGCCTTTTTTCAAAAATTTCAAGGGAGAAGACCCTAAAATCATTGTTTCTTTCATGGAAACCTGGGATAATGGTCGTGTTACCATTCATAGGAAGACCTATGTTGTGGATATCAAACTCTTGGTCGAGTTAACGGGGCAGCCTCCTGAGGGAAGGTCCATCAAGAGAGAAGCACCATTGGGATGCAAAATTAAAGGATGTGAAGGACAAATAAATTCATAGGAAAGCCCACCTGGAGATGCATTGTGATGAGCTTCTATTTCTGTGGGGAAGTGTCATGAAGTCGATTATGGAATTTATTACTGTTGACGACCCATACAAGCCCCTCTGCAGCTTTCATTTTACCTTCTATAACCATTTTTGGGATGTCAATCAGGTCAATATTCCATAATTCTTGTTTAACTCCATGAATTACACAATTGAGCATTGTAGGGATAAAAAAGGGTCTGAGTTGCCAACTCATCATGGGATTTTTACTGTGTTGTATAAACATTGGTTGGTGCATTGCCCTGAGGGCATCTTTGTGACTTTGCCTCCTAAACCTAGGCCAAGCCCTGTCAAACCTAGCTCATCTCAAATGACTCCTCAGTATTCTGATAACCCTAGGTTATCTACTAAGAAATAAAAAATAATTGATAATGTTAGTATCTTGAGAAAGAGAACCCGGAGTGCATCTCCTGAACCTAAACCTGAACCTGAATCTGTGAAAAAAACTTGTGTGTTCCTCACTTCACCTTAAGAAATTTGCACAACAAAAGGATTCTCTGGTTATTAAATCTTAGTATGATGAGAAGGACTCCCCTGACAAGTGCATGCAGTTGTTTATCATTAACTCCACCTCAAACTATATCACTCAACTTATTGACCTTCGCAATGTCCTCCACCTACATTTTTTAGGAAGTCCTTCGTTTATGGTAATTGTATTGTTCCTACTGCAAACATCAATGTTTCTGTTGATCTTGGTGATCCAAAGGATGACCCTGGTACTGCTATTGGCATCATGGCGGACAATTCCAATGCAAAAAAACAATATGCTAGTGTTGTGCTCAAGGAGGAAGCTTAGTTGCTTCTGGCTTACCATTTTTGGGTCTTGGTTTCATCTTTTCCAGTTGTTCTTGCTTGCTTCTCTATCTTGGCATTGGCTAAGGATATCCTCCTTTATATTTTGTATTAAGGATAGCCTCTTGAGGCTTGCTTTGTTGATCATTTTTTTCCTAAGGATTTCCTCCTTTATGTTTTGTATTAAGGATAGCCTCTTAAGGCTTGCTTCAAAAATTTTGGGTTCTTGGGCTAACAAAGCCATTTTGTAATCAGGTTTTGGGATTATGTTAAAACCCATTTTTAATTCAAATATTTTAACCGATAAAAAAAAAATCAAGAATTCATATATTTTATGTAAAATGATGTAGGTTTCTACCTATAGCAACTCAATTGAGATGAGAATTGAATCTGTTTATAAATTTGCAAGCTCTAAAGAAGAGAGTTATAATTTATCAAGGGTGGGGAACCTGAGTACAACCCCTTGTTCTCTAGAAAAATCAAATACTCATATTATGATGCAATAAATTATTCAATTAGCATGATTGCTAGGCAAAATAAAATGTAATAATTCTCATATGTGGTGTGTGTATGTATATTTTTATTACTATAATATATCTCCAACCTTCTCCTAGATTATACTCTCTCTCACTTTGTCTATTAGAGGGTAACCCTATAAACCACTTGAACCATGTAAAAAGTTATTAGTTTATTTTTTTATAAAATAATAATTGATGTTAAAAATAATTGTTTATGTTATTTTGTGTAAAACATCATCACAAATCAATTTATCTTATCATAAATAAATAATCAATGATAAATCATTGTATTTGATATTTTATTCCACTAAGCATAATATGTTGAGTCATCAGTGCCATGTCATGTTTTAATCCATCTCAAAATATAGATAAGTGTTATATATATATATCAAAAAACTTATGTTATGGTAGTTCTTCAAGGTACTCTAAATACAACCTAGTCTAACATATTTCTTCTAGTACCATGATTGTATATGAGTAGGAATCTAGCAATGAAGCATGTTGGAGGATTTATTCTTCACAAGAATTGCTAAAAAGAAGCAAGAGTAAGATGAAAAAATAGATAAGTAGATAATCTACTATGATATTTTATGATTTACATTATAGGGCTTAGGATGTATGGCATAGAGGACAACTCCCTAAACTAGCATGCAA
The DNA here is from genome assembly GCA_028583015.1 of Wollemia nobilis. Classification (NCBI taxonomy): domain Eukaryota; kingdom Viridiplantae; phylum Streptophyta; class Pinopsida; order Araucariales; family Araucariaceae; genus Wollemia; species Wollemia nobilis. Next base: position 3,088,876 of record JAQPPZ010002020.1, on the reverse strand, counting down.
CATTGGATGAGTTGGGTTTTAGAGTTAAGTAATAGAATAGGGCACAATAAAATATTTCTCACAACAATAAAACTTTATATGTATATATATGCAAATGCAAATACATTACAAAACAGAAGGTTCATATAGCCATGTTGACAATAATTCAAATGCTTAACATACGAGGAGTGTTGTGGGTAGGGTGTAATACACTTTGTTCTTATGTAGTGAATGTAGCAAAACAAATTAGGTAAGAGGGAACAAGCAAAAGAACCTAAAAGAAATAAATCTTAAAGAAACTCAAGAAACTATAGAAGATGAAGAAGTAAGATCATAATATACAATAGTTATAAAGTATTTAGGTGGAGGCTTGTTTCAACTCCCCAGATGATAAAAAAAAGTTTTAAAAAAGCTATAGACTTTACATTCTATTTCTTTTGGATTTGGCACCAATATATAAGATTTCGAATGGCAAGAGTGGATGGCTACAACCATGTCCTTGATGCTTGGCATTGAAAAGTTGTCTTCCCTATATTTTGACATCTACGGATGACAATTTTGTGTTAGAACCATAAATATATTTGTTTGTGCATATAGGGATGATAGGTATTCACACAAAGGTAAGCTTAGTGCCATAATTCTCATGATACGATATGATAGGTTGGTGCCATGAGGAAGTCTAATATCCTATGTAGTGATGGTGTTACCCTATCTAGTGAGAAGTTCAAATGGGAGTAACCTTGCAAGCTAAAAATATTGTGGCATCACTATTTCCAAAGACTTGGAAAACCCTTGATTTGCTTAGATCAGAAATAAATCATATTTATGAACTTAAGAGAAGATATTTTATATTGAAAAACTAATATAATTATTATTGTCTTGAACAACACCGCTAGCATTGATACCCATTGATGATGATGCATACACCATGGTGTAATACTCTAGGAGTGGTAATGTTGACCCATCGAGTCTAGTATTTCTAGTGAATATTAATACCTATAACTTCTCCTCCACCTTGTATGTTACCTTTTCAAAAGTTAGTTATTGGACATGTTCAAATCCGCTTAAGCCATTAGCCAAAAGCTACACTAGGGAGAACTTTAATGTCCCACAAATACCATGAGGAATTAGTGTCATTCTCTCAATACCTTAAATATGGTAAATTGTTATCTAATGACCTATAAATAATGGAAAAGATGGACTAAAGCTAATGATAGAATAGACATCCAATTCCTGTGGTAAATTTCTATGTGAAATTATGTAGATATTTCAAAATCCACATGTATAGATAATTCAGGAAGTGCATGACACAAAAACACATAATGGTAAAAACATAGGACATATAATATACCATATAGAAACATTTAGAAATGGATTGGTTTTTGTTGATAGGAAAGTATTTAATTTTCTAATCCAAAACTAAATTGTACGTTAAGAGAAAACACAAAATAGTGTAATTGGAAAATAACATATTATAACAAAAAAAAGATATCAAAAAGCATAATAGAATGATTTTATTACTTAGAGGATAAAGTACAATGCAAGAGATCATTGAGAAGAGATGTAAGTCTATCACATTGTATTCATTATAATTTTTTAAATCAGGTTACATATCTCTTTATACATATTTCATGGGTTGGAAATCTATGGTATTGAATATGGAAGAACAACCATATAGAATTGTCTTACCTTCCATAAGTTACAAATTTCATATTAAAAGAAAAATTATATAGACATGACTTGTCCTTTTTTGTTTTATCCTCTACTAATGAGTCAATATGTCTAGAGATATATTCTAGCTACAAATATCTACATATAGAATATTGTTATATTTTATACTTTGAGGGTCTCTAGATTATTTTTCCCTCTATAAAGTCATTGCAAACTAACATATGGCATGCTTTCTTAATGAAACTTCTTAATTTTTCTCTAATATTTTCAACACATTTTGAACATGTCAAAATGGAGTCCCAAGCACAAAGTTATACCTTCAACAAGGTTGTTAGGTTAAATGCCTAGATTTTTTTTTTAAACATTAGAAAAAAAACTTATTTTAATTAGTGTAGGGAAAAATGTTTATTTCTATCCAAATATTAAGAAAAGTAAAAACATATATGAATTAAACACTTCTAATTAGTGCACAATGTGACATTTGTAAAATAATGTTGACATACTCATTACTATAGTCCTACAAAAGAGCTCCAAATGGTAGGAAATTTTAAATCCTCTATAGTATTGATGGTTAACCAATGTATCTAGAATGTGAAATTACATTGTTCTTTCTAAGATAATTGCACTGATTAACATGTGAATACCTCATATAAGACTACATAAGTGTCTCATTGATATATTATTGTCATAAAAAGATAAAATAAATATTATATTATGAAAATAATAGAATTATTTTTCAATTAAACCCGTGAGGTATATCATAGTGGTAAGTTGGGTTTTCATCCAGGAAATCCAAGTGCAAACCTTGGTAAGAGGGTATCGGGACCCCTCATGAAAACCCGTGTAAACTTAAATTTTTTATACCAGCAAGCTTACTACAATGGTAAGGGATTTGGCCTCTCTTTGAGAGGTCCAAGCTTCAAACCCCACTCAATATGAGAGGACCGAGACCCCTCATAAAAATTTGTGTAAACTCATTGAAAAATAGAATTCTTTTTCAATTTCATATTCTCTATCAATTATTTCTCTCATATTTTTTAATTGGTTATATGGGATTGAAATAGGCCCCATCCATATTCCATCACGACTATATAATGTTATTACAACTTGATAATCATGCATATATGCTTGGAAAGTTTTGAGTTTGGGTATCTATAGTACCTTGGTTCTACCTTTGCCAAAATTCGCTAATTTTGGAAGCACAAAAAATAGCAAGAGGTTAGATGGTAGGAAAATTCCCAAAAAATCCAAAAAAAATCTCATTTTTAGTGAAGTATCATTTCGCTTGCAAAACTTACTAAATGGCTCAGAGGAGAAATTTGCTCAATAAAGGTGTTGATTTATTCAAAGAGTGATTCACTTAGTAAATGTGGACATTTTACTTGCTAATGCAAGCAAATCACTTCCAAAAGTGATAAAATCGCTCAACAAGCCCAAGTGAATTGTTTGAACAAGATGCAAAAATGAAAATTAGCACAAATGCCAAGGAAAATCTTCTAGAAAACAATTGCTTTGGAATTTTGTGTTGCACTAAGAATTCTTGGAGCATTCTAAGCCTTTTAGAGGTATAATTATAGGCATGTAACATTTGGAGGTGCAACATTTTGCTAAAGTTGTTCCTAAATCTTTACTTTCACAAGGAGTAATTGTTTCACTCCAGGTTACTTAGGGGTAAACTTTTGCTATAAATAGGGTCTTAGGGCTCCATTGTATTCATATTTTTGCCATGAGAATTCATATATACAATATGAAATCCACATTGTGCTTTGTACTCATAAGGTTGTAAGAAATTAGCAAGTTCTCACAAGGTGAGGTTGTAAGAAATTAGTAAGTTCTCACAAGGTGCAAAAGTGAAAATTAGCACAAATTTCAAGGAAAATATTCTAGAGAATAATATTTTTGGTATTTTGTGTTGCACTAAGCATTTTTTGAGCATTCTAAGCCTTTTAGAGGTATGTAACATTTTGAGGCACAACATTTTGCTAACGTTGTTCCTAAATTTTTACTTTCTCAAGGAGTAATTGTTTCTCACCCCAGGTAACTTAGGGGTAAAGGTTTGCTATAAATAGGGTCTTAGAGCTCCATTGTATTCATATTTTGTCCATGATAATTCATAGATACACTATGAAATCCATATTGTGTATTTTACTCATGAGGCTGTAAGAAATTAGCAAGTTTTCACAAGGTGCAAAAGTAAAAATTGGCACAAATTTCAAGGAAAATCTTCAAGAAAATAATATTTTTGCCATTTTGTGTTGCACTAAGCATTTTTTATCATTCTAAGCCTTTTAGAGGTATAATTGGAGGTATGTAACATTTGGAGGTACAAAATTTTGCTAAATTTGTTCCTAAATCTTTACTTTCGCAAGGAGTAATTGTTTCTCACCCCAGGTAACTTAGGGGTAAAGTTTTGCTATAAATAGGGTCTTAGGGCTCCATTGTATTCATAGATACACTATGAAATCCATATTGTACTTTTTACTCATGAGCTTATAATAAATTAGCAAGTTCTCATGCATCCCATCAGTGGCACTACCCTCCTACTTTGCTAAGTGTACGATGGTTGGGTATGATCCTTCTAGCCCATCTTGTCATTTTCTTATCAATTTCATAATCAAACGAATGGGTGGACATTGATGTTATTTGATTTATCATGTGTTGACTGATCACATGCTATCCTTGCTATGGTGTAACAATCATATTTAATTTCATCTCTCACACTCTAAACTTCATGAATTTACCTTCCATACTTTACACATTTATTTCTACACTTTACTTTCATGTATTTCATTTCATTCAATTATTTTTCATGCAAAATAGTTAGAGTAGAATAGAGATAAATATAAGGATAGAAAGAAGCTATCCTGAATCCAAATTATGGTGGAAGACTTTGGCAAACTCGTCCAACCTTGTTAAACATGAATTTGGGCATGTAACACTTTAATTAAAAATTAAGATAATTCCCCTAGTCAACATAGTTTCTGGTACACTTGATGGGACAAACCAAATTTTTACATATTTTTCTCAATTTTTATGCCCAAAAATCCATCCATCATGAATGAAGTGATTTAATCAAAAAATAAATCACTAAGTCTAACTTTGCAAGCAATTCACTCAATTTTGAGTAAGTTTAGGATTTTGCAAGAAGTGAGCGATTTTCTTGACTTAGAAATGAATTGTTTGATTTGACCTATATTTTCACAAGTTGAATTTAGAGCAATTCATAAAAAATTTATAGTCCCAAACCTAATTTTCTTGAAATTTTACCCTTTTTTAATTTCATGCTTATATTTTGTAGGTGCTTTGCAAGTGGTGACTCTAACTCAAACTTTAGAAAACTATTTTTTCAAAGACAACTTCAGAAGCATTCAAATGATACTATAAACTCAAATATGATCTTGTATGTGCATCTACCAGGGATGGAAGCACTTAAGACAGATTTTAAGTCAATTTTTGCACAAGTACAAGAAAAGCAGTTTACTCAATAAAGCAAGTGATTCATTCTTAGAGGGATAAAATATTTCCAAGTTCGATGTGGTGAGTGATTTTTTCAAGGAATAAAAGTGATTTTATAGGAAATACAAGTTTTTCCTCCCTCCCTCATAGGAAGGCAATTTTCTCTAGTCCCATAAGTTATTTTCTCCAAGCGATCTACTTGGTCAATACTTTTTACAATTTTTTCAAGTTTATATAGGCAAGTGAATCACTCGATAAAGCAAGTGAATTATATAAGTTCACAAGTGGATTGCTCAATTCTTTTATTTGCTAATAAATTGCATATAGTGAGTGAATTGCTCCATATTTTAAGTGAATATCTCAAATTGATAGTTTATTGAAAAACTGCATTTTGGCAAAAAATCACTTGGAATTATGAGTGAATCGTTTAGATTTACAAGTAAACTATTCAAAATATATCAATTTTTAATTTTGAAGGATTTTTTTATAGATTTTAGTCCCAAAAATCTATCCATGCAAAAACATACATGTAGGCATATGAATACACGATCTAAATTCCTGAAAGCATAAAAATAACATCAATTAACAAACATTATTGCTTATCATTGAAGAAATGCTAAAGGAAAAAGGAAAGAATAAACTGCCATATGGATGCATAAAGAGGATAAGTGTGAAGAGGAAGTCCCAATATCCTAACTTGTCTTATCAAAAGTAAAAATCCCCATGGTTAACCAAGTTAGCCAAATTTTTATGCCACCACAAATAGGTTACCTAAGCCAACAAATGAGTTACTCAATATCCCTAGTAAACCCTAATTGGTCTAATTAGGAACCTATAATGACTCACACCAACCCTTTGTACTAGATACTAGTTTATGTGAAAATCCTCATGAATAACCCACTATTTATACATCGACTTTACAACTAGCCTACACTATCTAATACATAGAATGCTCCTACAAATACTCCAATACAAACCCCATACAAATCTAGTCTATCTAACACATTCAACATCTCTCCAGTTTAGTCCTCAATTATGATAGAATCAATAGGCTTAAACCTAAACCTTATCTAAAATAAAAAAGTAGTGGTTGGACAAATGGGGTTGCAAATATATCAAGAAAACACCCAAGGATTAACACCGACCCTAGCTAGCTAGGCACAATAAAATGTACAAGGTCCACCCATTGATCCCATATATAGGATTGAACTACACTCCTCTACAACATAACATTCAACAACCTCCTAATTATTTGTGGGCTTACTAAAATCCATTGCCTCGGTATCAATCATACGACCTTCCATATCTATACCCTTCCTACCACTTGTACCCACCTCCTAGCTATGCAATGTACCCTTCCCATCAACGATATGGTTAGAATTATCCTCATCAAAATAATCTAGGTGTGCTTACTAAGCCTCAAAATCAACTTCTTGATTGGACATATTAATGTCTTTTGAACGTGTTGGCCTACTTTCCCATTACCCAAGCTACTATGAAGGCTTTACCTACCTTTAACAAGAATAGGAACAAGACATTCTTGGATTACCTTAGTGGATTATTGATATTCATGTCAATCCACCACCTTTAAGAGGAGGATATGATGGTATGTTTACTAATATACTCTACTCATGATAAGGATGATTTATGGTATTGGGGATTACTTTATAATTTAGCAATTAGTTGGGTATCGATAGTATAAATTTTTATGTGTAGGTTTGGTAGTAGGGAAATGGGTATTCAATTTTATTTTAATTAAACACAAATCAAAGAGCTCATCTATAAAACATTCATGATTTCAATACTATATTTTTAAGGATATTAAATTTAATTTCATAAAATGTTAGGGAAAATGAAGAACAAGCATTACCATATTACATCAAGAGTTTATAGTCTGATTTAGTGCTAATGGTTTGTAATTCTAACCATTGTACACTAGCTATAGCATTCAAAGAGGTAGTAATAAGCAAATATGTTCTTATCAAGGTATAAAAAATCCCTCTTGTCCCGTCAATGGCCTATGCAGTCCAAAATTTTCAAAATATGCCAATATCGAGTACAATGCCTAATTTTATCTAATCTCAATTCTTCAAACAAGAACCTCCATCCATCCTTCCATATTACCATATATCATTACTTACCCTAGCCAAAATTCATCATCCATGATAGCCTTTCAACCATAGGTTCCATTCCTCCATCTAGCCTAGATAATGAGCATAACAACTTTACAATGAACCAAATGCTAGATGTAATCAAGACCTTAATAAATTAATACAATGTTATGAAACAATAGTGGTAACAACCATAAAATTGATAGCCTTGAAAAACCTTGTACTTAACAAAAGATCATATCCCTTGACAAGGTACTAGCTAAGGGTAAAACCAAGCTCATAATCACATGGTTAATGCCAATTCAAAAGTTAAACTGGCATGGTGCCTTCCTTGCAATGATAGGCATGACCCTATTGAATGCATAAGTGTCATCAAGCATTCTCAGAATTTATAGTACACTTGACAATTTTAAATTAAGCAAGTTGTCATTGTTGGTCAAGTTGCTTCCATAGTAAATCTTGTTATATATTGATAGCCTAAAAATTCACAATTAGTACCTACCTTTTTAAATCCTAACTATGTGATTCCAAATAAATTTAATATGATTGTGATAGATAAAGAGTCAACTTTCAAATATGATGCAATATTCACCAATCAGTAGGGTTCAAAACTAGTGAAAAAGAAAAATGACTATAGAACAATCAGTCAATAATTAGGCCAACATCAAAAAGGGGATGATGGTCCAAGAAGGCAAAGACCCTCTTTACATATAAAATACAAAGGGACCATAACATTACAACAATAAAAGCAAAAGGAGAGAGGGGAGGCTATAAAAATATCTCAAAATGAGGTCTAGGAATCACCAAATGATAAAATCCAAAAGGTTGAAAAAGGGAAGAAACTGATGGTAAACAATAGAGTCAAATAAACAACCGATAAACCAACTAAAAGGAAAAGTGACAAGAAAATAGATCCACTACAAAGAGAGGCTAAAATAAGGTTGAAATACCCTTCTCTTACACATAAAGGATATTAGACAATTCCTATGCAACCCCAAGTTCTACTACAAAAAGGGATCCCCCTTAACCAAATTTAATATCATGAAAGATATGAAGAAGATACCTACTAAGGTTAGCATGCTAGAATTTTTATCTCTACCTAGATAATAATACCTAATTCTAGAAGCTCTAAATGAATAATAAATTCATGCCAAACTAAGTAGCTATAGTCCTTGACCCATGTAGCTTAGCAACAAAATTTGATTATAGAATAGCCTCAAATATCTAGGTCAGTTCTTTTGATGTGCAAAATACAAAAAAACTAAATAATTTGAAGTTGTCTCTATTTTATGTCATACCCAATATTGATAACTACATCCTCAGAAGTTGTGTAGTCAATTTAGGAGTAGTAGTCATAGTCATGCCAAGGTTATTTATGAAGAGAAGGGTCTTCCTTACACCAAGGTAGATAGACACAAAATCCAGATGGATGGGATGAGAGTCAATACAATAGGTGTTCTCAAATATTTGGTCATGATCATAGTCCAATACCTAGAATTTGTGGTAGTTCAAGAGGTGATAGTTGTAGATCTACCCCCATAATTTAAAATATTGTTGTCCAGGGCATAACACAAAAGTTGTTAAGGTATGGCTATCTAGAAATGGACTATACACACTTGAAGGTGCTCAATGATGGAAAATTTATAAGTATTGAGAATGAATCATCCTATAATTATCTCTTATGCAAACTGGAAGATGACAATGCAATTATCAAGAGGATGATCAAGACTTGAAGGTAGAAATGATAATCAACATGTTATAATATGACAAAGACCCTAAATTGGAGTATGAAGAATGGAGTTGGAAAACTACATAATAATAAACTCCTCAAAAGATTCATATTTTCATGAATCATGGATCTGACAAGACAAACCATATATTTTAATGGTATTAGAACTGGGAATGGAGTAGGCATCAGGGTACAACTTGTCAACCCTCAAGGGGCACAAGTTCATTATGATTATAGTTTGCTATTCAATTACATGAACATGGATGGGTATGAAGCACTCTATATTTGCTTTAGGAAAGCTTAAAATATGGGAATTAAGGATCTAAAATATATAGTGACTATGAATTAACAATGAATCAGGTCAATTCCTAATGTCTCACCAGTAATAAAATTTAAAATCCTACAAGCATAGAATTTGGGATCTCTTGGAAGCTTTGAATCTGAAAAAATCAAAGTAATATCCAGAGAATTAAATGCAACTTAGATGATTTGGCAAGTATGGAAATATACTTTGATCCTACAAATGATATGTGGGATAAACCAAAGGATCTAGAGGTAGTTTTTAGACTAACAATTCTAGATAACTATGATCACTAGAAAATTTTCAATAATGAGAAAAAATCATAGAATTCTTAATCAAAGAAAAGAGTAGAATGAGTATAGGGATGATATCAAGCATGGAGTCATACAATTAAAGTCAAATCAGTTGCCCAAATATCTAATTACTCTAGAAAGCTTGTTTAACCCAGATGATATCTCAAGGAGAAGCAACCTTAAGGTAGAATATTTCACATATCATCCAATCGAGGTAGCTAAAGGGAAGAGTTTTTTGCTTAAGAAGGACTATACTCAAGAAGAAAATGGTATTTTCAAAGAACATTGTGGTAAATACGAAGATATAATTGCATGGTCATATAAAGATCTAAAGGTCTACGATCATAATTTCATAGAGCACACCATCAATTTGGAACCTAATGCTAAATAGTTTTGATAAAATTAGAGGCTAGTCAACCTAATGATAAAATTAGTATTAAATAAGGAGATGCTCAAGGTCCTATGGACTCGAATTATAGTTCCTATCAAGCATTCTACATGGGTCGCTAATATGGTCCTAATATGCAATAAAAATGGACATATTAGGTTATGCAATAATTTTAGAAACATAAATAGGGCAATATTGAAGGATCACTACCCATTGCCCACCATTGATCAAATATTATAAGCAGTGGTAGGCTCTTAGATGTTGTTACTTCTATATAGCTTATCTGAATATAATAATATTTGGGTTAAATATGAGGACCAACATAAGATAACCTTTTCCACCAAGTAGGGGACCTTTTAGTATCAATGAATACCTTTTGGTTTATCAAATGCCAGAGCAACTTTCTAGAGAGCTATGGACATAGATTTTTTAGGGCTTGTGGGGGAGATCATCCTTATATACCTTGATGACTTGATAGTCTTTTCTAAAAGTAGAAACAAGCATATTGAACATCTAGAGTCAGTCTTCTAGAGGTGTAGGGAGTTTAGTATTTCTCTAAACCCTAAGAAATCTATCTTCATGGTCCAAGAGGAAAAATTATTAGGTCATATAGTATCAAAAGGAGGTCTAGCCATAGATCCTGATAAAATCAAAGCCATTCAAGACCTACCATTTCCCACATCAGTCAAAGGGATTAGGTCATTCCTAGGGAAGATCCAATTTGTAGCCAAATTCATTACCAATTTTTCTCAAATGGTTAGGCCTATAACCAAGATGCTAAAGAAATATGCCTCCCTATATTGGACTAAAGAGGGGAAGAATAGAGCCTTCCAAGAGGTAAAAGAGTCCATCACTAAGGCCCTATCCTAATCAACCTATATTTCTCTAAAGAATTTAGGATGTATGTGTTTGAAACAAATGAAAGTATTATAGTTGTCCTTACTCAAAAGAATGACCAAGATGAAGAACATCCTATATCCTTTATGAGTCAAGCCCTTCACAACTATGAAGAGAGGTATACTCTAATTGAAAAGTAGGTATTCACCATCATGAAGGCCTTAAACAAATTTAATTATTATCTTTTACAAAGCAAAATCACTATTTTCGTAGTGCACCTTGATGTTTGGTCTATTGTATTACATGGTGAGCTAGGAGAAAAGAGAGTTGGATGGATCAATAAGATATAAGAATTTTATATTGAAATCAAACCTACTAAGATAATCAAGGGCAGGGATTTGTACAAATATTGGCAAGGACAATGGTTGAAGAATATGTTGCTCTAATTAAAGAAATTGATAGTGATTGGGGAATTGGATGGATGGGTAATATGTGTATATATATGGTTATAGGATAATTCCCTAAAGGGTTATCCACCAAATAAAGGGTCAAGTTTATATAGAAAGAGATAAACTACCAATGGATAGACATAAACTTATTTTAAAAAGGCTATGATGGTATTCTACTACATTTCATATAGGAAGATAAATAAGGGGTCCTAATAAAGTAGTATCATGACAAAGAGGGATACTTCTCTACACCCATAACAACTCATAAAATATTTAGGTATGGATATTTATACTACCATGTTCACCAACTATTAGCGATGGGTCAAGGATTGCAAATATTACTACATGTCCTAGGGAAGGAAGAAAAGGGCCCTAATTCCATTAAAATTGATTGTTGTGATTGAACTCTTCCAATAGTGGGGCCTCAATTTTATAGACAAGATCAACCCATTATCAATTGTAGGCCATGGGTGTATCCTCACAACTATAGACTACTTTACCAAGTGGGTTGAAATAGTCCCAGCTAAAGTAGTCAATCAAGAGATAATGATTCAACTTCTTGAAGATATCATCACTAGGTTTGGAACCCCCATTGCTATATCATAAATAATGCTACATGTTTTAAAGGGGATGAATTGATGAAGTTCAACCTAAAACATAGATTTACACTTAAAATATCATCCAATTATTATCTTGAGGGGAATGGATTGGATGAACAAACCAACAAGAACACCATAAGGATATTGAAAAGTACCATTCTAAAATCCTAGAGATATTGGCATATAAAGCTAAATCAAGCATTAAGGGTAGATAGAGTAATACCAAAAGTATCCATAGGAATGTCCCCTTACAAGCTAGTGTATCAGGAGGAAGAAATATTTTTGATTAACCTCAGTCTCTATTCCCTCCAAATATTGTAACAACTTGAGCTGGAAGACACTAACATCAAGCCTATGCAAGCTAGGTTGAACATGCTATTGGCCCTAGAGGAGGAAAGAGAAAGGTTTTTAATATAATTGCTCAATGACTAAAGTTTATCAAGAAATGGTCAGACAAAGGGGTAACTAAAGTGGAGTATAAGGAAGGCAACCTTGTGCTCAAATGGGATGAAGATCATGCAAAACTAGGTGCTCGTTAGAATTTTTTCTTCATTATGGAGTGGACCTTACTAGATTATCAAAATTGTAAGATCAAATTCCTATAGATTGGTCTCCATGGAAGGAGTGATGTTGCCTATCTTAGTGAATAGGCAATATCTCTACCTAGTTTAACAAAGGATCTCGACCAAAAGAACATTTATGTACATAGTATTGATTATTAATTCAACAAATATTCCTTCTACTATTGTTTTTTTCTTGTTTGTCTTTTCTTTCAAAATTTATTGATTCTTTAGCTTAATTTGTCTCTTCTTCCCAAAATAGCATTACACTAGGTCCATTAAGGACATTATATTAAGAAAAAAAGAGATAATAGAGTGAGTCAAGTTAGCCCTTAACAATTCAACCACCCTACCCAAATGGATTGTGCTTAGGTGTGGGTAGCTCACGTGTTGTTAAAGGCCTATAAAATCCCTAAGGGGTCCCATGCAAGGCTCACTTTGTATTGCACACCTTGATAAAATTGTAGTCAAGAGAAACCACACAACTACCCCTAGCAAATCGTACACCAAAGCCTAGCCAAGTCATAGCTCTAGGAGAGCTCCTTGACTACAAAAAGACCAAGTGAACCAATCAAAAACAAAATTTAAAACCTTTAAAGTTTTTCCAAGTTTGTTAAAATGAGTGAATTGCTCATGCCATCTAGCAAATTGATTGAATTAATCAAGCAAATCACTCCCCTTCCTACTAAACATATTTCTTAAATCCTCTTACGAATTGCTCCCATTTTGAGAGAATCAATCCACTTTCCTCAATCACAATTGAGAATCTCTAGTGAGTGAATCACTCGTATTTTCAAATGAATTGCTTTGATTTGTAAATGAATCATTCTAATCACCAAAAGACAATTTTCCATCAAATTTACCTAATTTTCATGATTTTTTTGTCCTCTTTCACCTCTTTTTCTCTATTCATTCCACATCTACCACCTTCCCATGATTGCCATTATTCCCATAGTAGTCACCATAGTAGAGGCATGGTCGTTAGAGCAATAGGGTCAGAAGAAGAAAATGGTGAATATATAAGATACAAGAACCTATGTCTTCCAACCCTTGAAGGTGGTGGAAGGTACATATACACACTCTATGAGAGAGGTAGTGAGGGAGGCATTGAAGAGGTTCAACTTAGAGCCCTAGACAAAATCCTAAAGCATAAGCTAGACATGGACATTTGTCTTGGTTATGGACGTAGCACCATAAGTGTGGAACTACCTCGAGTTGATAGAAATGGTTGCAAAGAGATATAATTATACCTCTAGGACCTTTAGACTCCCATAGTGGTTAGACGATGCCTTCTACATAAAGACGAGTGTTAATAAATATATTGAAGGCCAATTATGACTCAAAAATATGGATATCCTATGACCTAAAAGACTTTTGTTATGGGTAATCCAATACCTATTGTTGGATCTTCTTAATCCCGTACCTCAATAAGCCTAACTTGCCATCCAATTTTAGTATCCACTATAGTTGGACCAATCAAGGAAGACATACAAACAATGTTGTTAGGATAGCTATTGTCCTTGAGAAAAAAAATGAAAATATAATCCACGAAGAGCACATTGTCTTACTACATAGTACAAACCTACATGAGGTACTCCTAGGTGATTAACTATTCCAAATATATTTTAGATTAGATGGAAAATCAGTTGAAATATTTTAAGGAAGAAAGTTCAGTTATAACTCCTACTTGATCTATTTAATTCTATACTAGAAAAAAAATTGGTTTGCCACCCTTCAGCTAGATTAGGTAGGTGCAAATGGATGGTTGACCCCTAAGAATTATGGAGTGCATATAATTACCTTGTTGAGAAGTAGGAAAGTCCTCCTACAACTTCTATGATGAGGTGCACAAGGTCATTATGGAAAATTTCAAGGGAAAGGTACCACAATTGATAGATGAGGCACAAAAAATAATGATAGAAGGACAATGGCCATAGGGGACTTCTATTTGGGGAGGACCAAATCCTCCATTTTCCTCTATGCCTTTTTAGCCATGCCCTTTGCACTTCCTGCTAGATTTCTAAATTACATATTTAACCTTGAGTATGTTATGCACTCAACTATGTGGACTTGAAATATTTTAAAGGGTAAAATAAAACTATCTTCTACCCATTGAAGCAACAAATCATAAAGATCACTCCTAAGATGCAGGGATACAACATAGTGGTAGAGGAAATATTGAGGAAGATGGATCTCAAGCAACTCAAAGATCAATGGTCCTATGATCCAAAGATAATTTTTAAGAAAACCCTTCTAAAACATGAAGCTAAATACCATTTATACACATGAAAAAAGGTACAACATCCAACAATAGATAAACTTGTATGAAGAAATAGCCCTTTCCACTTTGGGTAGCAACAAGGATTACAGAGATGAGATCCAAATTTGGTACAACAACCCCTATATGGAAATCCTTTTATCTAAAGGTAAAAAATAACTTTAACCCTAATATCAAGTCAAGTCATTAGATTTTGGGGGTCCTTTAGAAATTGGGGTATACAAACAAAAAAATCCTATGTAGTGAAGAATGAGGTATGAAATAGACACCATGACCAAATCCACAAGATATGCTTTGTTTGATGTTGAATTCTCTACTAGCTAGGACAAGCAACACCCCAAAGGCACCAAAAGAGAAAAAACCTTCATGGAGGCAATGATAGTAGTAGGTACTTCAATCCCTCATAAATTTAATCCAAAGAAATATGTAGCGTTAAATATCACTAGTTTAGTTGCACTAACAACTCTAGAAGTAGTTAGGATGATAGTTAAATAGATAATACTCAAGGCTTAGAAGGTATTTGAGAGATATGGCTTAATGTTTGGTACATTGAATACAACAATAGAATAATAATAGAAATATCAACATGCCTAGGTTTAAGAGAGGGAAATCCCTCAAGGAAGCCCTCCTTTAGACCATGGAACAACTAGTCTAATATCCATGACTATATTCACTCTCCATCCTACATATTCACCTTCTACCATTCCACCTTCTACCTCTACAACTTATTTTTCTTCTACATATGCTTCCCTATCTCTTCTTGCTCCTTCTTATTCTCCTATTCTCACTTCTCTTTACCATTTTTATGTTGGGGTTCTCCCATCATACACTAGCATAGCTCATGTTTCTTTGAGGTGTGACTCACCCCAAAGGTCACTAGTTGGTACTCCTACCTCCTATAGTTGCCGTTATGATAAGGACTAACCCCATCACTTATTTTCCATCACCACTTTCTCAAGTCCTTGCATCACCAATAATAGTCACACAAACCATGGTGCCCTTTTTGGGTATTGCAACCACTCCCCCCACTTCCACTCCATTGCCTACCATCACCACTCAATTCACACCCTTTACCTTACCTACCACCTCCAACCACCCTTTGACTCATGCAAGGCAACTTCTCCTACAGGAAAGGATGCCCACTAGCCCTACTCAAGAAGTTGATTCTACATGAGTTTTCCAAACAATAAGTGTATTGAGAGGACCTAGGCAAAGCTATGCATTCAAGGCTAGAGAGTCTAACACTATAAAGGCATTATAAGTGTTGTTTGCTGAGGAGAAGACAAGAAAGAAAGAATACAGAAACTTAGAAGAAATACTTTCAAGGTCTTAGTGTTGTTCCATTCACAATTATCCAAGAAGGGAGATAAAGTGTACTTCAAGATAGCATCATCCCCTATTGACTTAACTACTAGGGTGTCACAACTAGACCTAGACAAAATGGATCCATACCAAATGGTCCAATTAGTGAACCAAATCATACTAGGATTGGTAGTGAAATATGGTTGACTAGCAGTTGAGGATGAGGTAATGCAACATAGGAATATAAAGCTAAAGGTATAATTGACACAAGTCAAGGTGGAGAGGGACCAAATCTAGAAGAAAAATGAAAAGCTAAAAGAGAAAGTTGCTAAAAAGGATCAGGGGGTGCCCATGATCAAGAGGTGGGATTTCAGCCTTTGCTAGGTGGTAATGTTGGTGGGACTATGATATGTGATGGAACCCCATTGGGGGGATTTCCATAAGCCATTCAACCCTAGCACCAATGTATCCTTTGTAGCAGTGGTCTCTTCTAGCTTAAGGAACCCTGGTTCAAAAGTGGTGTTTAACATTTTCTCAAAGGAAGATACTCTTAGGTTTTTGGAGGAGCTAATTAAAATTACAATGGAGGATGGTGCACTTAATCTAGTTGGAAAATTTATGGGGTCCCATCCTGATCTTGATGCAGTCTGCATATGGGTATTTTTCAATTGGAGGTCTTAGGACCATTTGGAAATTACGGCTCTCCCTAAAGCCTTCATAATGTTAAATTTAATCATGAAGAAAATTACGACTCTCCCTAAAGCCTTGATGCAGTTTGCATATGGGTATTTTTCAATTCAGAATTCTTTTGATTATCTCAAAACCCATGGAGTTGAGGAATTTTTAGATTCTATATCACCAGATACGCCTTCTCCTTCTAAGTTTCCAACTCCCATTAATTTGGAGAAAGGGTCTACGGGCCCAAAAACTAGAAGCCACAAAAATCAATTATGGATGTGGGGATTAAGAAGAAAATGGGGAAACTGAATAAAGAATCTCGAAAAAAAGGAGACAAAATCATATATAGCCAACGAGACTCAACTGGTGTTAGGAGGGGATGGAAGATTATTTCCAGGTAGAAAACAACTAAAGATAACATCCTTTAATAATATTATCCTCACAAGTTGAGGGGTCGAAAGAAATTCTCTTTTAATCATGGTAAATGAAGTTTCTTTCTTGGAATGTGAGGGGCCTTAATGGTCACTCAAAACAAATATTAGTGGCTTCTCTTAGATTTAAGCATAAGCTAGATATTATTCTTTTTCAAGAAACCAAGGTGAAAGATTGTAAAGTATATTTTGTAAAAACAACTATTTGGGAGAATGCAGGTTTTTGTGCTAGCTCTCCTCATGGGACGCTAGGGGGTTTGTTGTGTTTGTGGGATTCAGACAAACTAATGGGTTCGATGTTGTCAACTTTTGATAGAATAAAAAATATTCGATTTTATTATAAAGAGACTAATAGGAGATGGATATTGACCAATATATATGCCCCAAATTTATATGTTGACAGAGATATTTTATGGGAATCTTTGAGCACTATGAGAGAAGGCCTACAATATGAAGTTTAGATCCTAGCTGGAGATTTTAATTCTCCATTGTATCATGTTGATAAAATAGGAGGCATTACCAACACTTCGAGAGAAATGGAATATTTTGTCTCTTTTGTCAATACAAATGAACTTATGGACTTAGACCTTAAAGACAATAAGTTTACATGGAGTAATAGAAGGATTGGTACCCAACTCATCTAGATAAGGTTAGATAGAGTCCTTATGTTGAAAGAAGCATGGTTTTTGTTTGGATATGCCTCTTTATCATCCCTCCCAAAAGTGGGTTCAGACCATAACCCTCTAGTTTTTGAATCTTCTCAAGGTATTTCCAAATTTCCTAAACCCTTTAGATTTGAAGCAATGTGGCTGAAAGACCCATGGTTGGAATATAATATTAGTGAGTGGTAGTCTCAAAAATTCTCTAGGCCATTAACATCTCAAGTGGCTAAGAAAATAAGGTGGATTAAATTTAATTTAAAGATCTAGAATACAGAGGTTTTTGGCCATGTGAATGTGAAAAAAGAATCCTTGAAGGCTCAACTTAAAACTTTGGAAGCTGAGATTGAGATTGGAGAGTTTTTGATGGAAGCCAAATTGAAAGAGAAGACTTTGTTGGCAGACCTGCACAACACTCTAGCATGTGAGGAAATGCTTTGAAAACAAAAATATCGAGCCTTATGGTTAAATGAAGGAGATATAAATACAAATTTTTTCCATGTGTCCACTCTGAGACATAGGGGTATTGTTGGCATCCTTGCCACATTATTTTTATGAGAAATTTTATCAGATGTAAGAACCATTTTGCATCCAATCATGTTGTAATAATCTCTTCTGCCCTGAAAAGTTCTTCTCTTTCAGAATGTGTTCCTTTTAATGTTTTGTTGTCAAGATTTGTTGGCTACGCTCAAGGGAGCGCATAGTCCCTTTTTCGCTCACCATGCAAGAAAGGGTGTTCTTCAGGTTCTCATGGTGGGCCCAATAGAAATATTTGGTAGAAGCTCTTCTCACGCAAGTCTTTTCATGCAAGCATATAAGCAAAGGCCCGGGTGGTAGATCATCGCACAAAGGTATTCATGGTGCCTGTTCCTTATTCAAGTCATGGGCGAAGGCTCTTTCATGCCATGCTTCTACCAAAAGCCCATTTTGGGCTCAAGGGTGGCAAAAAAATTGGTTAAGTTCACCCCAAGTGAGACGTGTGGCCGATGAAACTTGGTTTCGGGGAAAAGGTGTAGCGAAAGCCCTTTTTGGGCTAGAATTCGACCGAAAACCAAGTGGGGCCCAAGTGTTTTTGCTCCCATTCAAGAGCGCAAATCCATTTCAGAGCTTGTATGGCTGAAATACCTTTTTATCATTTCCTAAGTGATAAATGCCATGCGCTGGGTCCCACCTCTTCAACAAGGTGACAAAAAGTTTGGGCAGGATCAAAGTGACGTCCACGTGGCATTCAAAGCCACATTCAATGATCTTGTTTTAGGAAAAGAAAAGAGCGAAATCCCTTTTGGGCCAATGTTCGAACAAGACAAAATCGGGGCCCACCATGGCGAGTTCCCCTTTCGCTCGAGTAAGGCATCAAAACTCCCTTTCACACCCCTTCTCAGCGAAACTCCTCTTTCTCCCCTACTTCAGCGGCGATCACCCGAAGGTGCTTTTCAACGATAAAATTAATTCTCAAGGGTGCGCTTTCACCCTTTTAATGGTAGTTGGTCAAGGGAGAATCAAAATCTAATCCCCTCGGATCTCAGAATCTGATCTTTGCCATTGAGGTGGTCCCAGCAAGTGAGGAGATGGCATTGCAGGTGAATCGTGTTGCCGCATTAAAGTGATGCAACTTCTTTTCGAGGAGTCATCAAATTGAGCCATGCCTCATAAATTTCTGATGGGCTCTAAAATCAAATCTTGGCTGCCACGACGATGTTTTGTGGTTGAGCATTTATGTTTTAGAGGTGGAATCCTCTATAAAAACTAGCAAGTTCAATGTAAGAAGGATGGACAATTTGCTTGAAAGCTTTGTAAACTCGAGCTCTGCTATGAATGCAAGGGATTCTTGGCTCCGATTCTGATCCACTCCTATGTGCAGGTTTTCTATTATTTATTTCTGTTAAATTCATCTCATTATCGAATAGTTTAAATTCTATTCTTGGATTTAGCTATCGGTAAAGGGTGAATGTTGGAATATCCCTGGAAACTGCATGTTTAAGGAATTTTGGTTTTGGTTTCTATTTTGTTCTTTGTGTGAAATGTTGTTGGTTCGAGGTAAAATTTGTTGATCTTGCTATCTGTTCATCACCCCTTCTCAATCGACTTACAACCCTTTCCCCATTCCTTTCAGTCATTTCCCATTCCTTTCTTGTTCTCTAAATATGCAAGCTAAAAATAGTTAGTAAGGGAACCAAACCTCTCTGGAGATTGGCATGGGAGGCATTTCTTCCTTTTGGCCTTTCAATGTTGGTCGGGTCTAGGGTGCATAGATGAAACATTCTATACCTAAGGTAGATTCTTGACCAATAATTTTTGGCATGCCCGGTGGGACGCAAACGTTCCACCTCCAAGAGTATTAAGACTTGATGTTCATATTTTTGTTGGTTAAATTAGAACATCTGGCGACTCAACTGAACCCAGAAGCCTCCGAATCTTGAAGCCAGTTAAAATCCCCCCCCCTTCATGATCACAAGATTGAAGGCTAGAAATCCAGAAGATACAGTTGAGTTCTTTGAGCTTAACATCGATGCTCTGGGAGAACACCCTAGAGTAGTTCCCTCGACTATCCCATTAGTCGGGACATCCTCACAAGTAGCCGGTATATTTTCACAAACTCCAAGCCCTTCTAGAACCACAACTAGCTTACCCCCTCAACCAAACACTCTGGTCTAGATGGCACAAAATCCTCCCAGGTAGTTTCCAACCTGGAATCATTCAGGACCACTGAATCTGTAGGCTCAAAACCAGATCCCAACCGTAGCGTTGAAGGCTCTACCCATGTATGATGGCACTGGGAAAATAGCTTACGAGCACATTCAAGATGTGGCTTCTCTGGCCACTATTCATAGCATCACAGATGAATATGTTATGGTGATATTGTTAGTACTCTCACTCAGAGGTAAACTCCTCTACTGGTACCGATCCTTGCCACCTGCTACCATCACCACGTGGGACCAGTTGGTCGAGCAGCTGATAAAAGGTTTTAACGAGCAAGCAGACCCCTTTTCACTATTACATTAGTTCACCACTATTCAGTGACACCCACAGGAGGAGATAGCTGATTTTAATGTCAGGTTCACCCAAACCTGGTAGAGAGTTACCATCGGCCTTCGGCCCACCCTGGAGCAAGTGATATTTTATTACCTAAGAGCTTTCCATTCTAACATCAGCATGAGCATCCGATATGCTAATGTCGATATATTTCCATCCTTGTACGCTCAGGCACAAAAGGTTGAGGTCGACTTAGTTGCTATTGGTAAGTTACCTCCGAAAATAACTATGCCAATTTTTTTGGATTTACCCCAACATCTATATCCTAGTGCATCCTATCAGTCGTTACCTACATCCCCAATGTACCCTATTCCATAATGGGATCCTAGTTCCTCTTAGAACCAAATGGTACCCATCCCATAGTTGCCTACACCTATTGTTCCCCAACTTCTAGCTCCTATCCCATATTCGGTATTGCCTGCACCATTGGCACCATTGCCATTGCCCGCACCTTCAACACCTGCAAATCTAGACCAGGTCAAAGAATTGTAGGATATGTGATCATCGATGAGGGCAATGGCGAATGAGATCACCATCCTAAAAAAGAGGTAGTCTAATCAGAGTTTCCAGCCAAGGAGATTCGTCCCTCCTCCCTCGATTACCAGAGAACAAGCTGCTTTCGCTAGTAGAGCTCCCAAAATAAATGCAGCCATGTTAAATAATGAAGAAGTTGGTCCATCTGACAGAGCTTATTGGTGCTCCACCTGCAATGACCCGCACGATGAGGAGACCTGCATGGTCCATTTGAACTATGTGCAGACCCTGGCAGATAGCGTACCTGGTGGGCAAGTGAACATGATCAGAGAGGTGGACCACAACTTTATGATCCCCCCTATCGAACAAGTTTTCATTCTTATGAGGGTAGGTAAAAAACCCATTGAAGTTGATCCGGTTCAAATGGAATCATTAAAAGTACCTGCTAGTTCCAAGATGCCAAGCGAGAAGATGCTACCACCAGTAAAAGAGCCTACCCAAGTGTCAAAGCCGGAGGGACCCATCTTATTGAAGGATCTCTTGCCTCTGAGAGCTAGGGGGAGAGTTCCTCAACCACAGGCTTCACCCTCCCAGCCCCAAATCGAGACAAGAGACCAGGCAAGAGAAAGGCTCAGGTACCCCTCATTGACCAAGCATCAAAGGGTAGAAGCAACACAACAATATCAAACCAAATACGAGACTACGAAGGAGGGAGGTGAGTCTGGTATAGGGGCATATAGTATTGTTGAAGAACTAAAGAAAACTCTAGCTAAGGTAAGCCTTTTTGATGCGCTTTAGCTACCCGGCCAAGTGGATCTATTACAAGAATCGCTGAAGTCTGCTAAAGGTAAGGAAAAAATTGACTCAGACTATCTTAACTCGATATTGACTACCTCGGCCATCGAGAAGAATAGGCCACCACCATTCTATATATCCCTCAGGATGGAGGGATGGGTTGTGCATAATTGCATGATCGACTCTGGCACCACAACTACTATGATGCCCAAGGTTGTTTGCGAGATTATGGGTATGGAGTACATGAGGAGTAGTCCTGGAGTGCTCCAACTGGATGAAACTTCGATGAAGATAGTAGGGGTGATCAAGGATATCCTAATCATATTGCATAAGATGCCATAAATCACCATGATACAAGAAGTTGTGGTGGTGGATCTAGAGTCGTATTTCAGTATGTGCCTATCAAGGGAATTCACCACCAAACTAGGGGGCTATTTGTCTCTAGATTATTCGCATCTGGAAATCCCCTTCAAGGAAAAGAGGATTAAGGTTTTTAATGAAAAACCCTCTACCTTTCATATCGAAAGGATCCAAGATGCAGAGAAGCAAGTGGACTCAGTTAATCTGATTGAGGAAGAAGAAGAAGTAGAACTGATGGAAGAAGCCCTGGATGAGCTTCACATAGAAGATGAATTTTCCATGCACGATTTCAATGCCATGATCAAAATAGAAATAGGGTGCTACTCGATCACCAGGCTCAAAAAGGTTAAAGTACCAAGTGATGAAGACCCTATTTTTGATCAACTATGGAAGCTCTTCTTTGATGATGCATGATGTAAGAATGGCATCAGAGTAGGGGTTGTCCTTATCTCTCCTTTAGGAAAGTAGAACACCTATTCTTATAGACTTACTTGGAGTTGCACTAATAATGCAGTTGAATATGAAGCCCTATGCCTAGGGTTAAGGAAGGTAGAGAAGCTAGGAATCAAATAGTTATAGATCTATGGAGATTCAGAGCTAATCTGCAATCAAATTACCAATCGATGCATTTCGAAACAACATTACCTGAAAGCCTACCATAACAAAGTGTGGGACCTATTTGAGTCCTTCACAACATTGAATGTCCAATCAATTTCGTGAGAGCGAAACAAGCATGCCGACCTCCTGGCATCCCTTGGTGCCAGATTTTCATCGATTGATAATATGATGCAAAAGCCTAAAATGGTGAGGTTAGTTTATAGGCCTTCAGTACCTGACAAAAATATCCACTGGCAAGTTTTTGATAATGATGAGCAAATCATCACCTTCCTGATCAATGAAGCTAGCACCATCGAGAGGAGAACCCTGGATGCGAAAGAGAGTGAGGGATTGATTCAACTAAAAAATAATCACATCCCAAAGGGGTTGATCACACTCGAAAGTCTATTCGATCAAAATGATAGGTCGGTTACCCATAAGATCAAAGTAGATGAGAGATAGTATAAAAACTTGGAGCTAGAACCCAGGAAAGTGATCAAGGTTGGAGCCGATTGCACCCCTGAAGAGCTTGAGCAAATCAGGGCTATGTGCAAGGAATATCTGGATATCATCGCCTGGTGCTACCAAGATCTGAAGGGATATGACAAAAGCATCATACAACACACAATAGAGCTGCAGGAAGGGGTCAAACTATTTTGATAGAAATAGAGGCCCATCAACCCAAAGATCGAGGCACTAATGAAGGTCGAGCTCTTGAAGATGCTCAAAGCAAAAATCATATATCCAATTAAGCATTCTTCCTAGGTGGCCAATTTGGTCCCTATGCAAAATAAAAATGGAGACATCCGCTTGTGTGTTGACTTTCGAAACTTAAACCAAGCGTCGCTAAAAGACCATTACCCACTACCTCAAATCGATTAGATTCTTCACGTAGTGGTGGGAGCACAATGATTTTCTCTCCTTGATGGTTTCTCTGGGTATAACCAGATTTGGGTGAAAGATGAAGACCAATACAAAATGACATTCACCACTAAATGGGACACGTTTGATTATCAGTGGATGCCCTTTGGTCTCTCAAATGTTGGAGCCACCTTCTAGAGAGCCATGGATCTAGAGTTTGGTGAGTTGTTGAACCGCATCATTGTGATTTACTTGGATGACATGACCATCTTCTCACATAAGAGGGAAGAGCATGGCTTGCATCTATGGTAGGTGTTTGAAAAATACCGAGAGTTTGGGATATCCATTAACCTAAATAAATCCATCTTTGTGGTAAAAGAGGGTAAACTTCTAGGCCATGTAATTTTAGAAAAGGGGCTAGTTGTTGATCTTGATAGGGTTGAAGCCCTTCTCAAGCTTCCACTACTAATGAATAAGAAGGGTCTATAATCCTTCTTTGGGTAGATCAATTTTATTAGAAAGTTTGTATCTGACTTCGCCCAAGTAGTCAAGCCAATGATTGAACTCCTAAAAAAGGATATCAAATTCAAATGGATGGAGAAGAGGAAGCAAGCATTTGAGGAAATCAAGGTATGGATCACCCAAGCTCTGGTTTTGGTAAATCTGGATTACTCCAAGGATTTTATCCTTTACGTAGTTGGAGAACCAGAGAGCTATGCGATAGTCCTCATGTAGAAAGGTGAATATGGGGATGAGCGACCAATAGCATTTCTTAGCCAAGTAATCCAGCCACATGAGGAGAGGTACAATTTCATTGAAATGCAAGTGCATGCGGTTATGAGGTCACTAAAAATTTTTGACATTTTGTTTCCCAGAGTAGGACAATAGTATATGTTGTGCATCTAGATGTCAGAAATTTTATCATCCAGGGAGAAATGGGAGACAAAAGAGTTGGTTGGGTCTCTAAGATCCAAGAATTTGACATTGAAGTCAGACCTACCAAGCTGATCTATGGTCGAGCATTGTGCCAAGAACTCGCCAGGAGCACCACCTTTGAAGTGGTAGCATGCCAGTGGGAAGACCCAATGCTAGAAAGTGACCTTGCAAATCGGTCTATAGATGACAAGGATTGGATAGAGGACCTTGTCGAATACTTTAATACTAAAAGGTGCCCTTCTCACCTCAATGCTTCATAGAGGAGAAGGTTCAGGCTTCAAGCTTGTAGGTATGTGTTGTTGTCAAATGGTTTGTTTCATAGGAACATTGATGGGGTTCTCTTGAGGTGTGTTAAGGGGATAGAGAAATAGAGGATCCTCAATGAATTCCATTCTAGAATGTCAGGAGGACATTTCATAGGAAGGCCTATGGCCTTAAAAATCATTAAAGTAGGCTATTATTGGCCCACCATTTTTTTTGATGCCTTCGAAGTCAGCCAAAAGTGTGACAAGTGCCAGAGATACATCGATCAGAGTAGAAATGCTTCTTTGCCCTTGCACCCAATTCAAGTCGAAGCTCCATTCCAATAGTGGGGCTTAGATTTCATTGGGGTGATAGATCCCAACTCTTCCATAGGGTATAAGTATATTCTAACAGCTATAGATTATTTTACCCGATGGGCGAAAGTAGTGCCAACTAAGCAAGCTAACCAGGAGGTGGTTATTGCCTTCTTGGAGGGATTGATAACTCACTTTAGAATACCATATGCAATTGTGATAGATAATGGCACTCCCTTCACCGATGCCAAAATCTATGAATTTACAAGTAAGTATAAAATTTACTTAAAAACTTCATCTAACTATTACCCGTAGGGGAATGGTTTGGCGAAGTCCACGAACAAGAACTTACTGAGGATCCTGAAGAGAACCTTGGAAGGCAACAAGTGGAGCTGGCACCTACTCTTGGACCTAGCCCTATGGGCTGACCACATCTCAATTAAAAAATCAATCAAGACATCACCATATTCTTTGGTGTATGGGAAGGAGGTAAATCTTCCCACGCACATTGAGTTACCCGCATTACAATCTCTCTGGTTGCTTGACAACAAAAATGGGAATTTTGATCCCATGAGTGCCAGATTGGCTCAATTGCTGCAATTAGAAGAAGAAAGAGAAAAATCTTATGAAGCTTTTATGAAGCATACAGAGACCACAAAAAATTGGTTTGGCAAAAAGACCTCTGACCGTACCTTCTAGGTTGGTGACTTGGTGTTGAAATGGAATGAGAGAAAATCTAAACCAGGGAATCATGACAAGTTCGATGCATTCTGGGAGGGTCCATTTTGAATCTTCGATTTTAATCAGGTAAACTCTTTTATTCTACAATATTTGGAGGGTTTCACTCTCTCGATATCAGTCAATGGCCTTCATTTGAAGGTATACTACCAGTGAGAAGTAGTAGGAAAGGTTCCTCGATTGTGTACATAATTGTTCCCTTGTTTGTATGTATATATATTTTCTCTTAAATAATAAGTCTCTTCACTTCCCTTCCCTTTGCACTCTTAGCTATGCGGTATTGACCAAGCTCCCTATCAAGGTACAGAGTCGAGTTGGCAGGGAAATGTAGTAGAAGAGTTTAAGTCAAGTGGTTTTCTTTATTTTAAGTTTGCATGTTTTCTAGAATGAGAGAAAGGAAAAAGGGCGATTTCGGGTGCTAAAACAAGCAAAAAGCATTTTCACTCTCCTCTTAAGTAAAAGGGGTTTGTGTTCACTGGTTTAAAGGTGCCATGTCATTTTGACATCTCAAAGTTGAATGAAGGTGGTTTCGCTCCTGCATGGGAGAGAAACTATGTTTTGACGTCTTAAGAAGTGAAAGCTATGGCTAAGGTGGGGCCACCATAAGATGTTTTCAGCCCCCAAAGGTTTCGAAATGAAGTTTCACTTACATTTTTCAATGAAAGCCCTTATAGTCAAAGTCAAATGTGTGCTTCTCACTAATGCGAATGTTCAAAAAGGGTAACTCTTGCTTTTAAGCACCACGTGTCAAAAAATAAAGGAAGAGGTGTTCTAATGTTTAAATTATTTTTTAACATCAAAGATTGGTCAAAGGCAGTTTCGGGTGCTTCGTTGAGTGAAAAGTGCTTTCGCTCCCCTTTTTGAGCGAGATCCAAATCATGGCCCACTAAGACTTCCTTCAAGCTGCTTTTTCATGCAAATGCCATATGGCAAGGAATCAAAAAGAATTTTTTTTTCTCCAAAGAAAGAATATATCGAGTGCCTCTCCCAAAGGAAGTTTCGCTCCTATGTTCGTGCAAAAGAAGTTTCACTGCTTTGGGTAAAATCGGGCCCACAAATCAAAGGTGCTACGTGGTAGGGAGAAAATATCAAAGTGCCCTTGCCTTAACAAGATTTTGCTTGTGCATGAAATTTTAAATATCATATGCTTTCTCAAAGTCAAAGTCAAAGAAAGTTATTTCAGGCATTCAAGTGAGCGCAAAGAAGTTTTGCTCTATTTTTAAAGCGAAAATTGGTTTAAAGGATGGAGTACCCACTTTTGGGGATCTCTTAAATTAGAAAGACTCACTTCGAGAATGCCTGAATTGGCAACAAAACATGGCAAGAGTGGGCGAAGAGAACATGCACACGCTTTTTTCTATTTTGGGCAATCAAGTGAGCGAAAGGGTTTTCACTTGGTTTTTTAAGTGAAAACCATTCCGGATCTCAAGGATAATGAAAGCGTTTGGGTGAGTGAAAAGGAGTTTCACTTCTTCAATACCTCAAATGTGCATTTCAAAGCAAAAGTGAGTGAACGTACATACCAAGGAAGGTCGTTGAAGCAAGAATTTATACCTCAAAAAGTGGGAAGTGATGAATCATGATTTACGAGCAAGATTGCAGCCCACGTAGTTATCCATCATTGGAGAAAGTGCTCAACCACTTGTTAAGGTGAACAAGAGATCTCCAATTTTACCCATGATCTCCACATGCATTTATTTTTCCCCATGCACAATTAAGGTGGTGGGTCGATCATAGTGCTATAAGAAGGCCAACATTGCAGCCAAAAGGAAAAAAGAGAAATCATCAAGTATTCTTCAGAAGCGTTGGTTACTCTGCTAGTTGTGGGTGCAAGGATTGTTGGTGAAACATAGTGCGCTAAGCTCTTGAGAGTCACTATCTATTTCCAAGCAAGCGCCTAGGTCATTCCAATAATTAAAATGGGTAAGAAAAGCACCGAGCCCAAAAAGGAGAAAACCACGAAGAAGGGAGATCCAGAGAAAAAGGGAGAAGGCGTAAAGAGGCAAAAAAATGAGAAGAAGCAAGTAGAGCTACCACCACCCATCGATAGGCTAGGGAGAATCAGAGATTGCATGCTTATGAATAAGAATGTTGAGAAACTATGCCAAATCATCGATGCCATGCTGACGAAGGTGTCTGCTGAAAGCAAGTGGACTATCACTTATTATTCTCACCTTTATTGGTACCTATGCATGCCTGTGCATAACTACCCAGAGTTGGTATGCGGGATTGCCAGATTCTATGACCCTCAGACCAGGATGGTCCAAAATGCCAGAGGGGATAAACTATTTGCAATTTCTACCAATGACATCCGAGAGGCTTTCGCTTGTGGAGAAAAGTCACTCTACCGACTACACAATCAAAAAAATCAATATAACTGAGCAGAATGAAAGGTACAAATCAACAACATCGATGCGGTAGTTTATGGAGATACAGTTGGTGGAGAAACCAACACTCGGAGAATTATTGGAGTTGCCCAAACCCCTGAAGCAATTCAAGCATCCTGACTTATACTCCATGTTGGCATGGGTTATGGGGCTCTCCATAGATGCAATAGTGTACAAGTGGCAAGTTTCTCTCGCGGAGTGTATTTCACATGGTGAATTCTACTCTCTCGCCACCATGAAACCAGAGACGAAGCCTATGTTCTTTGACTGGGCAGAATGGGTGGTACAAAAAATGCACATACTATTGAGCGAAGTGTAGAGTGGTAAGGATATGTCATTCAAACACTCCTTCCTTGCTTGGTACTTTTTCTACCACATGCATGATAGTTTCACTTTTATCACCAAAAAATGCACTAATGAAGAGGGCAAGGTGCTACCAGTTTATTAGTGGACTCAAAGTTTATCTAAAAGGGAGCCCTATTATAACTTCAATAGGATGTTCCTCGGCCTTGCTCTAGAGCTCATCTATGGCGTTTGTGAATGAGTGTCAAAGCAAATGAGAGATGAGGTAGTGCAAAAGAGACTGGGCGATGTTTTCCAGCTCACACAAGGCCTTGTCATCAAGATTTATGGGTTTACTGGAAAACATTTCCTGCTACCTTACTACACCATGGAGTACCTTTTCACTCTCGAATTCACTCGACAAAGTGACTTCACCGATGATACATATGGGCATGGAAGAAGGAAGTCGCACACGTGCACCTCACCTTTTCAGTTTGGTGACATTGAGGTAGCACTCATCGGGTAGAACTCATTCCTTGTAGTGATGTTGTATGATTTTGGTCTAGTCGAGCTCCCCCAGCATTGGAGGTATGACCCATTGGATATTTTTAGGTAATTTATTGGAGCAAAAATCTTCCACAACTGCCCCCACCCAGATATCGAAGCACAACGTAATAATCCCATGGGGTGCAATCTGGAATGGCATGTGGAGAAGATGATGTCACTTCCCTTATGGCATGACTTCTACATAATGGAGGCTGAATATGATCCTGCACATAACCCAGTGCATGTACCTGACAAGGAGTTGTTGCAGGTAATGAAGGACAAATTGCTCGATTGGTCAAATGACAAGATCACCAACTAGTGGATCATGAGGGTCCACAACAAAAAGCAGATATCTGAATAGTTTCTCGTGTTGGACAAAAATTTCTCCATGATATATGATGCAAATTTTGACACATACCAACTTGTCTCATTTGTTGATATCGTGCCTTGGAGCACTCAAAGCCCTGGTAGAGTGGAGGATGCGATGGAAGAATAAAGGCAATCGATTGAACAAGATCCACTTGTCATGGAGAAAGATGAACAACTACCCCCTAAGGAACAGGTTACCCCGATGAAGAGGAGCACTATAACAATACTTTCACTTTCTCATATTTCAAAGAAGCCTTAGACTGGTGCAATCTGACTCCCCAACACAAACCCTTCTGCAACATCGACAACCATGAAAGCAAACATTCTTGAAGTCCCTATTTCGATATAGCAAGAGCAACAAGGGGTGGAGTTGATTGACCTAGAAGTAGACGTGTTAGACATGGAAGAAGGAAGAGTGAGCCCAATCACGCAATAGTTTACCATTTTGGCTCTAGCAATGTCCAAGCCCACAGGTACGCTATCTCTCTCTTCTTCCCTCACTTCTGAGCCTCTGGTGACCATGTCCTCCGATGTTGAAACCCTCATTTCCACTCAACCTTCATTCAACATCCCCATGTCTGCCATACCTTTTCCTGCATCCCAGTCGTTGGCAAGTGCCCTACTCCCCTCATCATCCCCTTTTATCTCCCAGATGTTTAGTTCCTTTGCATCCATTGCCAATGCATTTACATTTCCCTCGTAATATGTCCCTACCCCTCCTCAGGTTTCTTTCGGTTCAGTCACTACATCTACCATCATTGTCAACCCAAACCTTTTTTCACTCCCACTCACCTCCTTTATTACAGCGGCATCCAGCGATATTCCATTACCAGATCCTAATGCCTCGATCGCAGCCATCCAAACCCCAACGTCCCCAAGAGTTAGCATAATTATTGCCTCATCTATTTCTGATCCATCCATCGAAGCCCACCCCCAACGTGCTCTTTTCCCTTCACACCACTCTTTGGAGTGCAAGAACCATTGGAAATGGAGTTAGAAGTTCTACAAGAGCACCCGATTGTGGAGAGCATATGTCGAGCATGTCAGAGTTCGTCGAGCTGGCTCAAGGGCCGAAAAAGAAAGAACGTGCAAGCTCCAGCTAAGGTGGAAAAAAGGGCTATGTTTGACCTAAAGAATATGGAGCTCCACATGGTGGAGAAGGTGCCCAAAGTTCAAAAGCCCTTGGAGGAGATGGCACCAATGGATTACTCCTATCATCACATTGTTGAAGACCTGAGAACAATCGATACAATAGAAAATATGGGGAATATCCAAGTTGATATGGGCTCGATCTATTTTCATGGGGAGCATTTCAAATCATGCTTATTTGAATCTAAGGCTAAAAATATAGAGCTCGAGGATACCTTGGCACAAACAAAGGCACAACTCAAGGAGGTCCAGTCTGAATCTGTGCAGTTGCAACAACGTGTAGCCAGTTTGGAGCAAGAGGTGGGTAAGTACAAAAAGGTGACTGAACATCACCTCAAAGCACACATGGAGGTAGAAAGGCTAGGTGCAAGCCTTGAATACTCAGATCCAGGAACTGCAAGCTCAGTTGATAGAGAAGATGGTGCAAACAGAGGTCTTCACAAAAGATCGCATCAAGGAGGTTCATTGTCATTTCCTGGCTAACTTTCAAGCTAGGGCATCGAAAGCGATGGTAGTGCTAGCATTCATTTGGGAAGCCAAGCAAGTAGTTGCCCACGGTGGGCCTATCATGGAGGATGTCAAAAAGGACATAGACCACTAGTTGGAGCTGCTATGAAAGTGCAAACATTAGAAAAGATGGACCTCCAACTCACTCCTATGAGTCCACTCACTCGGTCATGGGCAACTACAAAGGTGACTCTATGGGCTTACTTCATAAAAGTGGAAAGAGCCCGAGAGGCTAGAAGGTTGTTAGAAGTATTCGAGCATGAGAGGCATATTTCTCTGATGTATTTCGAAGCCCTCATGCAACTCGACTTCCCTGGATTCACTAACGACGAAGGGACTATTTTGACAAAGGAAGAACTGAACCCAACTTGGACTACCTTTGAAGGCGACACTTCTGAGATTGACAGTTGGGATGAGCCTATTACAGAAATCTAAGTGATGCAATTAATGACAAGGTTCGTACGGATCGAATCTTGTTTGGTGGATCTCAGCCAGAGGGCTAACTTTGCTGACATTGACCAGATTGAAACCTTCAGGTACCTGGTTAAAGAGCTCCAAGATCGTGCATCACTCCAAGAAGATGCCTGGGCCCTGGTTCAAGCGACCTATGATCACATTTATGAGCATCTCCCTCAATCAGAGTCTCCCCAATAGCATGAAGATCAAGGAGAGAATGAAGGAGACCAAGAAGAAGAAGGAGACCATGAGCATAAGAGAGAAAAAGAAGGAGAAAGAGAGAAGTTGGAGGAAGAGTTCGCTACCAACAGTAAGCATTCAAAATAAGAGAGTGATGATGACTCTGAGCCCAATAGATAAGGCTTGGGATCTTCACATTGAGGTGAGCTCAATACCCCCATGAGCCACCAGAGATGTTGGCATCCCTACCACATTATTTTTGTAAGAAATTTTACCAGATGTAAGAACCATTTTGCATCCAATCATGTTGTAATAATCTCTTCTACCCTAAAAAATTCTTCTCTTTTAGAATGTGTTCCTTTTAATGCTTTGTTATCAAAATTTTGTTGGCTGCGCTCAAGAGAGCATGCAGTCTCTTTTCACTCACCATGCAGGAAGGGGTGTTCTTTAGGTTCTCATATAGTCTTTGGCAGACTCTTCTCACGCAAGTCCATTTTGCACAAGTGCTTAAGCAAAGGCCGGGTGGCAGATCATTGCACATAGGCATTCATGGAGCCTTTTGTGTTTTTAAGTCATGGGCTAGAGTAGTTTCACGTCCCAATTCTTCCAAAAGTCCATTTTGGGCTCAAGGGTGGTGAAACAAATTGGTTAAGTTCACCCCAAGTGAGACGTGCGACCGATGAAACTTGGTTTTGAGGAAAAAGTGTAGCGAAAGCCCTTTTCGGGCTAGAAGTCAATCAAAAACCAAGTGGGGCCCAAGCATTTTCGCTCCCATTCAAGAGCGCAAATCCATTTCGGAGCTTGTATGGCCGAAACACCTTTTTTTCATTTCCTAAGTGATAAAAGCCATGCGCTGGGCCCCACCTCTTCAACAAGGTGACAAAAAGTTTGGGCAGGATCAAAGTGACGTCCACGTGGCATTCAAAGCCACATTCAGCGATCTTGTTTTAGGCAAAGAAAAGAGTGAAAGCCCTTTTGGGCCAATGTTCGAACAAGATAAAATTGGGGCCCACCATGGTGAGTTCCCCTTTCGCTCGAGTAAGGCATCAAAACTCCCTTTCGTGCCTCTTCTCAGCGAAACTCCTCTTTCTCCCCTGCTTCAGTGGTGGTCGCTCGAAGGTGCTTTTCAGCGATAAAATTAATTCTCAAAGGTGCGCTTTCACCCTTTTGATGGTATTTGGTCAAGGGAGAATCAAAATCTAATCCCCTCGGATCCCAAAATCTGATCTTTGCCATTGAGGTGGTCCCAACAAGTGAGGAGATGGTGTTGCAGGTGAATCGCGTTGCCGCATTAAAGTGATGCAACTTCTTTTCAAGGAGTCATCAAATTGAGCCATGCCTCATAACTTTTTGATGGGCTCTAAAATCAAATCTTGGCTACCACGATGATGTTTTGTGGTTGAGAATTTATGTTTTAGAGGTAGAATCCTCTATAAAAACTAGCAAGTTCAATGTAAGAAGGATGGACAATTTGCTTGAAAGCTTTGTAAACTCGAGCTCTACTATGAATGCAAGGGATTCTTGGCTCCGATTCTGATCCACTCCTATGTGCAGGTTTTTTGTTATTTATTTCTATTAAATTCATCTCATTATCGAATAGTTTAAATTCTATTCCTAGATTTAGCTATCGGTAAAGGGTGAATGTTGGAATATCCCTAGAAACTGCATGTTTAAGGAATTTTGGTTTCGGTTTCTGTTTTGTTCTTTGTGTGAAATGCTGCTGGTTTGAGGTAAAATTTGTTGATCTTGCTATTTGTTCATCACCCCTTCTCAATCGACTTACAACCCTTTCCCCATTCCTTTCAGTCATTTCCCATTCCTTTCTTGTTCTCTAAATTTGCAAGCTAAAAATAGTTAGTAAGGGAACCAACCCTCTTTGGCTGGGTCTAGGGTGCATAAATGGAACATTCTATACCTAAGGCAGATTCTTGACCAACAGGTATTAACAAGATTAATAAATTTTAAAAGCAGGTGGCTAGAAATCTATTGATATTCATGAAATTAGAGTAGAAGTGATAAAAAATTTTGAATCCCTGTTGGAGGAGAGGTCAAGTGGGGATGAATAGGTAGAAAGAAATTTATTATCTAGCATTTAACAACTGGTTACATAAGATATGAATGATATTTTGATCAACCCTTTTGAATATGACGAAATTAAAAAAGCAACCTTATCCATGGAAGGGTTGAAATCTCTGGGGCTAGATGACTTCTCTCCTATCTTCTTCCAGAGATATTAGCACATTATGGGGAGAGATATTGAAAATGCTTTGAAAGTGGTTCAAAGAACCAGGATATCAGTTTGCAGATGGTACTCTTTTATCCACTATGACATCCATTCCCCAAGTTAAAAAGGTTTAAATGATTTTGATCTTTTATGAAAAGGTGATGGGTCAGATGATCAGTTTTCATAAGTGTAGACTTTTTTCTTGAATACCCCCCTTGATAGGCAAAGGAAGATTACCAAAATTTTGGATTATCAGATTGCGGATTTGTCATCTTCTTATTTAGGGATGCCCCTGTTTAGTGGTAGAATGAAAGAGAATATTTGGGATCCAATATTAGATAAGATTAAAAAAACTCACTGGTTGGAAAGGGGCTCTTCTTAGGCAAGCTGGAAAGACATGGTTAGTTAAAGCAACTCTATGAGCATACTAGTCTATTCCTCTCTATTTTCAAAGCCCTAATGAAAGTAGTTCAAAATATTGAGTAGCTTCAAAAGTCTTTCTTATGGTCTGGTTTGGAGAGTAAGAAAATATTTCATCTTGTCTCATGGAAACAAGTTTGTAAAGAAATCAAAGCTGGGGGTCTAGGTTTTAGAAGGGTCAAGTGGATGAATGAATCTTTAATGGTAAAGTAGGCATGGAAGTTGTTTAAGAAAGAAAACATTGGTTGGGTGAATATTGTGTTGGCTAAATATATTTCTACTAGCTTTAATTTCCTAAATGATCCTTCACCAACCTCGGGATCGACCTTTTGGCTCAGTATTTTAAAAATGAAAAGCATCATCCATAGAGGGCATAGATGGATTCTAGGCAGTGGTAATGCTATTGATTTTTGGAAGTATCCTTGGATCCAAGATCAACCTCTAATCTCATACCAATAATTGGCTAAAGCTAAACCTATAGCCATGGTTGTGTTTGGTACTAAGGTGGCTGATTATATGTAGGTTCAATAGGGGGTTAAAAGTTGGAAACCACTTAGAATGTAAAATCTGAATATGCTAGAACATAGAAGTTTTAGCCTAATTGAAAACTTATTAAGGTTTCCAGTTATAAAGAACACAAAAGAAGAAGATAAATTAATTTGGAAGAATGAAAGTGATGGGTTATTTTTTGTTAAGTCAGCCTATAAGATTACTTCTGATGCCACGGAGGAAGTCCCTATTTTCAAGAAAATCTGGGTTAAAGGTCTTACGCCAAAAGTGAACTTTTACCTTTGGTTGGCATCTTAGAATAAAATTCTCATGGTGGACAATTTACAAAGAAGAGGTATGATAATTACAAATTGGTGTTCCCTTTGTAAATTTTTTGATGAATCCACTAGTCACTTGTTTTTCCAATGCCCTTTTTCGAGGGAAGTGTTTTCTCTCCTAATGGATTTTTTGGGAGTTTCATGGGTGTTTCCTGGCTTGTTATAGGATGTTATCAAGCACTGGACATCTCCATTTGTAAATCCTATCTTATGCTCCTTTTGGTCCTTCAGCCTTCCACATCTCCTTTGGGGTGTTTGGAAGGAAAAAAATAGAATAGTTTTCAAAAGCATGGAGAGAAATGTTGAATGAATATGGCTTAGAGTGTTACAAATTGTTGAAAATGTAGGCAATTAAGATTCAATTCTTAGTCGTGGAGGGGTAGCAAAGATTGCTCTTTTGAAAATTTTGGGTTTTTCAATCAGTGCCAAAATGACAGATATTCTAGATATCAGAACCTTTATTAAATGATAACCTCCACCTCAGGATTGGATTAAATTTGATTTTGATGAAGTAACGAAAGGGAATCTAGGGCCAGTGGGGTAGGTGGCCTCTTTAGAAATCACAATGAGGAGATTCTTATTGCCTTTGCAGAAAACTAGGGTCCACAAACTTGTCATTTTGCTGAAGCTAGGGTACTATATCAAGGCACTACATTAATGGAATATTTGAATTGTAAAAAAATTATTATTGAAGGGGACTCCTTAAATGTGGTTAAGGCCTTTTTTGGTGATCAAAATCCTAGTTGGAACATCTTCAATCTAATTAAGAAAAACCAAAAAATCTATTGAAATTTGAAGGGAATTCAAGTCAGACATACCTTTAGAGAAGGTAATAAGAGTATAGACTTATTATCTAATCTAGGGTTAAGCCTAGATAATTTCTCTATTTGGAGGGAGATTTTTCTCTTAGTTGATGAGTTTTATTGATAATGTGAGCCTTTTTATATGCGAGGTTTGCACTTTCTTATGGCTAGATCCATGTTTTGTTAAAATTTGAATCCCATTGCATTTATTGATTGGGAGATCCATGATCCTATGCCTTTTGAAGAGTAGATTTAGTTGTGGGTTCATATAGTCAGGTTGTAGGGTATTTTTTTTGTCCCTATCTCTCTACCCCTATGTTTACATTCCTTTTGTTTTGAGGATGTATTTTCTCTATTTTAGCTGGGTTGGTAAGGGATCTGTTAGTGTGGGTTTTCTTCTTGTTTTTGAGTTGTTCCCATTATACCTTGGTGGGTTGGCTGGTTTTAAGTCCCTACATGGATTGCTCTCTATTTGTGCCCCTTTTGAAAATCTTGTAGGCTTGTATTTCTTCTTGTTGTAAAATATTCGGGGACCTTTCAACACCACTTCTATAACTATATAAAAAAGGATCAATTGAAGAAGTAAGTCAAGGACCTCAAAACCAACTTGTTGAATCTAAAGAGCTTGTACAAGGAACAAAGTAGACTTCTAATAAACTTGGAGTAGACAGATCATAGATCAAAGAGTTGGAAACCTTGAGGTTTGAAGGAATGGAGGTAGACCCAAAGTTGGCACAATAAATCTAGATGGCTAAGGACATGTGGGATCAGATTAGGGAGGAGATAAATAACACCTTTGAATACTTTTGAATAACATCCTCCATAGGAGAAAGCTTAGAACTATCTCATAATAACATCCAACAACTAGAAGAGTAGCTTCCTATGAGAGGTGAATACCAATAACTCCTAAAACTTCTTACATCTATGACCCCAACATAGGCAAAATAACATGGGATAGATTGCAAAGATATGCCAAAGAAAATTAGAAAGATGCTAGATGCCTAGAAGAACTTGCAAATCTATAAATACAACCTGATTTCTCTAAAAACCTAAGTCTGAGAAATAGAAAAATAAATTTAGGGGTTAATCACTACTAGAATTCCAAACTTCTTCAATAATAGGAAACACATCCTGGATGATGATGCCATATATGACATGATTGAATAAGAGAAATATCAAGCCAATAAAGAAAATACCTCTAAAATGTGCAAAAAGCTAAATCCAATTCATATCAAGCTAAAGAAGCTGACAACCAAGGCAAAATAACTATCTAAAAATCCTTTCAAAGACATGGTAGGGGAAGATGAAGATCTTAGAACAATACAATTACCTAATGACAATGAATAACAAAAGTTGTTGGGACTGCTACCACCAAAGATGGGCTAAGGGGCCAACAACACCAAGGAGAAATATCAAATTTTACTAGTTCTACAAGCATAAATTCCGATTTTGTAGACTTTATACCTAAGGATAGAGGTAGGATTTGGGATATTATGCCAATCGAACTTGGCATCCCATGAAGTCACCATAAATGTAGTACCTCAACACTACCTTTGTCAAACTTTGCTCATTTTAGAAGAAAAAAACAACAACAAGAGGCTAGATGGTAGGAAGATTCCCAAAACCTAAAATTTTACTCATTTTTGGTGAAGTAACAATTTGCTTGCAAAACCTAGAATTGCTTGCAAAAATAAGAGAACCTTTCAACAAGGTCAAGTGAATTGCTTAGACAAGGTGTAAAAGTGAAAGTCAACATAAATTTCAAGAAAAATATTTTAAAAATATGACATTTTTGGCAATTTATGGTGCACTAAGCATTTCTAGAGTCTTCTAAGTTTATTAGAGGCATAACTAAAGACATGTAACATTTGAAGGTGCAACATTTTGCTAAAGTACCCCCAAATTTTTACTTTCACTAGGAGTAATTATTTCTCAACCCGAATAACTTAGAGGTAAACCTTTGTTTTAAATAGGGCCTAGGGCCCCTACTGTATTCATCTTTTGGCCATAAGAATTTAGAGCTACACTTTATGAAACTCACATTATGCTTTGTACTCACGAGACTGTAAGAAATTGGTAAGTCCTTATGCATACCATTAGTGGAACTACCCTCGTGGATTGCTAAGTATGCGACATAAGTACAACCCTTCTAGCCCATCTTGTCATTCACTTCTCAATTTCATAATCAAGCGAATGGGTAAACATTGTTGTTATTTAACTTTTTATGGGTTGAATGATCACGTGCTATCCTCACTACAATGTAAACAACCGTATTTGTTTTCATCTCTTACACTCTAAACTTCATGAATTTACTTTTTACACTTTACATATTTTATTTTTGCAATTTACTTTCATATATTTTATTTTATTCATTTATTTTACATGCAAAAAATTTAGAGAGAAACACAATGACATCAAGAATCAACTTGAATCCAAAGATCAAGAGAAGCCTTTGGCAAATCCATCCAACCTTGTTGAAACTTGGATTTAGGGATGCAAGACTTAAATCACAAGTCAAGATAATTCCCCACATCAACAATCTCCTTAAAAGTTAAGGAATTTAATTAATTGAGATCATGCCATTTGATAAGTCTCTTTCAATTTAATTAACTTTATGTACTATTAAAACCTTAAATTCTCTCCCAATTCGATATTAACTTTACATAAAAGTTTTAATCCTTTCATCCTTATTTTTTGAATTTAAAATGCTATCATATTTAATATTTAAAAAAAATTGCTATTAGTATTTTTGATTTATTTAGACATTATCATATTTTATTTTTTTTAATAATAATTTTAACTTATTTAATATTTTAATAAC
Source organism: Wollemia nobilis (assembly GCA_028583015.1). Lineage (NCBI taxonomy): Eukaryota > Viridiplantae > Streptophyta > Pinopsida > Araucariales > Araucariaceae > Wollemia > Wollemia nobilis. The sequence continues at coordinate 3,049,833 of JAQPPZ010002020.1, read as the reverse complement.
TATAATTAGCTGCAAGCTTACTACAGTAGTAAGGGCTTTGGCTTCTCTTTGAGAGGTCTACGGTTCAAATCTCACTCAGTATAAGGGGACCATGATCCCTCATAAAACATATGTAAACTCATTGATTTTTTTTTTAATAACTATAATTATCTTTATAAAATAATGCACAACAATTCAGACTTTGGCTCTTCTTCGGGAGGTTCACAGTTTAAACCGTGACGTAGGCGAGTATGTGAGAGGGTGGGTGTGTGGTGGGTGTGTGTTAAATTTTCTATTGATAAGCATAGCTCTCAACTTTACGAGAGCTATGCTCTCAATTCAGACTTTGGCTCTTCTTCGGGAGGTTCACAGTTTAAACCATGGCGTAGGCGAGTATGTGAGAGGGTGGGTGTGTGTTAAATTTTCTATTGATAAGCATAGCTCTCAACTTTACGAGGGGTCATGGTTGGGTGGAGATTGCTCAGTCCTTGGTTGTAGGGGTTTCTCACACTAACCAAATAAAATAAATAAATAAATATATATATATACTTAAAAAACATATTTTTCAAAAAAAATCTAAAACATATATTATCAATTAATTAAATAATAATAATTCTTTTAATATTTTATAAGATATCTTTCTAAATTTAAAAAAATAAATATTGAAAAGATAAAAACTTAAAAAAACCATCTTCCTATTCTTAGGATTAAATTAATATAGTTTTAAGCTTTCATCTATAGACCTAAATTCAAACCATAACAACATGTTAAAAAAAAAATTCTTATAAACTAGCGCCTCTATCCACTTCTATTAAGCTTTCATCTATAAACCTAAATTCAAACAATAACAATATTTAAAAAAAAATTCATAGTGCTCTATTCACTTCTATTTAAACATAGTAACTACTTGTATATGACTTGAGATGGACCCCTGCCTACCGAATACTTGGCTGCTTCCCATATGGAAGCAAAATGTAAAACCAAGTCTAAAAAGATAGATAAAAGAAGCGAAAAGAAAAGAGCAAAAACATTAGAAGAAAAGTTAGATTCACATAATTACTAATTATTATTTTTTTTTTGTACGTACATGATAAGTAGGAAAAATCGAAATGAAGAGATAGGAAAGATCGAAATGAAGAGATAAAGAGAGGAGGAGACGCAGCCATTGCCATGGCCATGGAATGGGCGGCGCCGGTGTCCATTCATCGTCTCTATTCAAATAATAAGCGGACAACAGCACCAGCAGGTATATTCAGTTTATAAACAATTCACATTTTCTTTGTTATTCTTACTGAGTGCAAAAGTTGTGGGTCTTCTTCACATGAAGATCAAGGCGTATATATATAATTTAAAGGTATGCTTTAAAGTACCTACACAGTTCTAGTTTAGTGGTCATCCCATCATTATGCCCAATATGCTGTGTTTTAGAGAAAAGTTAGAGATATGACGATTGAAGTTGACTCATGTCTTGGATAACCAAATGAAACAATTGTGCTCTTCCACTATGGATTTCTCATTTACTAAAAATTACACGCTTGAGTATTTTTAATAAGTTATATGTGGTTTTATTGAGGTAATTTTCATTAAAATATGGTATTTGTTGTTAGATTAATCAAACAGTATTCAGCATTTTTTTGCATCATAAATATTTTTTATTTCTTTATCTATTAAATATATTCTTCAACTTCGTGGAAGTGCTATGCTTCACCTTATTGACATCATTTTGATTAAGAGGTAAAATATCACCTGGCTAGTTGCCTTCTAAAATTTGAATTTCACCAAGATGAAGATCAACACTGCAATTGGCTAAATTATCTTCTGGATTTCCTTCTCTATAAATATGCTCACATTTTCAAGAGATTGCCTCCAATAATAGATGATGAACATCAACAATAATATTATATTTTATCCAATCCCCACATCCATTTTTGTTGATAGCATTAATGATAATTTGTGAATCCCTTCAATTGAAATATATTTCCATCCTTTTTCTATTGCAATTTTAATCCTTATAAGAAGTGCCCTAGCCTCTACATAGTTGTTAGTTGAAGTTCCATATGATTTTGAGTAAGTGAGGAGAATTTTGCCTTCATTATTTCTAAAAACACCACCTCCACCAATTTTTTCTAGATTTCCTTTAGAAGCACCATCAAAATTAATTTTGATAAACCCAATTTCTGGACATTTCCATTTTACCCTAGATCGAAGTAGATCCTTTGTTTTAATTCCATTATCATAGATGACTCTTCCATGTATGTTCAAATCTTGTAACCAAGTTGTTACCACCTCTTTTTCTACACTTGAGACTTCCCATGATGAGCACCATATTTGTAAACATTCTGCAAGAGAGGCAATAATACGATTCCAAACTTGGGCATGATTTTGAGATTTATTTTTAAAAATTCTATTATTCCTTTCAAGCCATAAATTCCAACAAATAATGGCAGGACCAATCCTCCATAGAATACATAATGCTTTAGCTTTGAAATAATTAATCCAACATTTCATCAACTCTTTCAATGTTGATGGAGCTACCCAATATATTTTCATATTTTTAAAAAGTAACCCCAAATGGTGTGAGCAAAGGGACAATGAAGAAGTAAATGGTCTGATGTTTCTAAATCCTTCTCACACAAGGCACATCTAAAAGGTCCATGATATCCTCTTCTTTGTAGACTCTCCTTTGTAAGAATCTTACTTTGAACTGCTAACCAAAGGAATGTTGAGGCCTTAGGGAGAGCCTCTAGTGACCAAACATTCTTCCAAGGAAAATTTTTGGGAGTAGGAAATTTTGATTGCTCTAAATCCTCATATCCCAACTTGACCGAGTATCCACCATCCTTTGATAGATTCCAAACCAACTCATCCTTTCGTGTAAAAATTGGCAAATAAAACTCTTGAAGCATCTTTTGAAGTTCATCTGCAATTTGTTTGAGTTCCTCTCCTTCAACCAGGTTACTAATAGAAATCCATGATCTGGAGTTGTTGCTCATATTAATATAGTCTTTGACCTTTGGACCTTTACAAGCTAGGCATAGACCAAAAATTTGCATAATTCCCCTCATTGACTGACCATCTAATATGTTTCTTTATCAATTGCAAACTATCTGATATGAAGTTCCATGTTGATGATCCTTTGGGTAGGGTTCTTTTCCTAAATAATTTCATTGCATCAAGAGAACCTATATATTTTTGAAGTAATATTTTTTCCCAATTCTTTCCTTGATCTCTGAATAATCTCCACCCAAGCTTTGCCCCTAATGCCAAACTCATAAGTCTACAATTCTATAAGCTTGCTCCTCCAATATTCTTTCCTTTGCAAACCCTATCCCACTTACAAAGAGGAAACCTAAATTTTTCCTCACATCCTTTCCAAAGAAAGTCTCTTTGAATTTTATCAATTTTTGATGCTATACCTACTAGCAATCTTGAAAGTGACATCATATAAATATGGATGGATTGCAATGTAGTCTTTATGAGTTGTAGCCTTCCCGCCATGGTTAAGAACTTACCTTTCCAACCTACCAAACAAGCTTTCATTCTATCCAAAAAAGAGACCCAAAGCTCCTTTTTATTTCCTTTATGAGACAAAGGAATACCCAAGTAGGTTGATGGAAAATTTTCAATTTTAAACCTTAAAATATCCATAATAATTTATTGTAAATCTAGGGTAGTGTTAATGAAAAAATCTTGGATTTTGTAGTATTAACCAATTGTCTAGTAGCCTTCTCATAGCATGATAATATTGATTTAAACTCCATGGCCTCATTGATTGAGGGATGGCCCAAAAGAAAAGTATCATCAACAAATTGGAGATGAGATTTGAAGGGACCATTTTTTGCAACTTGAATACCTTTGATTTTTCCTTCCATTTTTGCCTTTGAGAAAGCTCTCCCTAATGCTTTTACAAGAATAATGAATAGATAAGGAGATAGTGGATCACCTTGGCGAAGTCCACAAGATGACTTAAAGTAACCAATAGGAGAACCATTGATCAAAATAGAATATTTTGTAGTGCTATAACAACATTTAATCCATTCACACCAATTGTAATCAAAACAAAATTTTGAGAATATCATGTAGAAAACTCTAGGAAACCCTATCATATGCTTTGTTCATATCTAATTTCATAAGCATACCTAGTTTTTTCATGGAATGAAGAGAATGTATGGCCTCTATGCAATGATTATACCATCAAGAATTTGTTTACCATGAACAAAACCACCTTGTTCCTCTGAGATAACACAATCTAGAATGCCTTTCAACTTGTTTGCCATAATTTTTGAAATGATCTTATAAATCATATTACAAAGGCTTATTGGAAAAAATATCAAAATATTTTGTCTTGCCTTTCTTGGGAACCAATGTAATAAAAGTGGTATTGATCTCACTTATTATAGCCTTCCTTTTTGCCTCTTCAACTACAACTAACATATCACTCTTCAATAAATCCTAAATTTTTGAAAGAAAATTGTAGGAAATCTGGCTAAGTGCCTTGTTAGGATGGAAAGAGAAAATTGCTTCATGTAGCTCCTCCATAGATATCTTCTTCATCAAGCTTTCATTTTGTCCTTGTGTGATAATTGATGGAATATTTTGCAAAAGCTTATCTTGTCCTAGTATTTGACAAAATATTTTTGAAATAATTAATTGCTTCCTTCCTTATATCTTCTTCTTCCTCAATATTTCTTCCATTTAGAGTTAAAATATTTTTTATGTGATGAAAAGAAAATTTGTTTTTGCTGTAGCATGATTTTTTTGTATTTCTATCTCCTTCCTTGAGCCATTTCTCCCTAGATTTTTGGAACCAATATGACTCCTTTTTCAATGCATTATGATAATAAAAAAGTAATTGTTTTTCTTTCACATAAGAATCTTGATCCATTCCATTAGTTTCTACTATCTCTTGTAAATTTTTGAGCTTGGATTCAATTTCTTTCTTTTCTTTAAAAATGTTACCAAAATATTTGGCATTCCAAATCTTCATTTGCTCCTTTAAATATTTCATCTTTTGAACAAACCTATACATATATGATCCTTCAAAATTTGCTTCATCCCACCATAACATAACCATCTAGAAGAAATCAAGGTCTTGGAGCCACATAGATTAGAAGTAAAATGGCTTTGGATGACCATTATTGGGTAAATCACAAGTCAAAAGAATGGGTTTGTGATCTGATCCTACTCATAATAAAATATTTGAAGAGATTGTATACTTTATTTGCAACCATTTGTTGGATAACAAGAATCTATCCAATATTTCTACTATATGAGTTTGCCCAATGTATCTATTATCCCATGTATATTGAAAACTTGAAGGACTAACATCCCAAAGGCCATTTGAATTGATAAATGAAGCAAAATCTTGCATTGATTTAGACCATCCTGGAGTACCACCCTTCTTTTCCAAAGGAGATAGAACTATGTTGAAATCACCCCCAAGAATCCATAGATCACAATTATGAATCATCATTGTGTTTGACAAAAATATGCTAAGGTCCTTCCAACATCTTTCATGAGGAGTAACTATAGTTGGAGCATATACATTTATAACCCCAACTTTGATGTTTTCCTCTTTCCTATAAAATAGTCCAACAACCCAATTACTTTTTGCTTCTAACAATTGTCCATCCCATTTGTATTTGTCCCATATTATTGCAATACCACTTAAAGCTCCTATAGAAGAAACTGCTAGACAATCACCCATCTTCCAAATCTTTTTAAAAGCATCCTTACATTCCTCACTACTTAATTTTGTTTCTTGTATTAAAATAAACTCAGGACTATAACAACCTATTAATTCCTTAATAACTCTTTTTTAGGGGTCTTATTCATACCCCTAATATTCCATGATATCATTTTCATCATCATCACTTTTTATTTTTATTAGTGGGCTTAGCCCCACTTCTTGTTAACACCTATGATATTTTTATTTGGCTTCCCAAATCGATATCCCTTTGAGTTTCTTTTTCTCTTTGTTCATGCTTTGATGACCTTCCTCTCCTTTTTCCATTCCCACCAACACTCTCATCTTCATCAATCTCTTCTATTTTTCCATATTGTTCATAATGAGACTTATCTTCTAAATTTTTTTAAGAATTGAATGCAAGGAATAGCCTCATAAACACTTTCTTCTTTATGTTGCCTTAAAAACCCTAAAGTGCATGGATGATCCTCCATAGTAATTACTTTCTTATGTTGCCTTGGAAACCTTAAATTTCCTTGGATATCCTCCATATGCTTTTCTTTATTATGCTGCTCTTGAAACCCTAAAGTGCAATGAATACACTCTATACTACTTTCATTTTTATTGCAAGGAGAAGATTTTATGCTACTTGAGGAAAATGAAGATGATTTACCTAGATTAACCTTGACCTCCTTCACCTCATTCGCTTTAAAATTCCTCCCCATCTTCCTTTGCTTTAAATTCCTTCCCATCTTCCTTTACACCTTTAACTCCTATATTTGAACTTGTGCATTGTACTTCCTCATCCCTTGTGTCATTTTTTCTTCTAATGGTTGATTCGAGTGAACTATAATGGCCTTTGTCATTTGATGATGTAGAGGGGTTTTCTTGCCACTTTCTTAGGAGTGGAAAATCCTTGATTTGACCTAACTTCTCCTATGATATGATCTCCTTGTTTCATATTGAAGTTTGCCTCATGCCCAAAATTTTCCATCTCTTTCTCCATCATTTTCACTTTGCAATCTCTTGCCATGTGTCTGGTTTCATGATATTTGTGACATTAAAATGCAATGTTTTCATAATCCACTTGTTGATCCCATTCTCTTGATTTAGATTTAATCCTAATGGATTATGGTAAAGGTTTTGAAATATCCATGGCAACACATATTTGAGTGTATACAACATGCCTTCTCTCCTTAGTAGTTGGTCCCTCTTGGATGAACTCACCTAGAGTATTACCAATATTCTTCAAAACCTCCTTATTGATGAGTTGATAAGGAAGTCCAAAAAGCCTAATCCATATTGGAAGCCTTTTAATAGTCTTTGTCTCCATAGAAAATTCTCACTCCATGGTCTTAAATATAATGCATCTTTGCCCCTAAACCAAGGGCCTCCATCCATTATTTTATCCCTTATTTCTGAATTAGAGAAGATAATGAGGAAAAATCCTTTTGGAAGAAAAGTCATGGAGTAATTTGAATTCAATCCCCACTTCCACTTGATCCAATTTTGAATCTTATAAAAACTTGGCTAGTATCCATGGAACTTACATATTAACCCTCTGGTTTTAAGAACCATTATATCATGCTCAATCATCTCATCCTTGATAATCACTTCTGGTGTAGTATCTGCTACCTAGATAGGGTTTGCCATAGATTCGCTCTTCCTCTTATCGCTAACTAGGGCATCCATACTTCCAACTATGCATCCTTACTTCCAACTAGGGCATCCTTACTTCTAGTAAGGACTTTCAAAAATGACTTTCTTGCCATGTTACCTAGATTTTCTTCACATGAATCCTTTAGTTTTTGAGTTTCTCCTAAGATCTGGAACAAGAAGTGGCACTTGCTCCTTGATCGCACTTTGCTTCCTACTTCCTACTTCTTGCTCACACTTCCTACTTGCTCTTGGCTCACACTCACTCTCGGCTCGTGCTCACTCCCAGTTCACGCTCGCTCACGGCTCACATGCTTGAAATAATTTCAAATAGGTTAAAGTAAGAATTTTTTATGTTTTTTCATTTTCCTTTTTTTTTAATTGGTTATATGGGATTGAAATGGGTCCCACCTGTATTACATCATCACCACATAGTGGTATTATAACAAAGCTTGGATATTATCCATGTATCGCTTGGCAAGATTCGAACCTTGGTCTCCTCCTTGAATGTTGAGGAATCTAACCGGTTGAGCTAATGCCACTTGATCTTCTTTAATGAGTTTACATAGGTTTTTATGAGGGGTCCTGGTCCCCTCATACTAAGTGGGGTTTGAACCTTAGACCTCTCAAAGAGAGGCCAAAGCCCTTACCAGTTCAATAAGCTTGTAGCTCATCTGTTTCCTTTTCTTTGAAACATACATATTATTTTATTTTAATATTACTGTTATTGTTATTTTTAAAAAGCTGTTGTGACTTTTTTTTTTGAGTAATACTTAGCTGTTGTGACTTTTAATGGAGCACTTTTAATAAATTAATAAAATATTATATTGTTATCATTACATTGCTGTGAGGTGAGTAAACCATATCCAGGTTGCCTTTTTATGAAAAATACATTCTTCATTTGCCTTTTTACGAAACACATTCTTCATCTATCTCAAATTGCTATGTTTTTACAATAAACTCCTTGACATCATTTTCATAAAAGATAAAAACTCATCTCATTTTGACAAAAAAAATTTTAAATTTGAATTTTGCCAAGACAAAGATCAACACCTCATTGGGCTAAATTATCTGCTATCCAGTTTCCTTCTCTATAGATATGCTGCCATTTCCAAAATACTGTCTCCAACAATAGTTGATGGATATCATACATAGTTTTATTTTTGATCCAATCCCTACATCCATTTTTGTTGATAGCATTGATAATAAGTTATAAATCCCCCTCAATTGAATATTATTTCCATGCTTTTTCGATGGCAATTTTGATCCTTATAAGAAGTGCCTTAGCCTTTGCATAGTTGTTAGTTGAAGTTCCGTATAATTCTAACCGAGGAGAATTTTACCTACGTAATTTAGAAAACACCACCTCCACCAACTTTTCCTAGGTTTTATTTGGAAGCACAATCAAATCAGTTTTGATAAACCCAACTTTTGGACATTTCCATTTTACCATAGATCGAAGCAGATCCTTTTTGTTTACTCTATTGTCACATATGAGCCTTCCATGTATATTCAAATCTTGTAACCAAGAGGCTAATGCCTCTTTTTCTGCACTTGAGACTTCTCATGATGAGCACCATGTTTGTAAACATTTTGCAAAAGAGGCAATAGTACGATTCCAAACTTGGGGCATGATATTTGAGATTTGTTTTTAAAAAATTCTATCATTCCTTTCAAACCATATTTTTCAACAAATAATGGTAGGACCAATCTTCCACAAAATGCATAATGCTTTAGCTTTGAATAAGTAATCCAACCTATTGTCAACTCTTTCAATGTTGTTGGAGCTACCCAATATGCTCTCATATTTTTGAAAAAGAGGCCCCATATAGTATAAGCTAAGGGACAATGAAGAAATGAATGATCTGATGTTTCTAGATCCTTATCACGCTAAGGCACACTTGAAAGCTCTATGATATCCTCTTCTTTGTAGACATTACTATTATTATTATTATTTTTTAATTGATTATATGAGATTGAAACGGGCCCCACCTGTATTACATCATCACCATATAGTAGTATTACAACGGCTTGGCTATTATGCATGTACCGCTTTGCAAGATTTGAACCTAGGTCTCCTTTTCGAAGTTGAGGAATTGAATTGGTTGAGCTAATGCCATTTGGTTACTATTATTGTTCTTTCAATTTTATTATTATAATTATTTTAAAATGGCCATATAGGATTCAAATGGTTTCACATGGTATTATATCATGAAAATTCATATTGTTAAACACTTAAGCTCATTTGATCTTTTAAAAAATATTATTCCAAAAATATTAACTATTTTTCTACATACATCTACTGAATGGGCAAAATATTTTCTATGCTTTTGTTGAATATTTTCAGCATATCATCTTTGAACTTGATCAAACAGTGGAAACCCATACAGGTACACTATTGAACTAATAGTACACGGTAAAGAGAAAGCCTTCCTTACTCACATGAGAGGCCCTCATATGCCCAAGAGGCATGCTGGCTTGGTCTTAACATAAAAAACCGCCTTTTATGTTTTCTGTTGCCCAAAATATTAAGCTTTGCCAAGTATGTCATCTTAATTCCATATGGATATGGATATGGCTGTACATGTGTTTTAGATTTCTTACCTTGTTGGTGATATCCCTTGTTCTTGGCCCATCACCAAGTATAGTTAATCCTTGACCAGACTCCTCTTGTTGCCTTGCTTGGTAAGATTTCCAAATACAGGGATTTGTAACAAGACTCTGCGTTCTTCATACAACTTACTTGCTGAGGACAAGGTTTCATACATAGAAGCGTTGTAATTTCATACAAGTTGTTTGCCCTCTGAGGCCTGAAATAGTGGTTCCCATCTCTTTCTTAGTAAATCTTATGATTAGCACTTATCCTTGTCCATAAACAAGTTTGATATTCCTATTTTGGGGCAGAGATTAAATCCTAATATCAATCCTATCAGCTCAACTTCACCTTTTCCAAGCTTTTCCCAATTCCATGCAATAGGGTAATATTTGAGCATAATATGTTAATGTTTCATATTCTTTTTTAATTCATCATTTAAATCTTTCCTAGCCTTTTATTTTGGCATCTAATTTATCAAAACAAACAATGGCATCTTCTTGCAGTGTCCCTGAAAAATGTCTCTTTGCTTGACATCCATTGTGTCATTTGCTTCCTTACAATATTCTCAGTTGAGATAATGCACAAAGGATCTTTAGTCTTTCCATCTCCAAGCTTAGTTGGCTTAGGAACTGGGGATGGTTAGGGTCCATCTTTCAAATATTAAAAGTTTTTGATTAATTATAAATTTGATCTCTTTTTTGTGGAGTATCTTGCAAGCATTGGAGAGGAGGCTCTTGTAAAGTTGGACTACAAGATCTATGCTTTCCTAACCTATATATTTGCCTTCCGAGTTCCAACATACAAAAACATATTTGCTATATATCTACAATTAGAGATGGAATGCCCATTGCAAGAGATGTGTCAGGCTGCTTTCGTAATTTGCTTTTAACTGTGACAATTCTGCCATCACCTCCCAACATTTCCTTGCACTTATCTTGAGGCTTTGATATTCTTATTATCCTTTTGCAATTCATCATAGGATATTTTCCATTGGTTATTAAACTTTTCACACTATTTAAGCTGCTACTCAAGGACTCAACTTGGTATTCTGAATTTGTCTTTTCTTGTTTCCGCCTTTCTAGCTAAACATGATCAACAATGGTAAATTTATTGGCCTTGAGGGCCAATTTATTCATATTTTACAATCCCTTATAAACTGTGTCTCAGATTCTTATCCTTCTGTATTGTGATGTGGTTAGACTCTGTTCATCTTTATCATCAACCACAAAACTTAAAAGCCTAGTCTGGCTTGACCAATCACATCGATCAATTGCTTGCACTGTCATACACTTCATCTCTTTACCCAATTATATCAACGAGCTATTTATTGAGATCAAAATCTTAGAGAGCTGTTTTGCTTGTCTAATAATGGTTGACATCTGTTTCTTCCTCTCAATATTACTTTTCATTTTCTCTTTCCTACTCAAAAACCAATCCTGCCTTGGGCGATGGGGACTCCTACATACACTTCTGTTGTTCCTGCAGAGATTGCAGCTCTTGCAACCAATGTCTGCAAAAAAAGCTCCATATTATTAAAGTTCCTTTGCAAAGAGAACATTGGCTCTATTTGCCTCTTATGGTGGTTGGAACATAGAAATAGTGGATCAGGAAGTAGTGTAGGTTGTTAGTTGTGTCCATGGTAATGGGTCTCAAGTGGAAACAATTGTCTTTGGTGGAAGCAACATTTTTGATGATGTTTATGCCCCTTTTATCGATTGCACACAATCCTTCTCATTGGCCGCAAAAATCTATACGCTTTTCCTCTTCATATGAGTTTTCAAATATTTCTTTTTCAAATCAAGCCATGAAGTGACAATAGGTTTAAAAACATCGTCAAATATGGAAGCTTGTTGATCACTTTTTGATGATCCGAGCATCTGAATTTTGCCTATTGGAGCATTGATGGACAATGAATGTATATACAAATTGTAAGTAATAATGCAATTTTTTTAATCGTCTTTAGAATTTTTTTTCTTGATTCAAAAAGACCAGAAACCTTTGAGACCATATTTAATCTCATGTCTCATGCCATCCAAATAATATAGCAGCAAATAGGAATATTTGCAAGCTTATTCCAACAAACTAATCTTGCCAACATGAAGTCAGCTACCATGCGTCTTTTAATCATTATGTCTTCAACTTTAATTTGCTTTAATTCCTTAGATTTAGATTCCTCATGTTGAACTTTATAGTCTTTTATAAATACTGCCTTCAATTTAGTAGTAGTTTGGTTTGAAGCATAGTTGTAGCAGCCAGTTCTAACGTGGCACCACCACCTCGAACATGAACGAGAGTGTACGGAGACGAGTACACACATAAAATTTCAATTGTACATAAGTTTTGTCATTTTTGTATAGTTTGCATGCTAAGTGTTTGTCAAAATGTTGTTGGAGGTTATTAGTCTATGAATAATAAGAATGTCATGCGATATGGGCTATCATGTAAGGGTAGTTAGGGTAGGTACGAGGAAGTTGGCAATTGCCTCCCCTGTCCAGGAGTAGTATAAATAGACCCCTTACAATTTCCAAATAGCATGATAGTAGCAGATGAACATCATTGGCATAGTATGATTGCATGACATGTTCTGTGAGCTTCTGTTGTGAAGAATGTTTCTGATATTGATACTGTACATGATTGTGTATTTTCTGTTCATTAATAAATACAAATGACAATGTGCAGTTCCATTAGATCCCTTACAATTTCTGAATAGTATGATAGTAGCAGATGAACATAATATGATTGCGTGACGTATTCTGTGAGCTTCTATTGTGAAGAATATTGCTGATATATTTTTCAATTGGTTATATGGGATTGAAACGGGCCCCACCCGTATTACATCATCACCACATAGTGATATTACAACAAAGCTTGGATATTATCCATGTATTGCTTGGCAAGATTTGAACCTTGGTCTCCTCCTTAAATGTTGAGGAATTTAACCGGTTGAGCTAATGCCACTTGATAAGAATATTGCTGATATTACTAGTGTACATGATTGTGTATTTGTTATTCATAAATAAATACAAATGGCAATGTGCAATTTCATTCCATTTTACTTCTGAATATCTCTCTTAATATGGTGAATGCTGTTTACTGTTGATATTTTCTGTCATTCTATGTTCCTTCAAGCATGGAATACCATCACTGTGCTACATTTGGAATCATTGCCATCTGAAGTTTGAACCAATGATCACGGTGACATTTGAAGAAGGGAGGAAGTGAATCATAGATAATCTAATACGAGGACATGGGAGACATGGATGTGGAAGGGCAAGTCGAAGAACGAGAGAAGAACCTATGAGAAGTCAAAGGAATGCACAACAACAAAGATGAAGAATTCTTGAAAGTGTGACTTGTGACAATAAAGAATTACGTGACGACGAGGAATCACGTGACGATAGAGAATCATGTGATGACGAAGAATCATACGATGATGAATGACGTGATGACAAGGAATAACGTGATGGTGAATTACATGATGGATGACGAGTTACACGACGACGAGAAATCACATGAAGACGAGTTACATGATGTCGAAGTTGACAATGTGCAAATTGTCAACATGTTGAGTGAACTTGTTGGCGAAGAAATGCGTGCAAAAGACGACGAAGTTGGAGTCTTGTCGCCATGAGTGGAGCATGTGTGGAACCCTTGGGAGGAGGGAAGTTCGAACAAAGATCAAGGTGAGTGGTGGCAGACATTGTTTTTGACAACAAAGGAAGACGTGCAAGTAGAGGCACAACAAGCAAACCAAAATCGGGCCAAAGAAAACATTTGTGCAAGTGGTGAAGAAGGCGCAAATGTGGAGTGTGCACAAGACGAGACATAGCAACTGGTAACTCCAACACAAGTGTGGGGGAGACTACCTAGAGGTGCGGAGGACGAGAGTCAAGCGCAAGGGCAACTGCAATAGAGTTTGCTCGAAAGACCAAACCTGATGCTTGTGTATTTGTGAAGTAGATTGCAGAGTGCAATTACAGGAGGTAGTGATCGATGATTGTTTGAAGAAGATTAGTTGTCAGAAGGTTCATTGAGCAATGAGGAATATGATGACCCATTACCACCAACAACAAAGATGGATGCAACAATAGTGGGCAAGCAGAAATGCCTAAAATTATTAGGAATGGGAGGAGGATCCCAAACACCATAGTGGAACGTGTGGAATGATATGGGAAGCAAATGGCATGACAAATTAAAATGCATGGTTGCAACTGCTCCCACCAACACTGTGTGGAGTGGAATTGATTGACACTTGAAGAGAGAAGCACCATTCACCGATTGAGGAAATTTGAAGAAAGAATTCAACAAAATATTCTAACTGCTTTGGGATGATATAGAGATTATTGGAGAAATGTATTCCATGAAGTAAGGCAAAGATGAAAACATAGAGTCATACAACCATTGTCTAAAAGAACTAATAAGGAAAATGGAGGTGAAACCAGTTGATAGGTTGCAAAATAGGTGTTTTTTTTTTTGGTTAGATTATAAAAGAAGGGTTTTGAAAGGATTCCCTCAACCTTTTACATCATCTCCAAAAGGAGAAAAACACACTAGAAGCACATTGGAAAAAACCAGTCAGCAACAACCCAAGAACACAATAACGACCAGCCCCAAAGACAGAAAAACAATAAGGACACAACAGGAAAAGACCAAGGCGGTAGGCTAGCAGAAATAAATCACGGGCAAACCACCCTCCAACTCTGATATGACTTCCCTGACAAGGCGGAAGACGTCCTCCGAAATGCCAACAACAATTTTCAAAGACCCCACAATGGATTCTTGTTTATCCTCCACCAGGTGAAGTTTCTGGAAAGCATGGAAGAAACTTCAGCATTTCGAAACACTGGCAAGTCAGCCTCGGGAAGACCAACTGACTAGATCTAAATAGGACAAAGAGATACTGATTGCACTCCCTAGAAGATTCACGGATTACAAACTTGGAAAATCCTGCCCACTTGAATAGGAGGCACAATTGCCAAGAGTATCCAACAAGGTACGTTAGAAAGAGAAAGGATTTTTTAGGAATGACACTAATTACATCCCTTTATTGGAATCCACATGTTCTAGCCTTGTCCAAATCTGACATGGAAGTCCCACACCAAAGATCATTGCCATTCAAGCCACCTCGATCACCACAACAATTAATCATCTTCTGGAAAGACGTTGAAAGGATTTTGAGAACTTCGCGCCCAAAGCCAACGTTCTCCTGGATACTCAAATTCAAATTCAACCTAGATACTCAAATTCAAATTCAACCTAGTGCAATAAATATTGCTCATGCGCAACATGCTAATAAAAATATGGATCATCCCGCACCAACTGAGAACAAACATCTGACAGATATTAATTTGCCTCAACATTTAGAAGGATTGAAAGCTCCGGTGGAAAGGAGTCACACCAAACCGAGAATCCGGGTTGGGTGGTCCCCAGATTTGCAAGGCAATCCGCCAACCCATTACCCTCTCTATAAATGTGCACCACCTGGAACTGATCCATCAGCCTGAGGTGTCTTATCGACTCATCCATCATATTATGAATGATCCAGCTCGGATTTGCGGAAGATTTCAGAATGTTGATTATATTTAATGAATCTCCTTCGTCCACAACGCTTTTTGCTCCCAAGCCAATCAGCAATTTGATTCCTTGATACGCGGCCCTTGCCTCAATGAAGTGGGAAGAATGAATCAATAAATTTTTTGCAAAAGCCACAATTATATCACCTTTGTCATTTCTTATGACTCCACCTGCACCAGCTATGCTGGGATTTCCTTTCGAAGCCCCGTCAAATTTTAGTTTGAGCCATCCTCTCGGAGGGGGAGACCAACAAACAAAACTTCTTGGATTTGGGGTAGGAGGACCCATAAAAAGACGTGGCAGGCCCAAACTCTCTTCCAATTCAAGCTCCCATAGTGGAATGTTAGGTCTGCTCAAATTCAACTCTGAGAACACATGGGAGACATTCTCAATTGTAAACCACAGAATTTTAAGACTAACCAAATTTAGATATTTTTTGCAATTTTTGAACGCTCTTGCATTTCTCTCTTTCCAAACTCCCCAAAGTAGGTGCGGCAGAAAGAAATTCCAAACACATTTGAGCTTGGGAGAACAAAAGGGAAAACTCCACTGAAGAAGATCTTCCATGGAATTTGGCAAGGCCCAACAAATCCCCAATTTTTGAAGGATGGAATTCAAAACTTCCAGGAAGGCTGGGCATTCCAAAAATAGGTGGTGAGTTATCTCTATCTCAGC
This sequence comes from Wollemia nobilis, assembly GCA_028583015.1. Lineage (NCBI taxonomy): Eukaryota > Viridiplantae > Streptophyta > Pinopsida > Araucariales > Araucariaceae > Wollemia > Wollemia nobilis. The sequence goes on along the minus strand of JAQPPZ010002020.1, from coordinate 3,033,667 downwards.
CTCGCACATATAACATATGCTTATGATTACCATACCCCTCCTCTGTAAGTTCTCGATCGTCAGGATTTTATTCTGAATGGTCAGCCAAAAGAAGAGGTTGATCTTTGGCGTGAGATTTTTGAACCAAAATCTAAAATTCGGAAGCTGCACAACTGAGTCAGGTCTTGCAAATCGTAGGCTGACTTGACAAAAAAATTACCTTCAGGATCATTCGACCAAATAACTTTACCAACCACATCATCAGGAGCTAAAGTTTGGAAACACAAATCTCTGTGGATTATCTCCCAAGCCTGGGAAATGGTTGCAGAGTTGAAAGAGCTGGCAAGGTTAAACCATTCTCTACGTCCATTAACAACAAAAGTGAAGTCTGCCACCTTAAATTTACCTAGGGAACGGGAGAGAGGCTCCAGAAATTGCAATATTTGGTCCATGGCGAGCGGTTTGTCAGTAAGCCAGACATAGTGCCAGAAGTCCACTTCCTTACCATTACCAATCTGCCATCTAAAACCCTTAGATAGGAGGGGTCTAATTTTAATCAGACTCTGCCAGAATTGAGATCCGTTGGATGGGAGAGGATCAGAAAGGAAATTAGAAAACTGATATTTGGCCTTCAAAATTTTGATCCAATCCGCTGATTGGGAAACAACCTTCCATCCCTGCTTAGCAATCAGTGCTTTATTCATCCTCTTAACGTCCTTGAGACCTAATCCCCCTTTCAATTTCTTTCTACAGACCTGATCCCAAGCGACTAGATGAAATTTTCCCTGCAATTTTGGGCCCGCCCATAAGAAAGATTTAAAAATACTTTCGAATTTAGAGATGATAATAGCAGGGAGATTGAATAGAGACATAAAGTAGATCGGTACACTCTGCAACGTGCTTTGAAGGAGAACCAATTTACCAGCCTGACTTAAGAGAGCACCCTTCCACGTTGCCAATTTCTTCTGTATTCTTTTAGTAATCAAGGACCAAAAGAAATCTCTGGGTGTGCCATGGAACATTGGGAGCCCAAGATAAACCGTCGGGAATTTGGCGATGTTACAATTTAGGATGTTGGCAATTTTCCGTTGGCGGTCCACAGGAGTGTTTACAAAATAGAGGTGACTCTTGGAAAAGTTTATCCTTTGCCCTGCCGCTTTCTCAAAACTGAACAATTCCTTTGCCTGAAGCATCGAGGCTACGCAAGAGAGAAGGGTATCGTCTGCAAATTGTTGGTGGGATATTGGCCTACTGGAAAGAGTAGGAGCCAAACCAAAAATATTCGGGTTCAAAGCTAAGGTCCTCCCCAGAAACCTCAGCAACAAGGATGAAAAGAAATGGCGAGAGTGGATCCCCTTGATGAATCCTGCGAGAAGATTGGAAGAAACCTGCCGAAGAGCCATTGACCAGGACTGAGAACTTGGTAGAGGAAACACAAGCTTGAACCAAGTTAATCCAGTTAGAGCCAAAACCGAATTTTCAGAGAACCTAAAACAAAAAAGGCCACGATACATGATCATAGGCCTTATTCATATCCAGATTAAGAAAAAATCCTGATCTTCCACACTTATGCACATAATGGATTAACTCATGCATCGTAATAACACTATCAAAGATTTGCCTCCCCTCCACGAACCCACTTTGCGCCTTGTCGATTAACCTCGGGAGAATCGATTTAAGCCTATTGACAAGGACCTTGGTGAGAATCTTGTATACCATGTTGCAGAGACTAATCGGTATGAACTCATTGAAGGAAGAAGCGCTATTGGATTTAGGGATCGACACCAAGAACGTGGAGTTAATCCCTTTAGGAATGATTTTGGATTCCTAAATCTCCCTTAGAGCCACGCAAACATCCTTGCCGCAAATATGCCAGTATTTTTGAAAAAAAAGAGGAGGGAATCCATTTGGGCCCGGGGCTTTGAGCGCACCCATAGAGTCCACCGCAGCCTTAATTTCTTCATCAGAGAAACTGGCCTCTAGGTTTAAATTCATGTATTCAGACACCAAACCAAGGATGGAGGAAATACGAGATGATTAAGCCTACAAATCTCTGTGAGGGTCTGCTTCCAACAAGGAACTAAAGTAGCCCACTACTTCCGATCCGATCTCTTCTAAATCTAAGGATTTCAAACCATCTGCTTTGGTTATCTCCCTAATTCTGTTAAAGCTTCTATGACGGAGAGTGGAGGAATGGAAAAAATTTGAATTTTTGTCACCTTCCTTTAGCCACAGGGCCTGGGATGTATGTTTCCAGTGCAACTCCTTCAAAGCCAACATGTTATGAAGAGCTGAGAGAAGAGATTTTTCTTTTTCGGCCAATTCAGGGGACAAACCTTCAACCACCATCATTCCTTCTAAGTTTTTAAGTTGGGCCTTCAACCCTTCTTTAGTTTTAAAAATATCGCCAAAGAAATTCTTATTCCAAAATTTGAGCTTGGATCTGAGGTACTTAAGCTTGTTTATCAGGAGAAATGTACCTGTTCCCTGGGACTCTTCTTCCCACCATTCTATGATATTGTCCTCGAACTTCGGGTGGCTACACCACATGGCCTCAAGTTTGAACGGTCTCGGGTGGAAGGAGGAATTAGCCGACAGCTCCAACCAGAGAGGATTATGGTCAAAGCCCACCCTTGGAAGGGAAGAGAGTGAGGCACTGCCAAACCAAGGGATACCCAGCTTGGATACCAAAATTCTGTCTAACCTGCACAAAATAAAATTGTTTCCAACTCGTCGATTACTCCAGGAAAAAATGGAGCCTTTCAAATTTAAATCCATGAGCTTGGTCGCATTTATAAAATCACCAAAATCTTCCAAACTCCTGGCATCTGGAGGATTTCCCCCTTTTTTCTCAGAGGGGAATAGAGGGGTATTGAAATCCCCCGCAAGGACCCAAACTTCGTCCTTGAAGGCTTCTGTCATGTCCAAGATCTGAGACCAAAAAACCCGTCTGTCAGGTCCCGAGTTAGGGGTGTAAATGTTAGACATCACCCATCGTTTATTGGACGATTTACAAAATAATACAATGTTAATGACACGAATAGAGAGGAAAAGAACTATGCCATCATATTTGGATTTATTCCAAAAGCACAAGAGACCTCCCGAAGAGCCAGAAGCCTCACTAGCTGCAAAACCAACTTCTTTCCACACCGAGCAGAGGGTTGAGGTCCAATTACTTTCCTGCAGGTTGGACTCCTGAATGAAAATGATATCAAGAGATTTATCTCTATGCAGAGAGGTCAAAATACGTTTCTTAGAAGGACTATTTAGTCCTCTAATGTTCCATGAACAGACCTTCATTTACAGGAATTGGAAACCGGTTTCTTCACCCCTTCCCCACAGTGGGGAGACTTAACACTCTCCAATCTCAACTGGCTGACGTTAGCAGCATTTCCTTTCTCCATGATTAAAAGAGTTTGACTGCCATTAGCAATGTCATTTTCGACGGCTCTCTTCCTTACAGCTCTTCCATAAGGGGATTACGTTGATGCTCTGCGTTGCTGGATTAAAGTCCGGTCCCCATCTACGGAGAAAAAGGCCTCGTTTCCCAAAGAACCAGGGGCCCTCCTCCAAAATCCTCCTCCAATCCTCTTCACAGTTGATCTTAACGAGTAAAAAATTCCTGGGGATCGCTACAATATCCAGGGACCCAAGTGGGTGCCATTTGGCTAAAGCCCAGCGTTTCAGAGTGTCCAAATCAGGTCTAGCTCTCTGAATTTTTCCCACCAAATTCCAAACAGCGTCCTCGATGATATTTTGGACCAAAATTTCTGGTATGCAGATCTGGTTTGTCTCTGGGTTGAAGACACAAGGGTCACATGAACTACCACCTTTCCCCCCGGCCACCACCTTTGCAAAGGATAGAGGAGTGAGGTTCCTCCCAAAAGTTGAGCGCGTCCCTGGATCCCACTGAGTTAGAAAGCGTTTGCCTAGATTCTCAGGGGCAGATTCCACCAGCAACTCTTCCAGCTCCGCCTGTTCGCCTTCACCTGAGTACCACATCTTGAGTCGTTCTCCAACAATTTTTATTTAAACAATTTTTTAGAAAACTTTTACCATGTTGGAATTGTCTTCAATTTAGGATTTCACCGTTGGATTCTCTCGACGTCGTTTTCACCGCCGCAACTGGTACCAGCGCCCAACAATTTCCACCACACTTCCTGAATTTTGGTCTGCGAAACCGCCTAAAGTCTGAAGTCTATGCGAAACCGCCTGAAGTCTGAAGTCTGTGCCGAAACCGCCTCAAGTCTGAAGTTTGTGCCAAAACCGCCATGTTGAAATTGTCTGCAATTTAGGGTTTCACCGTTGGAGTCTCTCGACATCGTTTTCACCGCCACAGCTGGTACGAGAGCCCAACAATTTCCACCAAACTTCCTGAAGTTTGGTCTGCGGAACCGCCTGAAGTCTGAAGTCTGAAGTCTGTGCGAAACCGCCTGAAGTCTGAAGTCTGTGCCGAAACCGCCTCAAGTCTGAAGTAGTTTATTGTTGGATAAACTATACTATTTTGATCAGTTAAATTTAACTATATTTTGAAAGTGACGATTAATCCTATTTTTTTTTTTAGGAGATAAAAATAGTCAAGGATGTCCATAAGGATAGTGTAGTGGTTAGGGATTTTCGGTTGCAAAATAGGTGGTTTCTAGATGGGTTGCTGCCTCAATACAACAAGAGGATAAAGGTTGTTCCATTAACAACCTACCAGGAAGCATTTCACCGTGCACTGGACTTGGAAAGCAAAACGAAGATGGCAGCAGTATGCGACAAAAGTATGAGTCATGAGCAAGATGACAACTCGGACAGTGATCGGGACAATCTCAGTGCAACTATCCAGGCAATGCAAAAGGGCGTGGAAAGGATGATTAAGGAGGAGAGAAAGGACATTTGGTGTTCAAAATGTAAGATGGAGGGACACAAGAACAAAAATTGTCCAAAAATGGTGTATTGCATATCTGTGAAGTTAGTTGACATGCAATTGCATAATGTCCATTTAACCTGAGAAGTGTAAGACACCGGATGATGATGGTATAGGAGGAGAAAGAAGAAAAACCTAGCACTTCCAAAAGCGGATAAGGAGCAACAAGTGGCGGTTATCTAAATAATCGCCAAGGGAGGAGACAAGCATAGTTTGGAAATTGGTCCAGTGGTGGTGGCAGTCAAGGTCAATTGCAATACGATTTGGATGGTAGGCTAACCATTTAGTGTCAAAGATGTCAAGAGTAGGAACACTTGCATGCGATTGTACAAACGCAACTGCTGCCAGAGGCAGGAACAACATGGCAATGTTGATGGTGCGGACCTAGCAACCATAAGGAGGCAAATTGTCCAAAGAAGGCGAATACTAGCAACTTACAAAATGTCAATTTTATTGACATTGAAGAGTCTCAGATGGACAACAAAAGGACAAAGAAAAACACATGTTAGCAGTGATGCGGTCACAAGTGAAGAAGATGGAGTGGTACCCAAATCTTGCCAAGGAGAACAAGAAATGGTAGGAGGCACGTGTTCAATTGGAGAAGAAATGTAAATGAACAATGCCAAAATAAAGAAACAAAAGGAACTCATCATGGTTGAAGAAGAGATGTCAACAAAACAATCGACAGTGCAAATGTTGAACATGAATATAGTAGTCAAAATGTCCAATTTATTTTGTGCAGTACAGGAGCTTTATGTATAGGTCAGAGAACTAATGTGAATGAAGAAGACAAGGGAGATATTGCCAACATGCAATAAGGCAAATATCTAAGGATCAATACATAGACCCGATGGTGTTGATGATAGACGCCGAGAAGAAGCCAACATTGATCCATATTGAATTGCTCGATCATAAGTTGACACAAGTAATTGTAGATGGGGTTTCAGTCTGAGTGTATTGCCTAAGAAGACATGGAAAGACTTGGGGGCACCATTTTTGTGGTCTCCCAATTTTCGACTATATGGCGTGGATTAGTACGGTATTGAAATGAAGGGTGTGTTGACTGCACAAAAAGTAAAAATTGCCGACCAAATATTCATTTTGGACTTTGTAGTCATCGCCATGCAAAAACCAGCCTATGATGCATTGTTGGGGTGGGGGTGGTTATGCATGGCGAAAGTCAATCACAATTGGGAGAAGGACCAATTGACATTCAAGAAAGGCCAACACAAATATGTCATAAATATAAAGAACGAATCCATCAGTAAGGAGTTGGTGACATCTGATGAGTTTGGCGAATCTTCATTCGATGAAGAATATCAGACAAGCGGACGAGAACCAAATGAAGGTGTGTTGGAGTTGGAAGAGTGCACAGAAGATGAAGGGCACTCAGACAATGGGTTACTCCATTGGCAGATGGAAGACTATGAAGTTTTCTAGCCAACTTGTTTGTGCATAAGCATGGAGGACAAAGATCGAGATGATGGACTTTGTAGCACCTATGAAGTAGGCGAGTGCAATCAAACTTCAAAACCAGCCATGAAAGTCAAGGAAGAGGAAAATGTCTTTCTCGCAGAACTTTGCTAAGTACAACGTCGATGATGTGCAGATTGATGAAAGGTTGACACATTCCTTTGATGTGGCAAGAGCAACAAAAGAACCCAACCCCATAAAGTACAAAGGTTTGAAGATGTTGTAGGTAAACCTTGGGGATGGAAATGAAGAAAATATGATCCATTGTGGAGATGAGTGGGACCCAATTTTAAAAGCGACAACTTTTAAAGTATTCATGTAGTACAAGAATGTCTTCGCATGGACATACAAGGATTTCCAAGGGATTCCACTAGAGTTGTGCGTACATCAAATTTTATTGATTCCAGGCGCACAACCTGTGAGGAGAAGGCTATACAGGATGAGTCCTAAGTATGCAGCCTTAGTCAACGTAGAGATTGAGAAGATGCTGGATGCGGGCATAATCTTCAAGTGATAGTGAGCAAATGGTTGTCTCCCATCGTTATTAGTATGAAGAAAGAAAGCAGTCAGATCTGCATTTCATGACTTTTTGTAGTTTGAATGTGGTTACGATAAAGGATGCCTTTCCAATCCCATTTACTGATTTGATTTTGGAAGTAGCAGGGCACAAAATCTATTCCTTTCTAGATGGATTTTCGGGCTACAATCAAATCAGTATCACCAAGGAGGATAGGCGGAAGACAACTTTTGTTGTAGAAAACAACATTTATGCATATAATTGAATGCCCTTCAGTTTATGCAATGCACCTTGCCACATTTCAAAGGATCATTTTGTATATATTCGAGCAAATGTCAATAGGCAAGTTCAAGGTGCTTTTGGATGACTAGTCATTGCGTAATAAGAAGGACAAGCATTTGAAGGCATTGGAAGAATGCATGAGATTATGCATGGATATGCTCCACTTTCTCTAAACCCAAAGAAGTGTAAGTTGTTGGTATCATATGGAAAGTTGTTAGGGCATGTGGTGTGCAAGGAAGGACTTAAGACTGATCTCGACAAAATTTGCATCATGATGAGCATGGAGAAACCATATGACGTGAATTTGTTGAAGTCGTTCTTCAGACATGTTGGGTATTGTCAATGTCTCATAAAATTTTTTGCACAAATGTCCCATCCTCTAGATACGTTGACATGCAAAGGTGTTCCTTTCAAGTGGACGGAGGAGCACCAAAAGGCCTTTGAGGAGTTGAAGGTAAAGCTGGTTTGCACACCCATTCTGGTGTTTCCAGATTGGGAGAAGGAATTTCATGTCCACGTTCATGTGTCCAATTTCACAATTGGGTGCGGGTTGGCGCAAGAGGGTCAATTTGGGCTGGATCAGCCCATTTATTTCTAAAGTCAGCTGTTGTAAAGAGCAAAGAAGAATTACAACACAACAAGAGGGAAGCATTAGGGATGGTGTATGTGGTGCAAAATTTTAGACATTACTTGTTGTGAATCCCTTTGCTTTCTATGTTGATCATCAGGCATTGTTGTACTTAATTAATAAGTTGACAATTCATGGACAAGTTAGTAAGTGGCTTATCACGTTGCAGGAGTTCGTGTTTTGAGTGGTGGTTTGACTAAGGAAGAAACGTACTTCATAGCGGATTAGCTATCAAGGATTCAAAGGGTGGAGAGGTCAGATGAATTTCTTGATGCTCATTTGTTTTCAATCACTGCGTTGTTGTCATGGTACAAGTACATTGGAGAATACTTATCGATGGGACGATTGTTGAAGGAGTTGATGATAGTTGAGAGGAAAATCATAATAAAGTTAGCACCATTTCAACTGATTGCTAGATTGCTGTACAAAATTGAACCAGATGGAATTTTGTGGAGGTGCATAATGGACGAGGAAGTGAACGCAACATTGAAAGAGGCTCATGAAGGATTGGTGGGAGGGCATATCGGACCAGATGCAATGGCGAGAAAGGTGCTTTTGGCAAGGTTGTGGTGGCTCACCCTCTATTGTTGAAGGAGTTGATGGTTGTTGAAGGAGTTGATGATAATTGAGAGGAAAATCATAATAAAGTTAGCACCATTTCAACTGATTGCTAGATTGCTATACAAAATTGAACCAGATGGAATTTTGCGAAGGTGCATAATGGACGAGGAAGTGAAAGCAACATTGAAAGAGGCTCATGAAGGATTGGTAGGAGGGCATATGGGACCAGATGCAATGGCAAGAAAGGTGCTTTTGGCAAGGCTGTGGTGGCCCACCCTCTATTGTGACGTGGAGTTTGTGACCACGTGCGATACATGCCAACGAGTTGGGAAGCCATTGTAGAGGAACTTTATGTCATTGCACCCATCTTAGTCGCAATAGTAGTTTGAAGTTTGAACGCTAGGGTTTAGATTTTTTTGGACCTTTGAAGACCAGCAAAAGAGGTTGTACGTACATTGTTGTGGTGACTGAGTATTTGACGAAGTGGGTAGAGGTGAGGGTGTTGCCGAGTAACTCTGCAAAGAGCACTATGCAGTTCCTATATGAGTAGATCATTACAAGGTTCATAATGCCTCTTTAGTTGACGAGTAATCGCAAAGGCCACTTTTTTAATGAAATTATTTAGAAGCTGACCATAAAGTTCAAAATTTTGCATTCATTGTCAAGTTTGTACTATTTAAGGGAGAATGGTTAGGCCGAAGCAATGAATAAAATTTTGGTCTCAATAATTTACAAAACATATGGAATTGAGACTACTGTCTGGGAGGAGAAATTGCCAGCAATCATGTGGGTGTAGAGGATGACATACAAGCCGACGAGTCAAACACCATTGCAACTTCTATATGGTTAGGAAGTAGTAGTGCAAGTTGAATTTTTGGTGCCAAGTTTGAGAGTGGTGGTGGCAAACTGTCTTGGTGACTAGGAAAGCCTGGAGGAGAGGTTGATGACACTTATTAAGCTAGATTAGAAGACAGTGATGGCACAATGGGCCATGGAGGTTGCCTAGTGTTGGCGCAAAGTTTGGCATGACAAGCATCTGAGGAAGTTGAAGTTAAAGGTAGGTGATCTCGTGCTAAAGTATAATGGCAAGAGGGAAATCAATCTAGGGAAGTTGAAGACCTTGTGGCTTAGACCCTTCCAAGTTGAAGAATTGTTGGATAATGACGTAGTACGATTGAAGAGATTGGACAAGATGTAGTGTCCTAAACCATTGAATCTAAAATTGTACAAGGTTAGGGCGCAAGTGAACCTTATCAACTACGAACTAGATGGTGAAGAAACAAGTACAAGCAAACCGATGATGCACAGAGTTAGTCTTCGGGGCCCTTTGAGGGGATATTGATACACAAAGTCAGAGAATGTAGCCAAGCAAGAGAAGATGGTGCAGAGACAAGTGACTCTAGAAACAGTGAACTTGCAGAGTAGTTGGAATGGTTGTATGAATAGGAGGCTACAAGGATTTAGGGAAATGACATGCAACCAATGGTGGAGTGGGAGGAATTGAAGCTTAAACCCACCAAGCATAGGAAATTGTGAGTACATGTCAGGTTCCTCAAAGACAAAAAATATCAAAGTTCACTTGCCGATGAGGATGTGCAACAAACAACGATGAGGCATGTTAGACAAGAAATGCTGCTAGAAGAAGAATGTTGGAGTGATGAGAGCCAAGATGAAGGGATGAGTCTGTTGGCGGCCATTGGGCATGCACAATAGAGAATGCATGAAGAAACTTAACAATTGCATGGAGAGAATAGTTAAATGTTCGAATTAGCGAATTGTAGAGGTAGCGTGTGCAAGGATTGATGCAATTGCGACAGGATGTACAAGCAAATGGCAGAAAATAGATTATCTGGAGAACAAGCAAGCCTAAAATATGTTCTTGGAGGCGCACAACAAACAAGGAAGTGTTGGCTACCATTTGGTGTAAATTGAACTTTTGAAAGAAGACTGCCAGAAATACCAGCTTGGCGAGTGAATTGGGGATGAGCCAATTGTTGGTTCCACTAGGCAAGCGATTGGTAGAAATCGAATGGAGATATATATGAAGTGCCACTTGACCCTGTTCATGGCACCAATGCACTTGAATGGGCATTACCAAATGGAAGAGTGATTAAAAGCAACTTTTCCGAGGAAGAAAGTAGTAGTGTATTCCTGATGAGTCCGAGCAACAAAGAAGATTGGAGTAGTGTAAGTCCTAGATTGGGCTTGAGACAATTTAGTTAGGGAACACCAAGGACAGTGTTAAAGTTTGTCAACTATGAGGTAGTGATATGGCCTCTAGATGAATATTTCTCAAATAATGACAATTTGTCGCTAAGTAACACTCTGTAGAAAGAGAAGATAGGCTCGAAATCACATCTGAAGACGAAGAAGTGATAGCAACATGGCAGATGAATAGACAAATATGAACAAGGGCAGTCAGACTTAGTTGGAGTCTAGTTCAATGAAGACACAGAGTGTAGGTTGAAATTCGACTAAGTATCAAAGATATGGCATTGGGATAGTATTAGTTGTTGTCGTCCAACAAGTTTGAATGATTCCTCGGGCAATCGGTGTGGGCCATTAGGTCCATTAAATTGTTCGATTTTAGCTTGCGAAGAGGCCCTCTCAGGCCATCTAGGTGGGTCGTTAGGTCCCGTTGGTTGTTTGGGATGGTCCAACCAAGGGGTAGGTTGTGATGACCTTCCTGGTCATTTAGGGGGAGTGATCAACCCCAATAGGCTGTCTAGCCAGATTGGAGGGGTGTTTGGGGGGAGACATCAAGTTCCCAGGCCAAGCGAAAGGTTGTTTGAGCCCTTGCTAGGATGTCTAATACTTAGACGACCACTAGGCTATCAAATGATTACCTTGGGCTATCCAGTGATCAAGTCAATTATTTGGCAAAGCCAGGCCATCAAGTGATCAAGAAGGGCCATTAGATGTCCAATACAGAAATAAAAGCCAATGGACAGGGCCATTTGGATGTCTAGGCAAGTTGTTTAGCCCCTTGGGCTATTCGGGCTAAAGCACCAGACCATCCGTACGGTCAAGAGGCCATTTGGGCAAATGAAACTCGTAGTCTTGGTCAACCAGAAATAGAACGTGCACGTTCACCCTACGGGTCTACCATTTGCAAAGATAACAAAGAAGCCAAATGCATGTAAGACGAACACATCACGTGAATCGAGTAGGTGCATGGACAACAATTGGTGGAGTTGAAGTGGTAGTTAAGGGAGTGGAGGGAAACTTGGCACATTCTCAAGTGCAGGAGAGCCAAGGAGTAGCAAGGAGGAGAAGCAAGTGTAGAGTGAACAAAGCCACTGAACCAACACCAACTAGGGCATGAACTAGGGTACAACCTCAGGCACATATTGGTACGTCAAAGAGGCAAACCAACTACATTTCACTACGGAGAATTCCAAAGCAACGAAGAAGGATGAACCAATTGCAAAGAAGTGCACTTCACTAGAGTGTTGGAATTAAGGGCACACTGACATTGCAGCAAAAAGGAGGGTTTTATTGAAAATCCTTGATCGGGTACGGGTGTAGAAGTTGTAGTGAGGGAACATAGCCATAGAGGACAAATTTTAAGTCCTTGTTGGCAAAACCAGCTAGGGTTTTGAGAAAGAAACCATAGCGGAAGGTGAAACTGGCACACCGGTGGTGGAAATGTGCATTAACAAAGTGGAGGACGTCTAGAAAGTAGTGTGATGCAGAAACGGGTTGTTTGAGGGCTGGAATAGGCCATTAGCGATTGGACTAGGTCGTATGGAATAAACACAAGACCATATGGGTTGTACAAAACACTGTTTGAAGGAAGAAAGAAAAGAAGAGGGTTGTATGGGAAGTAGTGTTGCCATCTGAGACAAGTAGCAGGCCATCAAGGGCAAGGAGCAGGCCGTCTGACTGCAGAAGTGGGCCATTTGGCTGAGGTGTGTCCGACAAGTGAAACTGTTGAATAGGGCCATTTGAGGATTGTAGCAGGCCGTCTGGAGGCTACGATAGGCCATCTTAGGAGTGAGAGGCCGTTTGACAAAGCAGGGCCATTAGGCTACTCGTTTGGGTTTGGTAACTTCCACGGGCTATGAGATAACTTTTTTGGGCCGTTTGGTAACATCTTGGGGCCATAAGGCAACTTGTAAGGACTGTCTGGGCTATTTGAGAATGTAAGGATCATTAGGAGTTGGAGGTAGGCCATTTAAGCTTGCAAGAGGATAAAAAGTTGTTAGGGCATGCGTATGGAGGAAGAAAGTGGTATGAAACACGGGACATTTTTCGTGTGGAGATGTGTGAAAGTGCCACATTGACTGAAATATGGTTGGGGTAGTTGGAATTAATTGTCGAAGAAGTTCAAATTCAAAAACTTGCGGAGTTTAGTGTAGATAAAATGCAACAGAGGCTATGAGTCGCAAATGGAGATCATGAACTGCGAAGAAACCCTTCCACATTTGCACCTAATCATGTGTCATGACAAGGATCTTGAATGCGTGGAGGAAGTGTGGGTGCAAGCTTCCATAAGAGTCACTTGGAGTGCGCATACCACAAAGAGTGAGAGGAATGCAAAATGCAAGTTGAATGGGGAAGCACACAACACCACAGAGAAGGCAACAAATAAGGAGATGGCTCGAGGTCAAGGTCAAGGCCAAGGACTCCAGATGATGACTAGAAGGGAAAAAGGAAGGGGCAAGCAACATCTCCACAACAATTGAAAGTAAAGGGGAAAGAGAAGTTGTAGACGTCTCTAGAAGAAATCACTTGGACAACATGTGCATGAGATTTTTATAGGAATTGGTGGAAAGAGAATCCTATAGATCACTTGTTAAAATCAGCTTTTCGAGATGCAGGTGTCCACCATAGTATGCAAGTTGGAAGCTTCGACAAAGACTTCAAGCCATATCCGTTGCAAATGCTAGAGAAGCACGACTCGAAAAAGAAGAGAAGCAAAATGCAGGTCGAAGGGAAGGATGTGCAGGTTTCATACTCCACAAATAACTTCAGACATGTGTTTGGGCTACCTACTGCGAACAACAAACCCATGGAGGAGGGAATAGAATCCTACAAGTTGCAGATGTTTGTGGACAAATTTGCAAACCTGAATCTGGGAGAGGTTGGTAAGCTGATGAAGCATGAAAGCCATGGATTGAAGATGCAACATTTGAAAATAAACTATCTCTCTTGTGCTATGAACATGGTGATGTCTTGGTTGTCAGGTGAGCAACAAGCCTTGGATATGCCCACTCGGTTTATGTTGTACATGGACTCATGTGCAGAGTAAAGTTTGATTGGGCAATGTATCTCTCAGATCATATTCAAAATATTTTATTGTGGTACGCAAAGAATTTCTTGATGGCCTTTGATGCCATCGCATTATTTCTAGACATGTTAGCATATGAGTGAGTCCAAATTTTGGGGTTGGACCTTCCTTAGCACATTCAAAAGGAGCCCCTACAATTTTCCATTGGATTACAGTGGCCTCAATAGCAAAATCAACACTAGCAGCAAAATACAGACGTGCCTCAGGAGGTTAGCAGAAGAAGAAGAAGACGAAGAAGAGGAAGGCACCAACAATGCAATCAGTAGAGTCATTGGAAGAAGAGAAGGATGAAGCTGATGACACTGACGCGTTGGCCAAAGAAGAGGATGACGAGTCTGAGATAGAAGGAAGTGATGAGTGGCTTCCCATTGTAGAGTTGGAATGACAAGAAAAGAGATAGAAATAGCCGGATTAGTAGTGGCAACAAATAGAGCAGCAACTATAGCCTCATCCCTAGTCATATAGATAGATGGTGAGGATCATACCTCCTAAGGGAGTGTCTTAGATTGCAGTGGTTGGCATAGTTGGCGGACAGAGTGGAGGCGTTGCATGCATTGTAGCAAGCCAATGTTATCAATTTCGAGGATAGAGTTATGTTGCAGTGCCATTTAATGAACTACGAGTCACTAGAGGCAGTTCATAGGTCATAGTTGCCCATTTGGGGAGCCAACCTACGCAATGAGGCATCATGTACTATTGCTAGTACCTGGAGAGAGGCTCCACAGGAGGCTGCACAAGAAGAACAACTATGTCAACTAGAAGCTGCATAGGAAACAGTTGTAGTATAACATAGCAGAAGTGTCGTAGCCAATTGTGGTAGATGAAGACAGAGATGTTGCTTTGGAGGCAATGGACACTTCAACTCCAACTGAATTTGAGAGATCACAAGGATTTGATTTGGGGACACTTGGATTGTATGGAGGAGGAATACTGGTGGACACACCAACTTTCTAGTAGGAGAGTTTTACTACCACCCCACGACGACAATTTGTAGAAGTGACGTGATTCCCCTCAAATGACAAGGAGCCCATTGAAATTGCATCTACCACCACGCAGATGATGACACTGACTTTGGTGTCGTAGGAGAAAGGAAAGAACCCTGAATCAAAGCATGTTTTGTGGCAGAAAGGCCAAAGCTATTAGGCGGTGACTAGAGACAAAGTCATGGCTGAAGTGGAGAAACAACCAACTACATAGTTGCAACCATATGTGCAGGAGAGAGGAAAAGGTGACAAGGGGAAGGATGCCATAAGACCACTTGGTGGGGAGGATAAGGAGGAAGCCATTGCAGAGGATGATGAATTTGGGGTAGACAACGACATGATTGAGCACATGCTCATTGAGTTGTCCAATTTGAGGTAGCCCCCAGTCTATGTCATTGGAATCAATGAACAGGTCGACAATTTCTTCGAGAACTAGATAAAGTTATTGGTAGGGTGCGTAGACAATTTTGGGTCAGTACCCTCGGAGAATAGCAATTGTGGCAGCTGAGGGTATATGCAAATCCTAGCAGATTGATCAATTGGGCCTAGGACAAGGAAAGAATGAAGAAATTTGCTGAAATTCATTGATTTTAGCGAAGGGAGCTTGGTGCGGGCAACTATGTGTAGACTATGATTGGTGTGAAAGAGGTGCTGGAAGGAACCACAATTCTATATTGGCACCCACCCCAAGTGTAATAGGTGAGGATAGTTTTGACACCTATCTTGCATCTGAGGCTGTAAAGAAAGTCAAACTGGCACTCGATACTGATTTGATTGTAGCCCGAAAATCCATCTAGAAAGGAATAGATTTTGTGCCCTGCTACTTCCAGAAGATGGAGTGGTACCCAAATCTTGCCAAGGAGAACAAGAAATGGTAGGAGGCACGTGTTCAATTGGAGAAGAAATGTAAATGAACAATGCCAAAAGAAAGAAACAAAAGGAACTCATCATGGTTGAAGAAGAGATGTCAACAAAACAATCGACAGTGCAAATGTTGAACATGAATATAGTAGTCAAAATGTCCAATTTATTTTGTGCAGTACAGGAGCTTTATGTATAGGTCAGAGAACTAATGTGAATGAAGAAGACAAGGGAGATATTGCCAACATGCAATAAGGCAAATATCTAAGGATCAACACATAGACCCGATGGTGTTGATGATACAGGAAGAAGGCAACGCTGATTTATATTGAATTACTCGATCAAAAGTTGACACGAGTAATTGTAGATGGGTTTTTAGTCTGAATGTATTGCATAAGAAGACATGGAAAGACTTGGGGCCACCATTTTTGTGGTCTCCCAATTTTTGACTATATGGCGTAGATTAGTACGATATTGAACTGTTGTGTTGGCTGCACAAAAAGTAAAATTGCTAACCAAATATTCATTATGGACTATAGTCATTGCCATGCCAAAACCAGCCTATGATGCATTGTTGGGGTGGGGATGGTTATGCATGGTGAAAGTCAATCACAATTGGGAGAAGGACCAATTGACATTCAAGAAAGGCCAACACAAATATGTCATAAATATAAAGAACGAATCCATCAGTAAGGAGTTGGTGACATCTGATGAGTTTGGCGAATCTTCATTCGATGAAGAATATCAGACAAGCGGACGAGAACCAAATGAAGGTATGTTGGAGTTGGAAGAGTGCACGAAAATGAAGGGCACTCAGACAATGGGTTACTCCATTGGCATATGGAAGACTATGAAGTTTTCTAACCAACTTGTTTGTCCATAAGCATGGAGGACAAAGATCAGGATAACGAACTTTGTAGCACCTATGAAGTACGTGAGTCCAGTCAAACTTCAAAACCAACAATAGAAGTTGAGGGGGAAAAGATGTATTTTTCCCAGAACTTTACAAATATAACGTCGATGATGTGCAGATTGATGAAAGGTTGACACATTCCTTTGATGTGGCAAGAGCAGCAAAAGAACCCAACCCCATAAAGTACAAAGGTTTGAAGATGTTGTAGGTAAACCTTGGGGATGGAAATGAAGAAAATATGATCCATTGTGGAGATGAGTGGGACCCAATTTTAAAAGCGACAACTTTTAAAGTATTCATGTAGTACAAGAATGTCTTCGCATGGACATACAAGGATTTCCAAGGGATTCCACTAGAGTTGTGCGTACATCAAATTTTATTGATTCCAGGCGCACAACCTGTGAGGAGAAGGCTATACAGGATGAGTCCTAAGTATGCAGCCTTAGTCAACGTAGAGATTGAGAAGATGCTGGATGCGGGCATAATCTTCAAGTGATAGTGAGCAAATGGTTGTCTCCCATCGTTATTAGTATGAAGAAAGAAAGCAGTCAGATCTGCATTTCATGACTTTTTGTAGTTTGAATGTGGTTACGATAAAGGATGCCTTTCCAATCCCATTTACTGATTTGATTTTGGAAGTAGCAGGGCACAAAATCTATTCCTTTCTAGATGGATTTTCGGGCTACAATCAAATCAGTATCACCAAGGAGGATAGGCGGAAGACAACTTTTGTTGTAGAAAACAACATTTATGCATATAATTGAATGCCCTTCAGTTTATCCAATGCACCTGCCACATTTCAAAGGATCATTTTGTATATATATTCGAGCAATTGTCAATAGGCAAGTTCAAAGTTTTTTTGGTTGACTAGTTGTATAGGAAAAAGGACAAGTATTTGAAGGCGTTGGAAGAATGCATGAGATTATGCATGAATGCTCAAATTTCCCTAAATCTGAAGAAGTGTAAGTTGTTGGCATCATATGGAAAGTTGTTAGGGCACGTGGTGTGCAAGGAAGGACTATAAACTGATCTCGACAAATTTTGCGTCATGATGAGCATGGAGAAACCATATGACGTGAAGTTGTTGAAGTCGTTCTTTAGACATGTTAGGTATTGTCAATGTCTCATAAAAATTTTTACACAAATGTCCCATCCTCTAAATACGTTGACATGCGAAGGTGTTCCTTTCAAGTGGACGGAGGAGCACCAAAAGGCTTTTGAGGAGTTGAAGCTAAAGCTGGTTTGCACACCCATTCTGGTGTTCCCAGATTGGGAAAAGGAATTTCATGTACACGTTAATGTGTCGAATTTCACAATTAGGTGCGGGTTGGCGCAAGGACAATTTGGGCTGGATCATCCCATATGTTTTTAAGTCAACTGTTATTAAGAGCAAAGAAGAATTACAACACAACAAAGGGAAGCATTAGGGATGGTGTATGTGATGCAAAATTTTAGACATTACTTCGTGAATCCCTTTTATTTCTATGTTGATCATCAGTATTGTTGTACTTAATGAATAAGTTGACAATTCACAAGCGATTTACTAGATGGCTCGTCACATTGAATGAGTTCGTGTTTTGAGTGGTGGTTTGACTAAGGAAGAAATACTTCATAGCGGATTAGCTGTCAAGGATTCAAAGGGTGGAGGGTCAAATAAATTTCTTGATGCTCATTTGTTTTCAATCACTGCGTTGTTGTCATGGTACAAGTACATTGGAGAATACTTATCGATGGGACGATTGTTGAAGGAGTTGATGATAGTTGAGAGGAAAATCATAATAAAGTTAGCACCATTTCAACTGATTGCTAGATTGCTGTACAAAATTGAACCAGATGGAATTTTGTGGAGGTGCATAATGGACGAGGAAGTGAACGCAACATTGAAAGAGGCTCATGAAGGATTGGTGGGAGGGCATATCGGACCAGATGCAATGGCGAGAAAGGTGCTTTTGGCAAGGTTGTGGTGGCTCACCCTCTATTGTTGAAGGAGTTGATGGTTGTTGAAGGAGTTGATGATAATTGAGAGGAAAATCATAATAAAGTTAGCACCATTTCAACTGATTGCTAGATTGCTATACAAAATTGAACCAGATGGAATTTTGCGAAGGTGCATAATGGACGAGGAAGTGAAAGCAACATTGAAAGATGCTCATGAAGGATTGGTAGGAGGGCATATGGGACCAGATGCAATGGCAAGAAAGGTGCTTTTGGCAAGGCTGTGGTGGCCCACCCTCTATTGTGACGTGGAGTTTGTGACCACGTGCGATACATGCCAACGAGTTGGGAAGCCATTGTAGAGGAACTTTATGCCATTGCACCCATCTTAGTCGCAATAGTAGTTTGAAGTTTGAACGCTAGGGTTTAGATTTTTTTGGACCTTTGAAGACCAACAAAAGAGGTTGTACGTACATTGTTGTGGTGACTGAGTATTTGACGAAGTGGGTAGAGGTGAGGGTGTTGCCGAGTAACTCTGCAAAGAGCACTATGCAGTTCCTATATGAGTAGATCATTACAAGGTTCATAATGCCTCTTTAGTTGACGAGTAATCGCAAAGGCCACTTTTTTAATGAAATTATTTAGAAGCTGACCATAAAGTTCAAAATTTTGCATTCATTGTCAAGTTTGTACTATTTAAGGGAGAATGGTTAGGCCGAAGCAATGAATAAAATTTTGGTCTCAATAATTTACAAAACATATGGAATTGAGACTACTGTCTGGGAGGAGAAATTGCTAGCAATCATGTGGGCGTAGAGGATGACATACAAGCCGACGAGTCAAACACCATTGCAACTTCTATATGGTTAGGAAGTAGTAGTGCAAGTTGAATTTTTGGTGCCAAGTTTGAGAGTGGTGGTGGCAAACTGTCTTGGTGACTAGGAAAGCCTGGAGGAGAGGTTGATGACACTTATTAAGCTAGATTAGAAGACAGTGATGGCACAATGGGCCATGGAGGTTGCCTAGTGTTGGCGCAAAGTTTGGCATGACAAGCATCTGAGGAAGTTGAAGTTAAAGGTAGGTGATCTCGTGCTAAAGTATAATGGCAAGAGGGAAATCAATCTAGGGAAGTTGAAGACCTTGTGGCTTAGACCCTTCCAAGTTGAAGAATTGTTGGATAATGACGTAGTACGATTGAAGAGATTGGACAAGATGTAGTGTCCTAAACCATTGAATCTAAAATTGTACAAGGTTAGGGCGCAAGTGAACCTTATCAACTACGAACTAGATGGTGAAGAAACAAGTACAAGCAAACCGATGATGCACAGAGTTAGTCTTCGGGGCCCTTTGAGGGGATATTGATACACAAAGTCAGAGAATGTAGCCAAGCAAGAGAAGATGGTGCAGAGACAAGTGACTCTAGAAACAGTGAACTTGCAGAGCAGTTGGAATGGTTGTATGAATAGGAGGCTACAAGGATTTAGGGAAATTACATGCAACCAATGGTGGAGTAGGAAGAATTGAAGCTCAAATCCACTGAGCATAGGAAATTGTGAGTACATGTCAGGTTCCTCAAAGACAAAAAATATCAAAGTTCACTTGCCGATGAGGATGTGCAACAAACAACGATGAGGCATGTTAGACAAGAAATGCTTGCTAGAAAAAGAAAGTTGGAGTGATGAGAGCCAAGATGAAGGGATGAGTCTATTGGCGGCCATTGGGCATGCACAATAGAGAATGCATGTAGAAACGTAACAATTGCATGGAGAGAATAGTTAAATGTTCGAATTAGCGAATTGTAGAGGTAGCGTGTGCAAGGATTGATGCAATTGCGACAGGATGTACAAGCAAATGGCAGAAAATAGATTATCTGGAGAACAAGCAAGCCTAAAATATGTTCTTGGAGGCGCACAACAAACAAGGAAGTGTTGGCTACCATTTGGTGTAAATTGAACTTTTGAAAGAAGACTGCCAGAAATACCAGCTTGGCGAGTGAATTGGGGATGAGCCAATTGTTGGTTCCACTAGGCAAGCGATTGGTAGAAATCGAATGGAGATATATATGAAGTGCCACTTGACCCTGTTCATGGCACCAATGCACTTGAATGGGCATTACCAAATGGAAGAGTGATTAATAGCAACTTGTCCGAGGAAGAAAGTAGTAGTGTATTCCTGATGAGTCCGAGCAACAAAGAAGATTGGAGTAGTGTAAGTCCTAGATTGGGCTTGAGACAATTTAGTCAGGGAACACCAAGGACAGTGTTAAAGTTTGTCAACTATGAGGTAGTGATATGACCTCTAGATGAATATTTCTCAAATAATGACAATTTGTCGCTAAGTAACACTCTGTAGAAAGAGAAGATAGGCTCGAAATCACATCTGAAGACGAAGAAGTGATAGCAACATGGCAGATGAATAGACAAATATGAACAAGGGCAGTCAGACTTAGTTGGAGTCTAGTTCAATGAAGACACAGTGTAGGTTGAAATTCGACTAAGTATCAAAGATATGGCATTGGGATAGTATTAGTTGTTGTCGTCCAACAAGTTTGAATGATTCCTCGGGCAATCAGTGTGGGCCATTAGGTCCATTAAATTGTTCGATTTTAGCTTGCGAAGAGGCCCTCTCAGGCCATCTAGGTGGGTCGTTAGGTCCCGTAGGTTGTTTGGGATGGTCCAACCAAGGGGTAGGTTGTGATGACCTTCCTGTAGGGGGAGTGATCAACCCCAATAGGCTGTCTAGCCAGATTGGAGGGGTGTTTGGGGGGAGACATCAAGTTCCCAGGCCAAGCGAAAGGTTGTTTGAGCCCTTGCTAGGATGTCTAATACTTAGACGACCACTAGGCTATCAAATGATTACCTTGGGCTTGTTGGTTACGAATCTGCCATGAGGAAAGGATTTTGTGTGAATGCGCCCAGATTCGCCCACCAGCTAGAAAGGCCGGAAGGAAGAGATGCCTTCCGTGCCAATCTCCGGAGAAGGCCGGCTCCTTGGGGGGTTTTATGGTTTAAGCTAAGAGTGCAGGAAAGAGATAAAGGAACGGAAAGAATTTACAAATGTGATTGGAGTTGGGTGGGGGGAACTAACAGTACGGCAACACATCAATCACCATTACTTACTGCATCATAAATACAAAGCATGACCAGGAACTGCAAAACCTAAGTATACTTTCTGTATTAAGCAGTGTACGCACAGCTACAATGGTCCCCTAGCAAACATTCTCCCTACAAGGAGAACTAACAACACGGCAATGCATCAATCACCACTACGGACAACAACATAAACAGAAAGTAACCAAGAGATGTCAGAGCCAGGTATATGTGTTATGCAGAGAATTTATACGCACAGCTACAATGGTCCCCTAGCAAACATTCTCCCTACAAGGAGAACTAACAGCACGGCAACGCATCAATCACCACTACGGACAGCAACGTAACACACAACTGATGGAACCGCTACCACATCTATTCTATGTATCCTCTAATCTATGAAGTTCAAAAGTACTTGGCCACCAAATGCCGAAATGAATCAACAAGCCATGACACAAGCAATGCTTTAGGCACCTGATCACCAAATGCTGAAACGAATCAACGAGCCGTGACACAGGAAAACGTAAAGCATAAATATAAAGGAGAGGCAGCATAAAAAATAAAAGCAGCAGAACAGAACCATGCATACAATTTATATTTATAAGCGTAAGCACGGTTACAATGGTTCCCTAACGTACATTCCCCTTCCACCCTTTACAATGAAAACATGGTGGGTTTTTATAGCCCGAGTCCCTCCCGTTACATTAATGGGCACAAAGTCCCAGTCAAACACTAGCTGACAAAAGCGGCGAAGGAGCTGCAAATGCTGACCTTTGTCGGACCGGACTGTACCCGCAGCATGGTCTTCCTGGAAGCTGGACAGCTACGTGGCAGCGTGTTGTGTAGAACTTCTTCTCGGCAGGAATGCGGGCAGCTGGAGCAGGTAGAACCTCCAATCAGCTTTAAATGAGGCCACTGGCATAGGTAGTGCAGCCCATGCTCGTCCTTTTGCTCGGCACGTCTTGGCTCAAATCCCGAGGCGGACACTTGTCGGATGATGGATGATGCCGTTTGACACGTGTCCGCCTTGAAAGGCGCTTTATCCAACTTCGCCCGGGATCTTAGCGCCATCGGGTTGCGCAGCAGTAAAACAACGTAGCTCGGGAAGGCCTTCATGCCTTGGGTGTATTTCCGAGTTTGTTTCCCTATCGCGCACCTGTCAAGGGCGCACTCCGACTTCGCTGCGAAGTCGGACTGCGCACAGGTGAAAGCTGATTTCTGCCGCCGTACGGACTTCGCCTCCAACACTTAGTCATTTTTCTGCCAGCGCCACCGCTACAAGGTGCGCCCAGAAAGAGGGGCGAAGTCGGACTTCGCACCAAAACTGGGCGAAGTGCGAACTTCGCACCAAAACTGGGCGAAGTACGAACTTCGCACCAACACTTAGCCATTTTCCAGGGCAACTGCTGTCAAATTTGAGATCCAACTGAGGGGCTCCAAGAAAAGGGGGGAAGAAAGAGAATGTAGGGAAGAGAGAAAAAGGGAGAGAAGAAGAAAGGGGAAGAGAGGAAGAGGGAAAAGGAAGAGCAAGCACTGCTACAAAACTGAAAACATTGCACCCCGTGCAAAATGTGGCAACATTTCTGGCGGCTCGCGGGGTGTCGAGCTCGCCTCGGCGCAAAGAATCCATGCCTTCATCCATTGGGTGCAGAGGAACTTGCTTCCCCTGCCTTTTGCTGCTCTAGCTGTTCTCCTCGTGGCAACTGTTCTTCAGATTCACCTTCGTCAGTTGCCTCCTCAGAACCATCTTCCGAAGGCTCTCCAGCTTTGGCTTCTGCCTCGCAGATGCGGTTGTATGCGGCCTGGGCTTGGCCCCAGGCTTCTGCTTCAAATGGCCGGCGGTCAGCAACTTCTTCTAATGCTGCGTGGAAAGCAGAGACCGCGTGCAGGTCGATGGTGAAGTATCTTTTTCCCAGCTCCTGGAAGTAGGAGCTGATCTTGCAGCATTTGGACACCATCTGGGTGACCTGACTTTCTTGAATTGGCTCAGTCCAGCTATCAATCTCAGCTGTATCTGCCTCAAAGGACCGCCAATTCTTTTTCACCTGTTCAAGGGTGAGAAACTCACCATTCTCAACAAAGCCCGGGCACCCTAGTTCGGAAAGAGCGTGAAAGGGAGCCATACAAATGTCTCTTTCATGTTCAAATGCGTCCAGACATTCGTCTGGCAACCCTCACCTCTTCTACTTTCTTAAAATATTTATGCAAGGTTACCCTTGCATCTGCCCATTCTGCACCGAATGAGGACATGGGGGAGAATTGGAGGCCATCACGTTCGCGCTCTTGAAGATTTATTGCCAGGTCCAGCCATTGCTTCGCCTGGCGTTCGGCCTCCTCTACCACAGGCTTTCCCTGGGCATAAACTTCTTGAATTCTGGATGCGAAATCCAGAACTGACATAGCCTTATACGTGTGGGGCTTGCATCCCCGCAGCAGATCAGCCCGCATCCCCTTAACTTTGCTCTTCGAAAAGACCGTCGCTTGAGATGCTTTCTCTCGCAGATTGCGATCGCGCTCGTTTCAAAGACTCCCGGAGCCGAGAAATCTGCTCCAAGGCTGCCTGCTTTTCCGCTGCGGCTTCTTGCCGAGAAGCGGCCAGCCGGGCTTTTAATTCATCTATTTCTCGCTGCGCCGCTTCCACTGCTCGCTGGACCCGGACAGGTCCTCTTCAAGCTGTCTTGTCTTATCCTGCAACCCGAAAAGCTCTTCCTGTTCCTCCGCACTCTTGACAAGGAGATTATCCGCTTTACGAATGATTCCCTGAATCTCGTATCGCGAGCGAATATCATCAAAGCTCTTCTCCTTTGTCTGGAGCTCGTAGTCCGCCCTGGTCATTTCCCGGAGAGGCTTCTTCACTTTCGGGATTAGCTTCTCTGTTGTAAGCACTCTCCTCTCGAAGTTAAACTTGGTGCGCTTTACCGGGGTGGCTATCTCTTCAGGTCTCCTCCGCTTCAGGTTTTGGAGGAAAGAGATAGGGTATTCTACAGCTCTCGTTGCCAGAGGCAAGTCATCCGTATTCTGGAGGTCGTCCATGAAGTCTGGTTCCCCCAGCCTAGGGTTCTGCTGAGACGTCTCTCCTGCGGGAATGGAATCAGGAGGAACCGGACGGACTTTGGAAGGATCGGCCGCTTCTGAGGGCGACCGGGAAGTGGAGATGGGAGCGGCTGATGCTGAAAGGGTTTCAAGCGGCTGAGGCGGTGGATGTAACGGTGAATGCACGGCTTCAGCACTAACCTCAGGCGAAGGGTTTGGGGTTTGACTCAGAGATAGGGAAACGTTGGGGTTCTGAGCAAACTGGTCGAAAGAGTGGGGGCCGCTAGAAGGGTGTGGAGATGGGGAGGAAGATGCGGCCACGGCTTGCTCGGATTGAGCGGGAGATGGAGTAGGAGTAGGACTAGATGAGACCAGAGAGAGTGGGGCAGCAAACGTACCTGCGGGCTCCGCCTGAGCCGATGCTGGATGAATGTCTGCGGTTCTGGTTCCGGCGGCTGGCTCAGGATCATCCAGAGAAACAACCTCTGGAGCGGCTGGACGCGGCTGCGGCTCTGCGACTGATTGCTGCACCGTCAGGCTAGGTCGCCTGATTCTATCAATCCTCTTCCTCTTCTTCTCTTCTGGAACAATGGCCGGATCGGGGAAGGAGATGAAGTAGGTGCAACGGCGCTGATGTTCCCACGGTAAACTTGTACCGGGGTTTGACTTGCAGAAGGTCTGTCGCGGGCGGTCCGGTCGCCGGTGGTGCTCGGCGCCTTTTGTGCCCGAAGGATCACCTCGGCGTTGACTTGACTGGTTTCTACGCCTTTTCGTGCACCACCTTGGAAGCCACAGGCTGCATTGGGTCCACTTGGATGTCTGCTGGGCCCGCGCTGGCAGTTGCCGAAGTGTACAACTGTTGGGAGGAAGACCCTCCTTTATAACCCTCAAAGGGACCTCGGGGAACGTAATCTTGATATGCGAATGGCCGCCAGCTGTCATGGTGCTGGTCATATAGAGCTGAAAAGTCGTCATCAACGGCCAGATTTCTCCCCGGTGGATTTGTCGTGCCGCGTGCGGCACCTCATCTTCCAAAGATTCAATAATCTTTTCTTTTGGCCGCTTAAGGCCTCGCTATCTTGGAGATGAATTTTTTAAACCCCGGAGAAGAGAACTTGTGGTCCGGGTTTCGCTCGGGGTCATATGCCACCTCCTCGCAGTAAAAATCCTGCCACGGAGGCGAAGCTTCCATCAAGTCAATTTCCCAGTCGAGGTCAACATGGACCACATCGCATCTGTCTTCGATTATATCCGCCCGGGGGCAGATATGCGTGAACTTTCCCCTTATCCCGTGCGGGTCGTACTTCCAGCGCTGCGGCAACAGAATCAGGCCAATGCGAAACAGCTCCTGCTCGAGATAGACATGCTGTCCTACCTCGGAAATCTCAACGTTCGCCCAGGAAAGAGGATATTGAAAGATCTGACCCCTTTTCTTTCCCAGGCCGAACTCCTCCTCAACGTAATCCATCTGACGGGCAACCTCCATCCCAAACTGATGATCCGTGCACCAGTAGGGCAGCAGATGAGGTTTGCCCTTGAATCCGTAGATTCTGACCACAATCCCCTGCGCCGCCTAAAAACGTCCCCGAGCTTCCGATTCAAGGAAAGAGTTCGTCATTTCCCGCGGGGGCGAGGGATCTCGCCATCGCCGAAGACCGACATGACCAATCCCGGAAAGTTGAAGTTAAACTTGTAGTAAGACCCTTTCCGGTATAGGTCATCCGTCCAGTCATAGACGGGCTGTGGCTCTCCCCTCTCATTGACCTTCTTCAGGTTCGGGATCGGCATCCGGGAGTGCAAATGATACAAACATAGCCAAGCTAGGAAGGAACTGAACCGAAATTCAGTGGACTGCTTCTTCTGGAGCTTCACCAGGCTGGAGTGAATGGCGTATGCAAGCCAATCCGCCCAGTCGAAAAAGATGGGGCGTTTTCCACTTCTCTGCGCTGCTGGTTCGTAGGATTCTCCACACAGGAGACATTCTGCCAGCGCTAGCTGGTACGGCTGTACCAGCTCATCAGAGTCGCAGCCGAGGACCCACGCCAGAATGGTGTATAAGTATTTGCTCTGAAACCTCGCCAAGGGCATGGGGCCGGTTGGCCACTGTCCAGCTGCAAGCGGGGCGTTCAGCTCTGAATTGAGGAAATCCCTCATCCTTTTTGTATGCATGAAGCGTCCCGCTTGCTCGCCCAGATTTATCTTTCTGACGATTGTGCTGGAGTCATACTCCAACCCTGGGGCGAAAGCTGGCTGGACAGTCTCCTTGCGCAGCGCGAACAAGGGTTTACCGCTGGAGCTGCAAATTTGCCGGGTAGCTGGTCTGTAATGTCTGACAATCAGGTCTACCAGCTCCGGGCATTGATGGACAGGAGGGCACAAGAACCGGAAAAGGTTTGACTTGTACGCCGCCCCGAAATGGTGAGAGGGCGAAACCTTGTCAGCCCAACTCTCCACATTTGTCCGCAGCTTAGTCAGGCTCATAGAAAACGAGCCGTCCTTGTATCCCGCCAGGTAATTTACCGGAGGTGGTGGGGCTTGCCCACGCTGTACTTTCTTTGGCCGGGACTTTGACTTTCGCTCCGGCGGTGTTTCACTTCTGAAAACACCTGGCTGCGGTAAATCCTCGGGTTCGCACCCTTCGCTGGATTGCGCTGGCATTGGCATCTTTCCTCTGTCCATCTCTCCGAAACAGCAATAATTACGAATTCAGGGCGTCTGCAGCAGATTTCGCAGTCACAGGAATAATCTGCACAGTCACAGGAATAATCTGCACAGTTTGGCATGTCTGGATGCATCTGACCCCCTTTTCTAGATAATGACAGCGTCATTAATGTCGCGCAGGAGGGGGTAGGTCGGCTGGCAAGTGAAGGAGTTATGTTTCTTGGGTGGCCGCGCAGGAGAATGTTTTGAAAAATGTATCCCGGCTGCCGTGCCATGCTTCTTTGATTGCACTTTCATTGAGGACTGTGCAATCATTAAATTTATCTTGAACGCTGCGCCATGGCTGACGTCACTGCCGCAATCTGGGCACACTGCTCAAGAAAAAACCCCTTGGTGCGGAAACCCATCTCAAACCGTCGCAATGCGCCTTGGGCCCAGGCTTGGAACTTTTTAGAATATTTTATTCATTTTTTTTTAAAAACTGTCCAAGCTGGCCCAGAAAACAAGGCGCAATCGGACTTCGCCCAAAGTTGGGCGCGATCCGACTTCGCCAGCGCAGTCGGACTTCGCCCAAAAATCGGGCGCAGTCCGAACTGCGACTTGCATTGAGACTGTTTCCCTCTTCTTTTCTTACTGCGCCCAAGGATTGAGCGCAGTCCGGCCCTTTGCAAACTTCGGAAGAATTGGCGAGTACTTAGAGTTTTATTGCCTCTTGGGACCGGGTGCACGAGCTGCGCTAAGAAAATGGAGCGCGTTCGGACTTCGCCCGAAGTTCGGGCGAGTTCGAACCTCGCGCGAAGTTTGCACTTCGCGCGCGAGCTGCGCGCAGTTCGTACTTCGCGCGCAAGCCGGCCGAAGTCGGACTTCGCGCGCGAAGTCGGACTTCGCTCAAAACTGAGCGCAGTCCGATCACTCGTGCCCTTGCAGTTTTCTCCCTTCAAACTTCGCTCTTTGGCTGACGCGCAGCCCGACTTCGCTGCGAAGTCGGGCAGCGGCCAACACTTAGCCGTTTTTTTGCTTTCTTCTTCACTCAAGCAGCCCCTTCACGAACTTCGCCCCTTCTGAGGGGCGACAACAGACTTCGCTGCGAAGTCTGTATTCTCTCCCATGTCGCAGTTTGGCTCAAACAAAATAAAAAACTGAAAGCTGGAAACTGTACATGCTGGAAAAGCAAAAATGCATAAGGGAAATTTTTACAAAGAAGGGCCACTCGGGCACCTTCAGCAGCGGTAAACTTTTAAGTGGAACCCGTTAACAGGGATAGGTAGGAGCTGACCCTCCATATCCCGAAGTACATAGGCATTGAACTGGTTCACCCGGGCAATCTGATAAGGGCCCTCCCAGAGAGCATCAAACTTCCCGTGATTGCCCGGCTTTGCCTTATATGAGTCCCACTTCAGCACCAGGTCCCCGATTTTAAAAACTCGGGCAATGGTGCCTTTTGCAAACCAGCCTTGAGTGGCAGCAATATGATCAGTGAAGGCCTGGTATGCTTTTTCTCTGTCTTCTTCCAACTGCAGGAGTTGGCACAATCTGTCGTCCACCGGGTCTCCACTGCTCCTGTCTTCGTCCAACATCCATAGGGCAGGGATTTCAATGTGGGATGGCATGACAGCCTCTTTGCCATAGACGAGCGCATAGGGGGACGTTCTGATGGATTTCTTGAATGAAACTCTGTCCGCCCACAGCGCCCGGTTCAGGAGTAAATGCCAAGTCCGCTTGTTTCGTCAATGGTCCTCCCGATGATTTTCGTGGAGGTTCTTGTTAGTAGACTCGGCAAGGCCATTCCCTTGCGGGTAGTAATTAGAAGACATCTTGTGATAAATGCCAAGTTTGCCAGTGTACTCCGTGAGTACAGCGCCTGCGAATCCCGGACCATTGTCCGTCACAATTGGCTCTCAATGAACCTGATGACCGTTTCTTGGTCTGCGTTCTTGGTCGGGATTGCCTCTGCCCACCGTGTGAAGTAATCGGTGGCTGTAAGAATAAACTTGTGTCCGAGCAGAGGAACTAGGCGAAATCACCCCAATGAAGTCTAGACCCCATTGCTGGAACGGAGTCTCGGCCTGAATCGGTTGAAGGGGCAGGGGTGCTTTTCTGTTTTGCCAGCAAACCTCTGGCATTGATCACACTGGGAACAGACCGCATAAGCCTCTGTAAATAGAGTGGGCCAATAGTACCCAACTCTAATTATTTTTAAGGCCGTAGGCCTTGCGTAATGATGACCCCTAGGCATCCCGGAATGAAAATCTCCGAGGACCCTGGGCTGGTCTGATTTTCTGACGCACCGCAACA
Source organism: Wollemia nobilis (assembly GCA_028583015.1). NCBI lineage: Eukaryota > Viridiplantae > Streptophyta > Pinopsida > Araucariales > Araucariaceae > Wollemia > Wollemia nobilis. The sequence continues at coordinate 3,004,252 of JAQPPZ010002020.1, read as the reverse complement.
GGATGCCGTCGATGTTTTTGAAGTAAAGCCCCTCGGGGCGAAGAGTGTACTTAAGTGCACCTAGCCGAAATCTCCTTCGTTGTGAGGCGTTCAGGTGATCTGGACATCTTCCGGTGCAGAAATATCTCACCAGTTCATCTGTCCAATCACTCCCCTCCGATAAGGAGTTGGCTAGGTAGATGCGTGTCGCCGTGTCCTCCCACTTACAGGCGGAGATGCCGGCTACGGCGCTTCGGGCCAATTCCTGACACAAGGCTCGGCCCCTGATAAGCTTGGTGGGCCGCACTTCGATGTCGAACTCCCGGATTTTTGCAATCCATCCCCGCTCTCTTGTGACCCGGTTCTCCTTGTATGATGAAGCTTCGAACGTCCGGTGAATCACAAAGACAGTCGTTTTGCTCTGGGAGACAAAATGCCTGAACTTTCGAAGGGATTTCATAACAGCGTGAACTTGCCGCTCTATAAAGTTGTACTTTTCCTCATGCGGCTGAATCACTTGGCTCAGGAACGCTATGGGGCGCTCCTCGCCATCGTCTCCCTTCTGAGTTAGGACTGCAGCGTAACTTTCGGGTTCTCCCACTGCATAAAGGATGAAGTCCTTGGAGTAGTCCGGGTTTATCAACACCGGAGCTTGCGCAATTCGAGCCTTGATTTCCTCGAAGGCTTGCTCTCTCTCATCAGTCCATTCGTAAATTGTATCTTTTTTCAGCAGTTCGGCCATAGGCTTGATCACTTGTGCGAAGTCCGGAATGAACTTCCGCACGAAGTTAATCTGACCGAAGAAGGACTGCAGCCCTTTTTTATCGATGGGGGCTGGCAAGCGAAGGAGGGCTTCTGCTCTGTCAGGGTCAATGGCGAGGCCTTTCTCGGAGATGACATGTCCCAACAGCTTTCCTTCTTTTACCGCGAAGACAGACTTCTTCGGGTTTATAGAAATGCCGAATTCTCGACACCTCTCAAATATTTGCCGCAGGTGGGAAACATGATCCCCTCTTTGGTGAGAGAAAACAGTCATGTCATCAAGGTAGATAACAATGATCTTATTGAGCAGCTCTCGTAAGGCCAGGTCCATGGCCCTTTGGAATGTGGCACCAACGATTGGATAAGCCAAAAGGCATGCGCCGATAGGCGAACGTCCCCCACTTGGTGGTGAACGCCGTCTTATGCTCGGTCCTCATCTTTGACCCAAATCTGGTTGTAGCCGGAAAATCCATCTAAAAGTGAGAATCTCTCGGGCTCCAAAGAACGATGTGTAGAATCCGGTCGATTTGGGGAAGCGGATAGTGGTCCCCGAGGGAAGCCTCGATTCAGGTTTCGAAGTCGACACAGAGACGAATGTCGCCATTCTTTTTCCTCACGGGCACCAAATTCGCGACCCAGGATGAATGTTTGATGGGGTAGATGATTTTGGCCTCCAGCATCTTCAAGAGCTCGGCTTTCATCATGGCCTCAATCTTCGGATTTACGGCCCTTCGCTTCGTCGGAATGGCTTGGCGCCATCCTCTAGCTCAATGGTATGTCGGATTACATCTCTGTCATACCCCTCAAATCCTCGTAGCACGAGGCCACGATGTCGGGGAACTCTTGGCACAGATGATCTGATCTCGCTCAGTTCCTCCGAGGTGCGCTCTGTCCCGACCTTGATAGTTTTACCAGGTTCAAGTTCCGTGTCGGCATACCGCTTCGGGTCTACTTTGATCCCGTGAGATATTGCTCTGTCATTCCGATCAAACAGACTTCTCCAATGTAATCAGTCCTTTTGGGACATGATTATTTTTTAACTGTATCAACCCCTCATATTGCTCGTCATCAAGGTCTCTACCTTCGATTGAACCAACTTCGTTAACCAAAAATGTGACGATCTCCTCGTCACAACTGAACACCTGCCGATGGGTGTCCTTATCAGGCACGTAAGGCCTGTAAATAGTGCGAACCGGCTTCGGTTTCTGGACAACGTCATCAGCCGGAACGTACCTGGCTCCAACAGACGCCATAATGTCAGCGTGTTTGTTTTTCTCACGCGATATCGCCTTGACATTCAACGAGTCGAACGACTCCATCAGGTCCCACACCCGGTTGCGGTACGCCCTAAGATAGTGCTGTTTGGAGGCGCACTTGTTCGTAACTTGGTGACACACCAGCTCTGAATCTCCAAAGATCTGCAGGTGTTTAATCCCCGACCTCTCCGCCTTTCGCAAACCCAAGCACAGGGTTCGTACTCCGCCGAGTTGTTAGTGCAGCTCCAGTGCCAACTCGTAGGTATAGTCCTTCCGGATTCCGGTCGGAGAAACCGAAGCACCCCTGCACCGGCGCCATTTTTGCATCGCGCGCCGTCAAAGAAAAGCTTCCACAGCTTCTCAGGTGCAGGTCCCACTTCTTTTGCAGCTGACTTGTCAAGCCTCTCGGGCTGTACGATGGAGTAACAACCTTGCTCTGTCTCAATTACGGCATTGAAGTCCCGCAAAGAGAACTCATCTTCAAGCTGTAGCACTTCGAAGGCTTGCTCTCAGCTCTATTGTCACCAGCTCTTCCTCCGACAACTGAACCATGCAGTCCAACTCTCCTCCGGGTATCTTCTCTACTAGGAAGGTGGAAGGCTTCTCATTGAAAATTTTCGCTCTCCTTCCTTTGAAGGGCACTTCCATGTGTGAGTAGTCTAGAGACAGGTACTCGCCCAACTTCGCAGTGAACTCCCGAGAGAGACACATGCCGAAGTAGGGAGCCAGGTCAACAACCACGACCTCTTGGATGACCACGATGTCGAGAGCCTTGTGCAGTCGGATAGGGATGTCTTTTATGACACCAACTGTCTTGACAGGGGTGCCGTCTAATTGCAGCACGCCTTGGCTGCTCCGTGTGTACTCCATCCCGATCTCATCGCAGACGGCTTTCGGCATCACAGTCGTGGAAGCACCAGAATCCACCATGCAGTTGTGAACTATGTGCCCTTGCATCCGTAAAGACAGATAAAAGGGAGGCGGTCTGTTCTTCCCAGTGGCTGAGACTGTCAGAGGTTGAACCAGGACAGCGGGCTGTATCTGCTTGCCGCTCTTCATGTTCTTCAGAGATTCCTGCAGCAGATCCACCTGGCCTGGGAGCAGAAGAGCATCATACATGCTGATTCTAGCAGGTGTTCTTTTCAACTCGTCTACTATGCTGTAGCCCGAGGTGCTAGCTCCTTCTGCTTCTTTTGCTCGGCTCATACTTCGTCCGGGATCGCCGGGTAGCCTCAACTCGCCGTCTCTTGGTCGAGACGGGTACTTCGCCTTCTCCCCGGGCTTGTTCTTTGGTTTCAGTTGGAGGCCGAGGTACGGGAGCTTTAGCCGGAACTGGAGCTTTTGCTATAGGAGGCTTGGCTGGAACAGGGGCAGCCTTTGCCGGAGGAGGCTTGGCTGGAGCTTTATCTTTGGATGCCTTCTCCTGGGCTGTGTAGGGCCACGACCGCTTTGTACGGTGGCAGCCCACCGGGCTGCGGTTTTTCTCTTCTGGCATAAACTTGCAAAGGCTTGGCAGCATCTGCGGTTTTCTTTTCTTCCTTGGCGGGCGGCACTAAATTCTCCTCTGGGAGGGCAAAGTTGGCTTCGCCGTCCAGGATCATGTAGAGTTCATCGTCCTCTATGGCGCTGCCGGCCAAAGTCTGGATGTAGTGCTGGTGCAATGTGCAGTCTTCCTCCGAATGCGGGTCATTGCACGTAGTGCACCAGTTAACCTGGTCGGAAGGACCAGGCGGGTCTTCTATAGCAACATTTCTGGAGGCGGACGCCTCCGCAACCGGTGCTCGGGGGCTTGTCTTTTGTCGGCGCCGGGGCGCATATGGCCTCCTAGGAGCGAGGTCCATCCGGGCCCCGCTTCTTCTTCGTAGCGGTCATGTCATTGGACATGGCATGATATCCCGAGGCCAAAGCCCGCACCTCCTGGAGGATTGTATTCTGAATGCTACTGTCAGGAGGCGGCAATTGTGCCGGTGGAGGCAATGCGGCTAATGGAGGAGGGTTGGAATAAGGTGCGTACTGAGGGGGAGCAGGAAGTGCTGGAAAATGCGGAGCAGGAGGAGGCGGGTGAGGATAATGCAATTGAGGCGGGCCGTAAGGAGTTACGACCGGCGCCGGATTCCACTGCCGTCGGGGTTGCTGTCCCGATGTGGACGGCGCACCACCGAGGCGGGAGGATACCGGGATCCGGGGAAGTCGGGATGAATGGGTTCCCGCACCCCGGACGGGAGTCTCGCCGATAGAAATAATGTCGCCTTCAG